>OX459097.1:16406209-17006209 GCA_949775045.1 Metridium senile | reverse complement strand
ATATTTCTAATATATTCGCTCAAGGGATGTGGGTAAAAAAAAGTTAACAAAAGAACTCAAAGTGTTCACGGTACGAGTGTCCTCACTGTAAGATAAAGTACATGTACAGATACGACAGGAATTGAATGTCCTTATAGAAACTACAATACGGATTTGAATACAATACAGTGCAATACATTTCCTACTCAAATGAAAATGACCCTATAAGGCTATATATACTCCCTTTTCCAATTCATTGATGCTCAGGCTAAGCGACAATTACACAAAAATTATTCAAAATGTTTGAATAAAAACCATGGAATTCATATATTTATTGTTTATTATAGTTAGTAAGCACATTCTTTACTTAACCAAAGGATTAGCTATGTACACTTGAATAACCGATCACATGCTATTGAGGTTTATTTAGCTTAAGCAATGAAGAACTGGAAAATAATGTAATAGTTTTTATGTTGTATCAAGTGCAGACAGGGGAGGTTATAGTAGATAATATTATAGAAGTATCAAAGCGTTTATAGTCAATATAAACAACATAGAAGCTATACATATGTTAATTGATGTTAATCATTAGTATAGAGTACAAACACTAAAAGTGTGCAATACTTTGTACTATTTACCACTAAATAGTGTTGATTAAACAATAGAGAACAAAAGAATTTGCATAATTTAGCAGTATTTAGTGGTATTTATGTTGCACACTTTTAGTGTTTGTACTCTACCATACTGTATATATATATATTAATTGATTATAACTGTTTTTTGAACAGTATATATTTACCAAAATATATTAGTTTTTTGATTATGTGTGTAATTGTCTGACAGTAAACCTATATTGTTATATAGAATGACATTCTTTTCTAATTCAATCTTCACTTTTAGGTCTTCACTTTTATACACATGGATGTACAGGTTTAATAAGATTAATTTAAGTTCTCATAAGTTAAATAAGTTCTTATAAGACTTGAGTTGGTACAATAGAAATTACAAATAAAAGTAGACATAATAGAACAGCGACACAATTAAGTCGCTTGAGAGGAAATTGTTTTAAAAACCAGGATGGAAATAAAGCACTTTTAAATTAGGTTAACCTATGTGTTATATTTCAACTTACCACGATTATGTTTTGAAGACCATTCCTTTAAATCTTCAATAATTTGAAGCAAAACTGTCTGAAAAAGTATCGTATATCGAGTCACATGGAGTTGAATCTGCACAAATGTTCAATCAAACTGAGCAAAAAATAGAGTTAAATAAAATGAAAACTCACCTTCACAACAATATTTGACAATATCCTTCATCCATAAGCGTTTTGATTATTTTGAAATGCACGATAATCCTACCGAAACAAACTTATCCACAAATATGAATCAACAATCGACTACCAAACCGGCCGCCATTTTGATTTTTTTTAACAAAACACGCGTGACCTTGGAACATCGTGGGGGGTCTTACAAAAAGGTCAGACCCAGGCCTTAAGTAGCCTGAGTGGTGTGTGTCATAAAATACTTTAAAACCCCATTAAGTCAAAAATACAGTGTTTATTCCTTTATTTTAATGATAACATCTGTCTCTAAAACATTAAATAATGCATTGCAAGTGAAAAATACAGTTGTAGTATTTAATGGTTTATGTCATAAAATACTTTAAAACCCCATTAAGTCAAAAATACAGTGTTTATTCCTTTATTTTAATGATAACATCTGTCTCTAAAACATTAAATAATGCATTGCAAGTGAAAAATACAGTTGTAGTATTTAATGGTGTGTGTCATAAAATACTTTAAAACCCCATTAATCGAGCTGGCGGTACTCAACTCAAAAGATATTGGCTTTAAGTTATATAGATAAAAGCACATGATATATATGATTACTATGGTTACTATCATTTATATCAAACACCGACACAGCCTATACTAGTTACTCGCTAAGTTTCCATCCATGCATGCACCTGTGCACATGATATATATCAACACATGTAATCTAACAAGTCATTTTTATATTTTAAATAAAAGCTTTTACATACTGGCAAAAATATACTTTCACCGAATAAAAAAAAAGTTGACAGGGTCGTTATACTATTTTCAAAAAAAAAGAGACAAAAATGGGGTATTCTTGCAAAAAGGGGTATTCTTGTGATACGTAGCCTGCGCAAAGAGACCCTTATTAGCGCTCAAAACGTCTCCCGCCAACAAGCGTCTGCGCGCCGAGAGCAAAAATTCCCTACTTCAAACGTCATTTTGCTCTCGGCGCGCAGACGCTTGTTGGCGGGAGACGTTTCGAGCGCTAATAAGGGTCTGTTTACGCAGGCAATGTGATACGTGATAAGCTATTTTTATTTTCCGAGAAACGTGAATTTCATAAATTCTTCCCCGTGATCCGTGACTCAAAACTATATATATAGTGATAGTGATATTTCGATAATCTGAGCGGAAGTCATTGTCGATCAGAGTGCATATGGAAATTGAAATTCATTTTTTCGAGAAAAAAAAAACAATTTTGGCCTGAATTATCAGCTATACATATGTCAATACATACGTTTATATATAGAAAACGTTGTCCTATAACTAAAGCAATAAGCGTCACGCCAAGACCGAAATAGCCTGCGTCCCCTCCCCTTCCCTCCTCGTCCCCAATTCCCCAAGAGCCGGCCACGCAGGCTAAGACCAAAATGAATACTGGTCTCACTGTGCTGGTATTAGGCCTCTTCTACACGAATCCGATCCGGCTGAAACCGCATAGAAATATTTGCGTCCACACGAATCCTGTTGGTCGTTTCCTATTCAAAGGTATGCGGTTTCGGTGACCGGATTCACTGGATTCGTGTGAACGATAGGACGATTCGCATCAAAAAGTATGCGGTTTCAAAAGTATCCGGATCCGTGTAGCCGGGGTCTTACAGCGCGACCCGTATACAAGTATGCACAGACTTTATGCTGTGAAACAGGTTTTTACACGCCTTATTCGGTAAAATCAGACAGCTTCACATCAAATGTGTCTGTTTAAAGTACAAACCCCCGTGCTCAGAAGTATGCGAATACATTAAGACCCCGTCTACACGGATCCGGATACTTTTGAAACCGCATACTTTTTGATGCGAATCGGCCTATCGTCCACACGAATCCAGTGAATCCGGTCACCGAAACCGCATACTTTTGAATTGGAAACGATCAACAGGATTCGTGTGGAAGCAAATATTTCTATGCGGTTTCAGCCGGATCGTATTCGTGTAGACGAGGCCTAAACTGTGGTCATACGTTTGCGCGTCGCGCTGTAAATGTATTGGAATCAGCCATGTTTTCCTGATAAGGACAACTAATAACAGTGCGAGTATATCTCATCGTGCTTGTTATTGTATATACACCCATTTCAATATCGTTGTCGCAATCAAAGCTGCAGTCTTCATGTACATTGTGAAGCTTGCAAAGGATGTCGGTATATCTTCTCGTGCTAGCTATCGATTTATTTATTCATACCATATTTTGGTTGTAACAAGTTGTTGCAGTGGTAGATGACAAAACAAATATTCTTTTAAAAAGGTGTAATCAATCAGAAAATATTTTCATATTACCGATATCCTTTTGGCTTCAGTGTAGCCTTCGTAGCGTCCCGGGAGGGGATTGGGGAGAGGAAGGGGAGGATCCTTTTTCCAAAGAGCCAGCTATGCAACACAGCGGTCAAACGACTACGCATGCGTGATAAAATTTTCACAGCGGTAAATTTGCAATTGTAAAAAATTAATTTCGGACTACAGTGTTTGAAGTCGATTTATAAGAAATTCCCTGAATATACTGTATAAGCTAGCTTGACGCTTCGTGTACATAACCTTTGTTATATTTTACAGCTACCATATGAGTCTATACTTTTGTATCTGTGTTTATATCCATCGTTTTTTATAGAGTCCGTGCGAAAATTAAGCCTGGGAACGAGGTTGTGCCTGGCTGGATCATTTTACGTGTTCAGCTATGCAGGCTAGCTTCAGTGTGGACTGTAGCTCCGGCTGCGACAACAATTTTTGAAATAGGTGTATATAACAATCATTATTGTTGATAACAAGTGTAATTTCAACTCACCATACATCTCCATAAAGCATAACCAAAACAAACAAGTAGAACGGCGAGCACAAATGACAATATCAGAACAATAAAGAAAGTCCCCAGATCTTCACAGTCACGGACAGTAGGGTCAATACAGTTGACTAGTAGAGATATCCCTCCAACTAGTTGTATACCAATAAAAACAACCACTTGTACGACTATGACTTGTTTGACTCGACAGCCGCGAATACAGCAAGTTCTCATAGTTAGAACTTTAGCTCCTTACTAAAGAGAAAGTATTTACGTCTGCTTGTTATATAATTTGCTACTTCCGCAGGAGCGATTCTTGGAAAGTTTGTTTGCTGGGCTCCCTTGTGTTATCAAAACTGCGAAAACAAATATAAGTGGAGCCCATAGAGTACAAACATTATTAAAGCGTGAAACATAAAAAGTACTAAATAGTGATATTTTATGCTGATTCTATTCAGTTTTCTATTGTTTAATAAGCACTATTTATAGTACTATTTAGTACTAATTAGTGACTTGTTTCACGGGTATAATATTTGTACCCTCATGCTCAGATAAGAACTGATTCCGTGTTAGCCAGCATCTTTCAGTAACAGGCCAACCCTAGCGGAGAGCGAGGAATAGATACTATCATCTATTTATGATGATTCAGCCTACTGGGGCCGGTTGTACGAAGCCTGGATAGCGCTATCCAACGGATAAAACCTATACAAATTCTATACACTATATGGGTAGCTCTTATCCAGTGGATAACTTTATCCAGGATTCATACAACTGGCCCCAGATAACCAATCCGATGCTCTAGCCCCTGAGCAAGTGACGGGCACTACTGACATGCGAATTCTGAGTTGCACTTATTTTGGCCAAGCAGACACCTCCTGGTGGCCTCTAATTTATAAGTGTTAGTGGAAATTGGCGTTCGATTTTGTAAATGACCCCTATAGGTACGCATTCAAAGAACAAGCCTTGTTGAGTTCAACCCAAAAAAGTACGACTAGCCGATGTCCTTAAATTAGCAGCCAAGCTTATTTTTAGTAACAAAGCTAGCTTAAAACAAAGTAAAATTGACCCTTACAGGTACGGAGTCATGTTACGTTATTGACTTTTTAGCAAGAACCAGGGGTTCGCAAAGGAAATATTTTCAACCCTTAAGTGAGCACCAATCACCCATAGCTACAACATAGAGGAGACTACCCCCTACATAGAGTACTCATTATACAGGGACCCTAAAGGTACGACCTGGAAGTATTTTCAACCCAAAGGTGAGCACCCATCTCCCCTACAACGGAGGAGACTACCCCCTACATAGAGTACTCATTATACAGAGACCCTAAAAGGTACGAACTGGAAGTATTTTCAGCCCTAAAGTGAGCACCAATCACCCATAGCTACAACATAGAGGAGACTACCCCCTACATAGAGCACTCATTATACAGAGACCCTAAAAGGTACGAACTGGAAGTATTTTAGCCCTAAAATGAGCACTAATCACCCCTACAACATAGAGGAGACTACCCCCTACATAGAGTACTCATTATACAGGGACCCTAAAAGGTACGAACTGGAAGTATTTTCAACCCTAAAGTGAGCACCAACCACCCACCCCTACAACATAGAGGAGACTACCCCCTACATAGAGTACTCATTATACAGGGACCCTAAAAGGTACGGACTCGAAGTATTTTCAGCCCTAAAGTGAGCACCAACCACCCCTACAACGGGTGCTACAACATAGAGGAGACTACCCCCTACATAGAGTATTCATTATACAGGGACCCTAAAAGGTACGAACTGGAAGTATTTTCAGCCCTAAAGTGAGCACCGATCACCCCTACAACTTGGAGAAGTAGACTACCCCCTACACGAAGTATCACAATTTGTCACTCCATTCAAGTTTCTATTGATACTATTGCACCTTTTCAAGAGATTATAATATTTATTAAAAACCTGGTTTTCACTTAACATCTTTTAACACATTAAAGATGAATTGTATCGAAGTCGAAATTGAATATATGCAATGTTTATATAGATGTATTTTACATCAATGTCCATAACCAAGATAGCTAGCTGGTTTATTGCCTTGCCAGTTGGGTTTTATCTATGGGCTATATAGAGCGGTCTAAAATGCTCAACATTAAGCGAATGACCTAAACGGAAATGTACATGATACTTATACAAGATTTAATACAAGGCTCTCTTCTCCACTAGAATAATTCCTTACAACCTATGCTATAGTCTTGCTTAAATACTGCTCGTTGCGATTAAGAACTTTCAGGTTGGATGTATTCTAAAGGACTGTGTGAAGATGAACCCATCGATGATGCTGATGATACAAGACTCTCTTCTCCATTAAATACTGCTAGTTGCGATTAAGAACTTTCAGGTTGGATGTATTCTAAAGGACTGTGTGAAGATGAGCCCATCGATGATGCTGATGATACTGATGATGTTTGTTCTTGTGATGGTGTCGATGGGTTGGCATTGGCGATACGATCAACCAAGGCTGAGTGCAGCTCGTGGATAGCTTCAGGATGCTAGGCAAAAAAGCAGGAAAACTTGAGTGTATTTTTAAATACAATAATTTTTAATCAATGTCATTAAAATGATGATGTTGTTGATGATGGTGACATTGGTAATGAATGAGATGTTGGTATATGATGGTGATGGTGATGATGATGATGATGATGATCTTGATGAAGATGATAATGATGTTGGTGATAAAGATGATGATAATGATCTTGGCACATGATGGTGATGAACATGATGTTATGATGATGGTGACGTTGGTAATGAATGAGATGTTGGTATATGATGTTGATGGTGATGATGATGATGATGATGATGATGATAATGGTGATGATCTTGATGAAGATGATAATGATGTTGGAGATAAAAATGATGATAATGATCTTGGCACATGATGGTAATGATCTTGGCACATGATGGTAATGAACATGATGTCATGATGATGGAGATGTTGATGATGATAAAATGATGTTGGTGCATGATGATGATGATAGTGATGACAATGATGTTATGATAGCAATTATGATAACAATGATGATGGTGATGACAATGACAACAATGATGAAGATGATGGTTATGACAATGGTGTTGACATTGATGATGATGACAATGGTGTTATAGCAATTATGATAACAATGATGATGGTGATGATGATGATAACAATGATGGTTATGACAATGGTGTTGACATTGATGATAATGATGATGACAATGGTGTTATGATAGCAATTACGATAACAATGGTGATAATGACAATGATGAAGAAGATAGACCACTTTCATAAATACCATAATATGTACCAGAAAATTATTTTTCAAGTAAACAGATATTTTAATATTTTAACACTGTCATATAAAAGAACCACCTGAAATAGGCAAGTTTGGAAGGTTTTGATGCTTTGGCTAAAATACCAAAGAAGTTATGCTCAATGAAAAATGTAGAGATTTGTATGTTATTTTCTGCTAAGGCCTTTAATTTGATGCCTCGTTTTGGTGTTTTTTGATTTTTCAAACTCCTATAGCTTCTTGCAAATTTAATCGTTTTTTCTCAAACTTTCACAAGTTTTTGTTATGGTGAATGTCTATCATATGATACAGTACTGTAGCTTTCTTTTTCTTAAAACATCAATTTTAAAAATTATGATAATTAGTGGCGGCCATTTATGAAAGTCGTCTATGGTAATAATAATAATAAACTTTATTCAATATAATAATCACTGAAATAACACAACCATCTAAGTACCGTACCTCAGTTTCTGGTTGTGTTGCTGTTAGAATCTGCACCACTTTATGGGAGTACATCTTAGGATAAACAAACCACAGTAGCCTAAGTGTGTGTCTAATGGCTGCTGTCTGAGACGTCAGACCAAGTAAGAAATTATCAAACACAGCATTACAGAAGTCTGTGTTAGCAAACTCATCTTGCATTCCAACCAATGATGTGACAAGGGTGTGAAGCTCTATCTCATCAAGAGGTCTAGACTGACACGGGGATACAAACCATGGAAGAACATGAAGAAGAGATGCCCTGAATGAACAAATAAACCTGACTACTACAACAATAATTAAAAGATCCTAACTTATAGAATACTTTTAACAGCAACTCAGTAACATTGCATGGAAAGGGAAAGAGGGGTTATGACTAAAAAGCATAGCTTAAGGTGAAAATAGGGAAAACCATAGATGTGTCTCATCAGTTTTTCCCAAGATTGTAACTATTTGATACATACTTGTCCTTTTGCTTGAGAAGGCTCAATAAATAACACCAAGATAAAGCAAATGCAACTTTATCAGTAGCTAACATATCCATGAATTCCTGTGCATGTTTATGGCCAACTGTCATAAGCTCTTCTTCCATATCATCCTCAGGTAGTTTATCAGTGTATGTCCTTAGTGAGCTGTCCACCATTAAAGACATCATGAAGGGAAGTAACTGGTCAGCTAGATCTGGATTCTGCAAACAATATATCAAATAGAATCTTTTAGAAACTACTAATAGCAGCATTATTTTTTAGATATAATAACTAGTTACGCAAAAATAGTCATGAGAGCCTAGTTGTGCACCAAAATATTTCATAATAATAATTATAATAATAAACTTATAAAGCGCTTACACAAATCTGTTCTAGGTAGAGTGCTTACACTATGTCCATGAAATAAAATCTAAATAGTTACTAACTAATAGTTTTTATTTAGTGACTATTAGTCACTATCACTCAACTGGAACAGCTTTAGTAACAATACACAAAGGAAATCAAGTACTCAAAACCATAGAAAGTTAATACTTTATTCATTGTGTATTGTTACTAAAGCTGTTTCAGTTGAGTGACAGTGACTAATAGTCACTAAATAAAAACTATTAGTTAGTAACTATTTAGATTTTATTTCATGGACATAGTGTAAGCACTCTACTAAGAAATAACATAACAAATAAAATGTAAAATTAACATTGTATGAAATCACAATTTATGGAAGTTCTTCTAGCCTTTGAAAAGCCAAAGGTTTGGATATTAAAATTCAACATATTACCATAGTCATTTTTTGTGGTCATGAACCTACAAAAGTCGAAATTACTATTGAATGCACTCAAGAACAACATTAATTTTTTTCAAGATTCAAAAAGATTATCGTACATGTATTTGCAATGTGAAAAAGCGAAAAAAATTGGGGGTCACCGCTCTATTTAAGGCACTACAAGGGGAAAAAAGCTGATAAAATTCAACAATTCTATTGTTTTGGACAGGTGAGACTAGGCACTAGTGGCTTTTAAGACTCCTCTTCATCATTGTGTCATTTCTTTGAAGCTAAAAAAACTAAAAAAATCATGTTTTTGCTTTGATTTGCATTTTTTTGCCAGTGGCAATTCTGTTATTTTCTTGAACAATATGTGAGCGTGATGTGCAGAGCAATGGTCTTAAACTACATGTACATTACACAATGCAATAACATTGTCATATAAAAAAAATTACAAAATAGGAATTAATTAAAAGACAAAAACAGAGTACTCAAGCTGAACTTCTTCTTTTGTCTTTTAATTAATTCCTATTCTGTAATTTTCTTTTTTATATGATAAATGATAATTTGAATAGGTAAGTTTTGATTTAAAATAGCATTAATCATTACATTGTGAATATGCTTACCACAGGCAGTTCTTTGAAAGCCTGTTTTTGTATCATGTCCCATGCACCCACCCCAAGGCTTAAAAGCCTTAGTAGGAAGTTGATATCATTGTTGGTCTGAAAGATTTACAAACATGGAGAAATGTCAAATTATTGTCACAAAATAAAATTAAAAATATAACCACAACAAGGCTATATTGCTTTAAAAGCAACATCAACAGCTTCCGTACAGTGCTGCCTCTATGTGTTTTTTTTTTTATTATAGTGTTGATTAAATTAAATAAAACGGATGATTTTACAGAAGTTTCGAATTTTGAAAGTGTAGAATGTCTCACTCATGGCTGTTATTTTTGATGAACTTAGAAAACAGAGTATTTCTGTCGTGAATAAATTTTGGATTATGAGGCAAGCCTTGTGCGAAGATTTATTATGAAATCGAAGGTTCATACTCATTGTGTAATTGGCTGATGCTGCTCACGAGGAATCTGATTCTCTGAACTATAAGATGATTGACAGAAGAGGCGGAAAATTATGGGTCCGCAAACTGATTCTAGTACCGTTTCGGCCTGAGGGCCGAAACAAAAATGATCTAGAAATGTATGAATGGTGAAGTGGTGCACCACTTGCTTCTCACTGCTATGGTCCAGGTTCAATTCCCAGCTCGTGCATAGATTATATGCGAATTGACACTAGGGTTTTATGGTTCTCTTGTCTTACTCCCTCAAACATCAACATGTGAGTTGAGCGTTGTATGTTGTAGATCTATATTGAATGTACATGTATATAGTGGTAGTGAGATTTAAAATAGAAAGAAGGATAGAATGATGGAATTAATGATTGAATAAATATATCTTAGTAAGTTTGATGTGTAATATGGAAGGATATTTTATGAGTGAAATGCTGTATTTTGACGAGCCTTTAGGAAGGTCCAAATGCAAGTTAAAGAGTAAAATATCCAGCAATATTACACATCAAACTGTCTAATAAGTTATTTATTATCCAATCATCAGTAAAAAAGGTTTTTGTTCTTTTATAAAGGAAAATATTGTTTTACTTGAGGGCTAGTCATAAACGAGTAAAAACATTGCTGGATATTTTTACTTGATCCAGTCCTACTCCTGCAATATTTTTATGTCAATGACTATTTGGATAATAATGCATGATATTGGATTCTTTGCTATAAAGTTAAATACAGAATGGTTTAATCATTATCATACTCACTCTAGGTAATGTCTCAGAGTGGACAAGTCTTTGTAGCAGCTTGATAATACTCTTTGCAATGGTATTAACAGCAAAAGGATCACATAATATCATAGCTATATCACTGTAGAAATAAAACAATAATTTAATATAATAATATGAATGTTTGCTGGGGGAGAGCTAGGGGGAGAGGGATGGGAGGGGGAGTTTTTTTAAAATGTCCATTGTTATTGCTGTCTTTAAACACCAGTACTAATAGTCTTTTTCAAGACATAACTCATTTCCGGACACCAGACATGGCTCTAACAAGCTCAGAGGTTAGGAAGGCCACGCGCCTTGCGCCAATCACGCTAAAATCTCGAAAATGGCGCATTAAAAAATAATCCTTAGCGCCGAGTTTTGTAGCCTTGGGGCCCATCAGAAAATTGTTTATGTAAAGAATAAAAACCTGTTTGTAATGTTTGAAAATAAATAAACGCTGTCATCCATCATTTCGTTAAACAAATCACGTCTTTGATGCTTGCAAAGCAAAACCTTTCGAATCCGCCATTTTGTTTCCACCACAGGAAGCCCGCGTTTCCAATCTTGATTTGCCCACAATTCCTTGCTTGCTCAGCAATGGCTTCATAGCATGTGTGTTTTGTTTGTTGTGCTCGAATCGTTCTGGGTCAATTATTCTACCAAAAAGAATCAAATTAGATTTGAAATTAGACAGAGGGCAAAGGAAACTCTCGTTTGTGGGGCTATCAAAAGAAAGAGACCAAAGCAATGGAAACAAACAAGGGTCAGAAACAGAAGGGATAAAAATCAAGAACAAGAAGATACAGAAAACGCCACGGAGAGATTAGTGACAAACTGTTGAGAGTGAAGATGTTGGGGAAAGGGCTGACAAATCATGACTTTAAACAGTCCCTTCAGTTATGGCATATGAAGAAATGCCGCTTTATCAAGACTGGTTTACCATAACAGAACTGTCTTATTCTATATGCTTGTGCTATTTGAATTTGTTTGCTTTGCTATTTATCACAGATCAAATAACATGTATCCACTATTGCATAATGCAAATATTTTCTGAAAAAAATTTTTTGGCCCTAATGTTTTGACCATTGGCCCGAAAGTCTGAAAAATGGCCCTTGATTTTACATAATCTGGGGCCATTGGCTCCATATGAACTCTGGCCTTCCTAACCTCTGCAAGCTGGGACTGGTTGTACAAAGGGTGGATAAAGTTATCCATGGATAAAAGTTATCCATTGAATAGGTTTTTTATAGAGTTTATCCGCTGGATAAGGATTTATCCAGTGGATAGCACTATTCACCCTTTTTAAAACCGGCCCCTGATGTGTAAGTTTCCATACAATTCAGAACCTTTGTTCCAAAAGCTTTATGTGATATCGAAATACAAAAGAAAAAATCTTACTCCCAAAAGATTTGGGAGTGGAAACATACATAGTAAAGTGTTAGCTGAATAGCTGTTATTACAGTTATATGCAAATGAGTTTGAACAATGGGTTGAAGTTGAGGCTTTAGGGCGAAAACAATAGGTTTGCCCGAAAGCCTCGATCACAACACTTTGACATCACTTACACCTTGGTTCAGACCATCCCCTCCAACATCAATGATTTCAACTTCTTGTGACTCTCACATAAAAGACCAAATCGGCTAACATGCTGTTATTTACATTTGGAATAGGATTTTTTGTCTTATGTATTTCAATGCAGGGTTCGTACAGAATCCTCAGAGAAAATTTCCAAAACTTTTCCAAAACTTTTGCAAAGCCTATTACTCAAAATTCCAAAACCACACAAGCAAAAAGTGCCAGCGGGCATTGATTGCGGCAGGTAAAAAAAATCATCAGCCGTTTTTTAATTACAACGAAAACAGTTCTTTGCAAGGTAGGAGCTGTGCAACCGACAAAAAATTCATAACTTTTCCATAGCCCAGCAGGTAAAAAAGGAATTTTCCAAAACTTTCCAGGTCCTGGAAAAATGCATTAACAATTTCCAAAACTTTCCAAGACTTTCCAAAACCCGTACGAACCCTGTCAATGTCACATGGAATTTTTTGGAACAAAAGTTTTTTATAGAGTACTAAAATGATGACGTCATAAAAAATTATTTTCACTTTATATTATTCTTGGTTCTCAATTTTGATGGGCAATTACAAAAAATGTTCACGTAGCAAATTTGACCAAAATACTTCAATAGCAGCTGAGATATGGCCACTTGAATAAATAATTTCCCCATAGAAAAAAATTAAATTAAATTACAGTAATTTGTATGGGGAAATTATATATTCAAGTGGCCATATCTCAGTTGCTATTTGACTGATTCTCGTCATATTTGGAGTGTGAACGTCTTTTTTGATTGTCCATCAAAATTGGCAACCAAAAAGTGTTAAAGCCAAAAATTTTTTGTGACGTCACACTTTAGTACTCTATTCCCAGCGATTTTACATTGGGCCAAAGCCTACATGCACATTGTAACACGTTATCTGATTTAGTCTATCTGGTAGAGTTGACATGTATGAAAAAGACTGTACCATTTTTACTTGCAAAGCTAACTACTTTAATTCTTACCCAATCACACGCTCCTCTTCCTTCTTCGCAGCACCAAGAAAACCATGCAGTTCTCTAATTCTCTTCCCTTCTATGTTCTTCTCTCTGATACAAGCATCTAAACACCATGTAAACTTATGGCAAGGGTCAATATCTTTGATATCCTTCACTTCTAGATCATGCACAGCCATTAAAAGTTCTGACCTCAGAGTGCAATAGTGCACCTCATTAGCCCGGAGAAAGAGTGTTCTCAAGAACTGCAACACTAAATTGTATAGCTCTAACGACTTTCCTATCATTTTAGCAAGATCCTGGACTACTGATTGTTGACGTCTGACTTTAGATGAGACAGCGAAGAAGTCGTTGTGAGAATCAGTGGCATGGAGTTGACTATATTTAGTTTCAAGGTATTGTTTCAGCAGTGGACCAACAGCATCACCAAAAAGACCGTGATGTTTGACCCATATTTGTCTTTTCACTTCAATAGTACAGTCTTCGTACAGTTTAGTATCATTAGCTATATGTTCAAGACATTCGTCGCTGACTTTGGGAAGGTATTTCATGATTTGCATCACGACTGGCCTCAGCTCTTCAACGTGAATAAAGGGGAAAGATTGCTCAAGAAGCTCTTTCAATTTTTGTTCTTTTTGGGTTTTTAACTTCTGTAAAACTGTATCTCTCAAATGATCCATGACTGATGTATGGAACTCTAACCTCCCAACGCCGTGTAAGTCCAGAAAAGGCAGTGCTGATTGTAACGAAGGCAGAAGAACTCCATTGTCGTGTTGAAAGTTTTCAATGGCGGCCGAGAGGTCAGGCGAGTTGGTCAAAGCTTGTCGAATATATTCACAACCAGGTAATCCAGCACGCTCAAAACCCGCCATGATGTAAAACGATGTTTAAACAAAATATCTAACGTAAGATTGCAAACTTAAATCAAACAAAAGTTTGCTAAACAACCATATTTTTATAGAAGACTTGAAACGCCATTTTGGCGGACATCGGCCGCGGCCGAATGCGCATGAGCAGTAACCGTTCGCGCGGAATGATGGGATTTTATAGTCGCCATCTTGGATTAGAACCTAGTCTATCCTCGGATAATAAATACTGCGAAAAAAACTAGGAACCACTCTACATTCAAAATGGCGGACGAAAGTGAACGAAGTACGAATATTAATCAAAAAGTCTTACAATACGAAGAATTCATCGATAAAAGACTAAAAAAGGATCTTGAGGCAGTATATAAAGCACAAGAAGAGGTATACTCAAAAATAAACGAACACATGCAGCTAAAAACTACAATAATCCAGCTCAAAAAATCCAGAAATGTCGACGAAAAGAAAGATTTGAAAACTATGGTTGACATAGGAAATAATTTTTATTGTCAAGCAAGTGTCCCAGATACCTCGATGATCAACGTTGCTGTTGGTTATGGATTCTACGTGCAGTTTACTCTAGATGAGGCTTTGGTTTTTATAGAAAAGAAGTGCGTTGTGTTGAATAATTCGGCAGAAAAACTGAGCAAAGAAGCAGCTAAAATCAAAGCAAACATGAAGGTAGTGTTGGGTGGACTACAAGATCTACAACAATTAGGAAATATCGGTGAAACTTAGATGAAAATAGAGTCTCACATCTCAAAGTGAAAAGAAGGCTTTTTACTGGCAGTGGTTTATATGCTTCCCGGCATAGTCATTCGATAATTGATAGCCATAAATATCAATCGATACCAACTGGCAATACCAAGTAGTCAACCAAGTCAGTCAGCCTGAGACAAGACAACATAGAATTAATATTTATTAATGGAACATGTTACCTTTAGTCTATGCATAGTTACAAGTAGCCCACCCCTATACAATGCACAACAATTACCTCCAACTACCCCCAGTGTATTGTTTAATTTTTCATTTTTCACCCCTTTTCCCATGTTAAAAAATTAAGGTCCACCCCACCTCTCTCCCTCCCCCCCCCCCCCCCCCCCTATACTTTATGACCAGTCCCACCAAAAAAATTGGTTGATAGTGTTTTGAATTCTAGTTAACTTACATGACCATTTGGAGGGCTAAAAATGGCCATGTGGCATTAAATTAAGGTTATCTCGATGCCACATAACTATTTGGAGTGCAGGTCGAGTTACAGCAGTTCTCTATAAAACGTGAAGTTGGTGGACGTCAATCAAACTTACGATTTCATTTTCGTTTTGGAATATCTGTGTTTCATCGTAGTTTGGAAGCTGAATTCCCACAACAACCTCTTCGTCGGATTCAGACATGTTTCACAGCCCGACTGAAGTAAAAACACCATGCGTCTTGTAAACACAATTTGATTGACGTCCACCAACTTCACGTTTTATAGCGGTGCTTTTTATTTGTGTGGTGCACGTGTGACTGAGAACTGCTGTAACCAGGATTCAAAACACAATTGATTGTATGTTTGGCAGTACTAACAGTTGAGTAGTACTTTGTTATTTGTCTGAAACCTACATAAGAAATTGTATTATCAAAATAGTAAACTCTTACTATACTTTTACTCAAAGATGAATAATAATAACCAGTTATACTTGTTGTAAATGGTTTAGTTTAATTGTACTGCTATTGGTTCATTACATAGTTTCTATACTAGTCTTTTTATACACAAATTAAATATGTTTCTGGTGTATGTACAAAGTAGATAATAAATGTAACAACTTGTGTACATGTAAATCAAATAAATATGATATTGAACTTATATATAGTTAAATAATGTCATCGTGCAATATGGTCTTTTATTAGTCGGGTGGTTTACCTTTTAGTCAATCTATGTATCAGGTCTATCTATCTGTCATGTCGCGTATAGGCCCAATGATGCTTTGCGAACGAACACAGGAAGCCCAACGTATAATTGTTTAGCCTGTTTTGATTTTATGACTAGCCCGACTTCACTCTCCTAGAGCGTCTAGTTTCAAGTATAAACAAGAGATGTGAGAGTGAGCTGCGATTACACGACCGAAAGAAGATATGGATCTTTGTAAATCATAATTAATTACGTCTTTTTGTGGTAGAAAATGACACATCAAATGCTTATACTTATATTTATATATTGAACATCATATAAAATAAACTCGGGGGGACTCCCCTATTAAAGGGGTTGAAACACTGATTTCAAACCACTGATTTCAAACCCTAAAAGGGACGACGAAGAACCCCACCCCCTTTTATAAGTCCCCCCCCCCCCCCCCCCCCCAAAAAAAGAAAGAAAAAACCAGGAAGGTAAAGTCAATCAAAAGGCTTGAAAGCCGTTGTAAATTAATGAATATCCCTATCCTCATTTGCATTTTCCTTTGCATACACACTCGCCGAAAGGCTCTTATGTATAATACTAGAAAATACAAGCGACTCGTTTGCATTTCCACGGTATGCCACTCTAAACCATTGTATGGCTGCTATATATTCGACCACTGCCATCAATCATCGTTTTGTTCCATTGTCTTAAACATGCACAGTGGATCGCTTGGTTTATTTAAACACAGCAAATGACGGAACACACTGCAAAAAAATAACAAGAGGAGAATAGGTTATTTTTTAAAGGGACACAAGAATACATCGGTACGTATACTTATTTCACCGGTTGTATTATTCTCAGTTGAAGAATTAAGGTGACTTTATTATCAATTTTTTATAGCAGGACGTATGGTGGATTTAAGGGGGGTCACCAAACAAAAGTGTCCGTCAAAGGTAATTCCGCATACCAAGTAATATAAAAATGGGGCAAGTAATGACAAATAGAGTTATTATTATATAATATTATTATATTATTATCACATTATTGGTTTCTAATTTCGATAGACAAAACAGGGCGCTCACACAGCACACGTCGGTCAAATAGCAGCTGAGATATGGCCACTTGAATATATATTTTTCCCATACAAATCGCTGCATTAACAACTCTGAAAATGTAGTGATTTGTATGGGAAAAGTAAATATTCAAACTCAAGAAGCTAGAGTTGCACTCCGCTTCGCGTCGTGCAACTCATTACGCTTCTTTCGTGCTTAGCAACCTCCCGCGTGCACCCATAACATGATGGACGCACGCTACTTACGAACCATTTCTTTAATTTCACAGTGAAAACGAGACGTGAACAAGCGCAAACGCAAGAAAAAAGGAACATTTTTGATATCTTGCGCTTGCGCTTGCGTTATCACTGCGTCAAACGGTTTTCACGACGATATAAGGTCTATTGCGCTTGCGTTTGCACTTGCGTTTGCGTCGCTAGTGGCTTAAAGCCAGGCTTAAAGCCAAAATTTAATGTTTCGTGACGTCACACTTGCGGACTTTACAGTACGCATACGAAACTTGGGAGTAGAGAATCAGCTACGTACCCCTCCCCTCCTCATCGAAAATGAACGAACCCTGCATATATGCCCAAATCCCAAAGTGGCAATCTAGAGAATTTAGTTACTTACTAAGGATCATCGTAACACGATGTCTTGAGTCCACGTTGCACAAGCCTGCCTTGAAGTTCCTTTATTGACAAACTGTTACATCGTTCACTGTAAAACATTAATAAAGAACGTTCAAGTGGAAATTTGAAATCAATTGGTAACGGATTTTCCTCGTTGTGATTGGGTCCCATGGCAGGCATTGTGAGGAGCGCACGTTGTGCGTTTTCCGCTAATCGTAAAACCTTTCAAGTAATACCATTTGTATCTAGATGTATGGCGTGACAAATTGTGGAAAATATACATAAATTGTCATTACATTTTCTCGGATAAGTTGCGTGACGAAAATCGTGACGGAAGTAGCGTACTTACAATTTATTGTGGTGCAGGGTGTGACCAACAAGAATCTTCACCTCAGACACGTTTTCAACAGGAAGATTAGGGACTTGGTCTTCTGCAAGATAGCTGAATGTAACAAGTAAGAGTTGAACGTAATAGTCTCTTTTTACAGTTTCCGGCGCCATCTTGAAAGGTAACCGGGCCTTTGCATCGAAGCGAGACGAACGTTGAGCTTGCACTGATGGAAACATTTTAACAACTAGCTTGCGGGTCAATTATTCACGTGTCTCTATCATTGCAAGCTCAACGTTTGTCTCGCTTCGATGTAAAGGCCAGGCTACCTTTCAAGATAGCGAAGGTAACGGCATGTGAAGGGAATTATTGTCAATAACGAAAAAGTGGAACCCAACGATGCATCGAATGACGTGGAGCGCAAAAACCACATCCACCTTAGTGTGAAGCGATATCTTACCTATCGTCCATGAATGCAGGGAAGATCTGTTTGTCCACAAGATGTTGTCTTGTACCATTTAACATTACATGGACTACGCCACGAGCACGTAATGCAAGCTGCAGAACGATCGAAAAACTGTCATTTTAATAAAGTGAAATGGTATATTTCACATCATTGTGTTTTTTCATTAAGGGTTAAGTGTTTTTCATTGCATTAATATGATATTATAAAAAAAAAAAATAAAAAATAATAATATGATATTGGATCTAACCGTATCTGCAGCCAGGCCCCAATATGCTTTCTGTTTGGAGCATTCATAAGGACACGACTTAAAGTTTAGTCCTGGCCAGTTTTTACTTCCACACCAGGTGAGACCATTGAGAAGATATCTAAATTGTAAAGAAGACAGTGTTCACAGTTTGTCTGACATGGAAATATCATTACAGTGCGACTCGCCGTACCGTAGTCACTTGCAAAAACATTTGATTAATTTTTGACATTTTTTTGACATTTTTTCATCTCAATCGGACCAATCAGATACACATTTATATCGAGAGGCGGAGTTTATATCGAGAGGCGGAGTTAATATCGATCAGAGGCGGAGACTTTAGATACTTTGATGTCTGTAATTGGTCCAATTGAGATGAAAAAATGTCAAAATAATGTCAAAAATTCATCAAAAGTTTGTGTAGGTGACTACGGTACGGCGAGTCGCACTGTAAAACCCAAAAAAACTTGTATTTATTGTAAATAGTAACTTTTATCGCTAAATAATGACGTTATAACAACAACAACAACAACAACAAGAACATTTTATAAAAGTTGTTTTTCTTACTTTCATGATCAAATATATCTTCGTCATCATCACTATTATCATTATCATTGGGTTTTACTACCATGTACAACTATAACCAGTACCACCACCGACATCATCATCAACATCGCGATCAGCAGCATCTTCATTATCATCATTATCACCATCCGATTATTCACTGCAATCATCATCATGAATCATTACCATGCGTACGACGACCATCACCATCGCGACCAGAATTATCATTATTGTCATCTTCTTTATCATTATTCCACAACATCATCATCGTTATCATCATCATCATCATCATTACTATCATTATTCATCTGATTATCAATCGTCATTATCAAATGAATCATTACCACGACGAACTTCATAATCAGTCCTTCTGTGCCGAGCTTTAAACGCAATCTTAAGAGCTATCTTATAAAATGATTTTTGTCTTGAATCTATTTAGGCCAATTATTTGTATCTAGTTTTTATCCTAGTTTTTGTATTTAAAATGATATTTTTAATAGTTTGTACATATATAAATATATAATTAAGTTATTATTTATTGTATTATTAATTGTCACTGAAAAACTCCTAAAGTATTGTATTGTATCATCATCATCTTGATCAGATCTAGAAATAACATTATCATTAACATCATCATCATCGTTAATAACTAATTACCCTGGCAAGGTATCTTCTAACGTGACGTATTTATTGAATAAACGCGAGTACGTGTGGGCCCACTCCCTCGTTCCTGACCAAAGCAAAACCTGTTTTGTACATTAGAATGATGTATTAGTGATGTAAATAGGAAAACAAAACAGCTTAAAATAAACGTACAGAACAAGTAGCACACCAATAAATTTGTTACTGTGTACGTTGTCAGGTTTCTTAGCCTTGGCGCGCTTCGTTTACTTTCAAATTGAAACTATAGCGAGTATACTAGTAAAGTATTTAATTTATCAATAATCTAGCCGATATATACATCTTTAAATTATGTATCAAATGAATTTTGTTGTTTGGAAAATGAAAGAGGCAAGTTATAGATCGAATCGAAATATGGCGATGTCTTATTGTTCTTGACTGTTCAGCCTCGTTCTCAAGGTGGACCACAATGAGGTGTATCAATAACATGTAACCGAGGCTGGAAAGTCAAGGAGAATTTATTGTCATTCAAAGTGACCGCCATATTTTGATTCGATGTATGCAATATTAGTATAAATATTCAATTGATTCTTGAAAATCGTGCATGCGCTCTCATTGGTCGAGAAGTTCCCACTATTTCTCGATAATCCCCTACAGCGTTTCGCAAGCTTTTACAAATAAGAAATGGAAATTGTTTTCTTCATAAATGGCTGGTTATTTTCACTTTTTGAAATAATCACTTGTGTATTTAGACTAAAATTTAACAGTTATCCACCTCAGGCTCAGTGAACATCGGTGAATAATAACCTTAATTGACTTAATCCAACTATTTTTCAACGATATTCACTGGGCCTGTGGTGGATAATAAAAAGCTTACCTTATCAGCAATGGGCTTTTCATTCACCATTCTGAAGAACTCCGAGTAATCTTTCTTCTGTACATCACAAGGCTGCTTGTTTGCAAATGCCTTCACAAACGAGTTCCACAGCACTACACAGTCGATATTCTTGGAATCCAATAAGTACGTGTCCTTATTTTGAACGTAGTCCCAACAGCGACCAAGGAATATCTCCCGTATGTGTGGTGTTGTTCCTTTATAAGGTTTGTACATCCACTCTAGTTTTCTTTTTCCAGTTCGCATGTAATAGTATTGTTGTATTTTATTGCGCACAAACGACTCGGTATCTTCTTTGGCTGGGAATGACAGTTGGTTGATCTGGTCTTGTAGTTGATGTAAGATTACACTCTTGACATTGTTGAGGCTTTCTTCCTGGTCTTCCGGACTGTTGTCTTGTAAACTGGTTAAAATGCTGACTGGACATCATAATAAAATGTTTGTATGAAGTATCGTTAGATGAAGTGATAGTTTAAAGGCTTAGGGGTTTTTCATTTATTAGTGTAAGGAGGGAGTCGGCAATATTGAGAAGGGGTCACATCATTTCGGAAGCTTTATAAAGGGGGGGTTACTTATTTTATGCAGCAAATATAAGGGGGTTATGATATTTTTTACCAACCAAGAAAGGGGGAGGTGCTTAATATTTGGAACGACAACATAAGATTTTGCCGATCTCCCCCCACCCCACCCCCCCCCCCCTGCACACCATACACTAATAAATGGAAGCCCCCTTAATTAATGCCTTAGAATTTTCAGAAACGTATTAATTACTAAGTAGAATTTCTCTCCTCTCTTTCTTTCAGTTCTTTTTTATATCCCTGCGTTAAGGTTTCTTCTTTTTAGTATTTCATTTCATTCCCTTCGATCCCCTTTTCTATTCTGCTTAAATATTTTTAAGTACGCACATCTGATTGATTTATCCCCAATCCCAATATATATATATAACCTTATCACAATTGTTATGATATTAAAATGTTTGCTTGTAAAACTAGTCAGGCCTACTCCTGGTCCTAAAATCAATGGCCTTAAATTTAGGCGCTTTTAGCAAAAAGCTCCTCAAATCTAAGACACTTTAAGGCGCTCTTAGGCGATTTTAGGCGATTTTGAGCGACCTTGGGCGATATCATGACCCGGAGTAGGCTTCTAGTCCCTTTGATATACTTACCCAAAATCAGCAAATAAAACAACAAACAAGAACAACTTGGCACGATATTCATGTTGTACACCAAATATATCAAAGGACAGGTTAATGATTCATTGCCTATATAAAAATATTGTGAATGAATGTACATGTACATAAATAGAAAAAACATCAGCTATTATTTTATCGTACTAAATTTGGTCATTTTTGATACGCTTTAGCAAAGTTATCTTATCGTATTTTTTTTTTCTTTTCTCATTTTTTAACTTTCTAGAATTATTCATAATTAGTTCTTTGATATAATATTTGGAAGGCGGATTGTTCATTTTGTTGTTTGTTATTTTTTTAGGCGTTTATTATTTTGAAAATACAAACTTGTCGACACCCATTGAACCAAATCAGATACAAAATCAATAAAATTCAATTTGAACTTAAAATTCAGATTTTGTTCCAACCTAGATGAATAAGCATAAAACTTGTTTTATTAAAAATCTTTAAAATAAAATTCACTAAATATGATTAAATAGGTGCTAAAAGTATGACTCCATATGACCAAACTAGACGTGAGATAGATAAGAGAATAACGACGCCATCTTGGATTTCAAAAATTAATCTTCATTGGCCAAAAACGTGTATTAAATTCACATTACCTCAGAAATACCTTCTTTATTCGTCCATCTGTCTTAATAAAACGCTTTGGTATACGTCTCTTGGTGAAATTCAAGTATTTAGCGATTATAAAACCAGTGGTAGTGATAGAGATGTTCAATACAAACACGGTTTGGTGACAGTGTCATAGCTTTACTGGTGCCCTACCAAACAGGTGCCATAGTTTTACAGCGACATTCTCTGATATGATAAGATAAATCAAGGTTGACATTTGACATTTTGACATTCAGTTACAGAAAAACAACAAATGTTTTAAAATGATTGTAATGACTGCTATTTAATTGAAAATAACAAAAGAGAAATCGAATAACGGTGCCTCTTTGACACTTGAAGTCCTCATTTTAGAAGGGAATAAAAAAATAATAATAATAAATAACCAGCGAAACAGCATATTAAAAGTACCCTGGTTTAGCAAAACCAACATTTAAAAGATTTCCTCAAAGAACATATGAAAAGCATGAACAATTCTGATAAATAAAAATGCAAAACTTACTACTAAATAGTATTCTGCATATAAATAATATTTTAAAAATAAGCGCGCACATTAACAAAACAAAAACAAAAATTTTAATTCCACAAAAAGCCTTAAACCATTTTCCAAAAATATTTTTACACAGGTTATCAACAGTTCCAAAACTTGCTTTTCAAAAACGACAATTACACACTTCATGCAAAACCGTTATTCAGATAACAATTAAGTTCAATGGCATGGCACGCTTCCCTCACTAGCGATTTTTGTTTATCTCTTGGCAATTTCGAAACCCTGTTTTTAAGTATAGTAAGAAACTAGTTTAGCTTAAATTACGAGCAATGGATTTGGACTACTCGCAGTTTATCCTGGGGTTAGAGATCATTGACCCGTGTAAAGATCATGGAAGCCATGTTATGACGTCATGTTTATATTTTAACGGAACTCTTGAAAGTGATCGATATTGGACTTGTTTGCCCAAACAATGAAAACTATAGACAAAACAAGTGCGGCCATTTATTTCACGATAAAAAATATAGATGTCTATTTGTAGGTGGAGAAAAAAAACATGTGACAACGGGTGTTTGAATTGTGTGTGAGAAGATTAGAGTCTACAGTCTTAAAATGATGTAATACTGTGAGTCTGAACACCGGTTTGAAAACAATGGACGTTCGCCTGAAAAGGTGTTCATGAAACTCCTATACCTTGCCTCTAACGATTAAAACAAGATTCACAATGGATCCTAAATATATTTGGGTGCACATAGGGTTTATTTGTGTCTTGTTTTTCACGTGGAGTAAGCCTTTAGAAGGTAAGCAAACATTTATCAAAACTAGATTATCTTGTATTATCTGTTCGTATTTCATCACAGGTAACACAATGTTTTTGGTTTCAAAATGCAATTCAAAATCATTGGCAAATGAAGATGCAGCATTAGGACAAAGTAAAACCATTTCTTATGGATTTTTTTTATTTCGAGAGCTTTTCGATTCAACTTTCAATTAACTCAAGTGTAATCGATTTTATCAATGATCAAACACTTCTATTAGACGTATAGCTGTCAAAACCAATCTTTTTGACCATGTCAAACTATTTGACAGGAAACCGGCCTACAATTGTATATGCACTTATTTCGAAATAGGTCGTCAACGCCTAAGGTGAAAGGCGATAAGCTTTAGGTCATCACACAACCAAACCCGAATAATCGAGATCTTTTAAATATATGGTTTCGTGGACTACACCCCAACATCAAACTCCCTATTCTTAACAAGTATAAGAACTAGAAATACGTTATTCCAACTATCGCCTTAGGCAACCTTTTTGAAATAAGTGTAAGCACTTATTTCAAAATCTAGGTTGTCGAGTAGGAAAAATCGGATTAAACGAGAAAAATCCTTTTGTGCAATTAAGCAGCACGCATGCAAACACAACATGCGCGAACAAGTGTTCGTTAGTCTTTTTACCCATACACCGTAGTTCCGATCTTTCAAGATTTTATTGATGAAAACTATATTTACAAGGTATAAACTTCTTATAACTAACTTGAATAATCAGAGACAATCCTATTTTACATATTTATTTTATTTTATATTTTTACATGTATCCTGATTGCGTATGTATCCTGTGTTTTTCGGGATTTCTAAGTCGAGGCAGATACATAAAGTAATTTCCTCATGTTTTTCTTCACTTCATTTGCGGCTGGTATTGTGCAGTGAATTCGTCTTCATTTACCCAAAAGGTATTGATAACCGAGATTTTCATTTCGAAAAAAAGACCAACAGTTCCTTTCGGTCGTGCAATCGTCATCACCTTTTCGCGGTTTTCCCATACAACCTTTTGAAAGTGTAACATGTAGCGTTTTTCTTCAATTCATTTGGGGCAAGTATTGTACAATAAATTCGTCTTCAATCACCCACAAGGTATTGATAATAGAGATTTTTGACATCGACAAAAGTCCCACAGTTCCTTTAGGTCGTACATTCGCTATCAATGTTTTACGTCTCACTCCTACAAACCTTCTGAAACTCGTGCAACATGTAGTGTATCAGATCCGTATTCTTAATAAATAAGCAAATCCATTTTCATACACAGGTCGAACAACTCGCAATGGCTGCATACATATTTTATCATATAGCACGAAACACGACAAAGTTGCTGAATCTTCTCACAGCTATGGTATCCAAGCAACTGCTAAGCGAGCCTCCCTTGGTCGTCACCCGGATTCCTTCCGTCTGAAAGCTGGAGGATTCCTGGGCAAGAAAGGGACGTTTGGAATTGAGTCGGTCAAACATCGTGGATTTTATCTGCGACAGAAAAACTTTAAGTTCTTCCTAGAGAAGCCTTCTAAGAACCCATCATTTGGTAAATATATTTGTAAAATTGATAGTGGTGGCCAGCTGACTGTACAGTTAATGTTGATGAGGGTAATACTTTGGAATGATAATGCTGCTGCTGATAATGATGATGCTAAATTTGATAAAAGAATAGCTTGTGCTTGTGCTTTGTGCTTGTGGCCCTAACTATATCATCGTTTCCACAGCAAAGGATGCCTCTTTCCATCTGGTCAAGCTACAAGAAAAGCCTGTTCTCTATGGGATTGAGTTAGATCAACATCCATCCTGGTTCATGAAACATGACAAAGCGAACAAGTTCCATTTGACACTCGGTCACGTAAAGACGTCTAATGAAGACATTAAGGATACAGCGTTTGTTCTAAGACGTGTTAGGTGTAAAAACAAAGGTGAGACAAAAACAAGAACTAATAGCCCCGTTTTGCAGGAACTGGCCAAGTGAGACCCTCAGAATACTAACCCAATTGGGAAAATGGTCAATATATTCAGAAAGAGCACATTCAAATTGGTGTTTAATCCTATTGTGTCTGTTAGGAGTCGATTGTTCAATTTTTGAAAATATGATCTTTTGCCCTAAGTATTGCCAGTCAGTTACAGATTAGAGTGCAGACACTATGTCCGTGAAATATCACCAAAGTTATTTGTTGCTTACTAGTTATTAGTTAGTAACTATTTGTCACTCAACCAGAACATTATACAAGCAATAGATATTAACAATAAAACGTATTTTCAAATCATTCTCCATGGTCCAAGTCTCTTGTGTATTTAGTGTCTCCAGTGTATTTCTGGTTGAGTGATAGTGACAAATAGTTACTAACTAACAACTAGTTAGCAACAAATAACTTTGGCGATATTTCACGGACATAGTCTGCACTCTATAAATGCTAATTTTATGGGTATTCTTGCTAATGCTGCTGTCCATTTTGTCACCGATTTTGATTTCTGGTGTTTTGAGTTACGTGACCAAGACCTGTAAATGGCCTATTCTAGTAGTCGGCCCTGAAGATGGATGCCCTGAAGGTATCTGTCTTGTGTACATGTACTGGACGCAGTTTTGGGAATGGTCCTTTTCACAGTTCCGTTCAGTGACCATGAATGATAGTTCCAAGTTGAGTTCGCGTTGCTGCACATGATAAATTATAGTTTTGCTATGCGCAGCAACTCGAACTTCGACTTGAAACTATTATTCGTGGTCATTGAATATTTATAGATATAAAGATGATGATGATTGAACGGAACTGTAAAAAGGTCTATTATTTCGTGTCCTGGGGCCACTTCGGGTCTTGGGATTATTTCAGGTCCTGTACATATATTCTCTTTCTCAAGAAAATTTACGAGTTGTCTTGTTTTGTTCTTAGTTCATCATAAAATTCAATATCAAAACCAATCAACTACTCCAAACGTGGCAACATTATATTTTAATAATTACATTTTTTCTGGGATGATTAGTTTCTAATATAGCTTACAGATCATTTTAAAAAGAAACGTACGTTTCATCAACCTTATTGATTTTATTTGAACCAAAAATTTTCATCGACCCCATCATCAGGATAAATCTGAATCAGTTCAGTTCAGTTCAGTTCAGTTCTATATTTACTTACAGATCATTCAGAAGTCCAGAAGAAGACTATAGTTGCTGGTAGCAATACAGAAATAGGTAGGTATTGTCACGCGGTTTTTTCTAACAATTTCACTGATATTTTTGCACACTATGGGACTATTACCAAAAACAGTTTGCATGGTTTATATTCTAACTAGTATTTGTTTTATGCAGAACGTAACGATGACAACCCTGATTACGTCAATGATGATTTAAATGGCATTGAATTTCCAGACGGTATGATCACTACGTACATATGTACATACTTAAAGTGCCTTTGACACGAAATCTGTTATGATTTTTATCATTAATTAATTCATTCATTATATGAAATACATAATTTGAAAGTTTGAGAGAATTTCATTCAAAATTGACGATTTTACAAGCTTTCAAACATGACCATTTGCACTTGAATCGCTCGGCCAAACTACCACGTGACCTGACTTGTGACGTAGTCTTGGTTGCAAAATCCTCTAGTCACACAGCAAAATGGCTTCGTTGACAAGTAAACCAAGCTGTAGAGGCGGAAGATATTGTTTTGCTGGGGCTCCCAACAACCAAAGTTGCACCAATACATTCACTATGATCACTGCCCTCAACATACATTTTTTGCCGTGTTTTTTATACCGTCACATTAGTGTTTATTACAGTTGCTTATGACTTTTGCAACCAACACTACGTCACACTCGATCCCAAGCCCGGACAAAAAAATTTATTGAAAGTACTAGTAAGCCTACTTTGAGTGCAAACAAATATCCAAACATTGTTAAACTTTGCAAACATTTATAAGACATATTGAACTATTATAAATTGTAGAAAACAATTTTGTGTCATAGGCACTTTAAATATTCACTCCAATCCTATGTCACAATATGTCTCTTCACGTTATGTCACCTCTCTCTCTCTCTCTCTTTGCGCCAGATCACAAACGCAGGCAATCGCGCACCACATAGAAAGCATAAGCTGATGCTACACATAACGATTGTCAGCGACGATTGCTTGCGATATGCCGTTGCGCGAAAAACTAATTCAGTATAACATGCCTGCATAAGCTGATTTTTTAGCTTATGTCATCATGACATGTACGTCACTTTTACTTCTCCTCACGCTTGTCGCCAGGTTGCAACGACACGAGGCAACAGTGATCCGCTTTTGTGACGTCATGACACATCATTTAAGAATTTTCATGTCATACAATTAACTTGTTGTGCTTGGCTTTTTATCCGTTTATTGTTTATCATTTAACGTATATATCTTTAGTTTTATGTGTTCGTTGTTGCTTCAGATATTGATCAAAATTCCGCTCAAAGTGATTCATCTGCAGAACCTACCAAGTCAAAGTCAGATGGCGCTACAGCCCCACATAAGGAAAACGGTGATAAAACAATGCATAATAGACAGATATAGTTGAACAATTGTTAGAGAGAAGCTGAGACCGACAGGAATTATGGGAAATAATATAATGCGTACATGTATGTGCAGTAATACAGTACCAGTCAAAAGCTGCGTTTTCGTTGGCCCCCTAATACAGTATCGCTATTGTTTAGTTAGGTTTAGGGCAATTGTTTGGAAATAGTCTATTGTTTTTTAAACCAATCCTAAACAATGTTTTTAGTTAGGTTTGGGGCAATTGTTTGGAATTACTCTATTGTTCTTTTAAACCAATCCTAAACGATGTTTCGATTTGGTGCTGACTGTCCCTGTATGTGACGTGAGAGATACAGAGCTTGCTGTCTTATGTATAACATCTTATGTATAACAATCTCAAGTCATATGGTCTACGTTCTTTCTCAGTTGCTGCTCCTCTACTTTGGAAATCTCTACCTCCTTCAATTAGAGACATTTCAAGTCTATCTTATTTCAAGCCCAAACTCAAAACTCATTTATTTAAATTAGCTTTTTCATTGTAGTCATATCCATTTTTATTTTAAGCGCTTAGAACAGACTTCTATATACAAGCTATACAAGCTATACAATTATTATTATATTAATATTATTATTGAATTATGTCCCATACACCAATAAGGTCTCAGCTTCTATGGTTTAACACGACAACTTGTCTTTTATGTAACGTTTTTGAATAAAGTTGTCACCAATTGGGAACAACAGAAATAAGAACAGTATTCATTCAACGGCATTGCAATTTTAATTGAAAGCAGTTTTTTTTAATAAGAACTGAGTTACCATAGCAATAGACGTTTTTGTCTCCATATACACCTAATTTTAATAATCGTTGTCGTAATCAAAGCTACAGTCCACACTCTAAAGCCTGCAAAGGATGTCGGTAATATGGACATAATTTGTGATTTATTACGCATTTTTAAAAAAATATTTATTTAATCATCTACCACTGCAACAACCTGTTATGGTCATATAACACAAACACGTACATAGGGACCCCTAATCAATCAATAATTGTTTAAAATAGCGAACAAAATTGCGTAAATGCAATTACTCGCCGCTTGGGTTTCCTGTGTTGACTTGCACTTTTTTATTGTTGGGTTTCCTGTGGTAAGTGTGCAAAAGCATTGCAAATTGTCCACTCGTGTGATTAAAAACTAGAGAGATTTGCCGAGAAAAGCTACGCAAGAAAAGTTTTTGAATTTTGCCATTTGTCATCTCACCAAGCAACGTGCCATAGGAAGCCCAACATTGAATTTTTTTAACACAGGAATCCCACGTGATTTTCATCAATCATGCGCGCGAAGTTTATATTTCATCTATTTACAATTAAAGATTGAATAGGGGTCCCTGTGACACGCACAACCAAAATATGCTATATGAAAAAATATATAACAAGACAAGAAATACCGACATCCCTTGCAGGCTTCAGAGTGTGGATTGTAGCTTTAATTGCGACAACGATTATTGAAATAGGTGTATAGATTACTTATATTAGACGAGGTGTCATTCTCTTTAGAATCATTCTTTTACGATGAGCTTGTTATAACATTTACATGTAAAAGAGGTATATTGTTCAGAGTAATGAAACGTTGTTTAGTTATATTGTTTTAATCATGATACAGCGCAAGTACTATATTCATGAAATAAAATAAAATTGCTGCTGTGTTATTGTTCTTGTTGAGTGACTATTAGTCACTATCAAAGACAAGTAAAGTTGTAATGAGGTATTGTTTCCTATTGTATTTGATATTTCTGGTTGAGTGATAGTGACTAAATAGTCACTAAATAGAAACTATTAGTTAGTAGAGTGAAGTCATTTAACCCGTGAAATAGATATTAGACTAATACACCTTAGCAGTCTCTAATTCCATTGTTTTCTTTTGTGTCTATTTGACTATTATACCTTGACTATTTAATTTTGTTTCAGTGGTTAAATGTCTTCACTCTAGCTATTTTGTTTTTATTTCATGGTTTTTGTGTTAGAGTTTTGCTCTATGGTCGTTTGGTAGTAATTGATATTATTGTTATTATCATTTAGTTTCTGAGGAGGACAGGGGGGACACAATCATTGAAGTGGTACAAGGTAAAAAGGGTCTCAGCAAAAATCAGCAAGTGAGGAGTGATGTATAAAAAATATTTATTGTAGAGGTAGTGTGAGTGTGAGTGTGACTGCCAACACATGAAGAACCACTATGTGCATTTCCTACTGGAAATATATTATTTTGTGACTATTACAATTCTCTCTATTTTCTTATTAGGAATCTCTGTCTGACTCTCCCACACTCATTTTTTTTTATTTACAAGCTTACAGGACAGTTAAGGTGTTTCCCAGTAGTTTTTTAATGACCACAATTCCGATTTTCATTTAGCGAATTGATCAACTTTCCCTGATCTGATCAACATGTATTTTGCACCAGATACAAAGCATAGATTGAAGTTTTGATTGATGTCAATTGATGTTGAAAGAGTTTAAAGGCCCGGGCATGCGGCTTCAACAAAATCGAATCGCTTTGGGGGTTTGTTAATCTTTCCATTGTTTTGCAAAAGTCCTTCGTTGCATTTACAATGAAAAACCTACTCTCATAATATGGTCTTCTTGTTTCTTCCAGAACCGAAGGCGAATCCAGCGGTAAAAGAGCGTGAAATCCTAAAAGAACTCAAGAATGGTATGTATCAAGATGTAAATAAATATACATTTTATTCTCAAATGAATTATTCTCCTTAGCATTCCTTTAGATAACTTCTACCCTGATCCATAAAAAACGTTTTGAATTTTTGAAGTAAATCCTTTTTCAATTACTGGTTGCGTTATCTAATTCAATAAAAGTACTATTATTAAAAATACTTAGAATATTTAGCCTGAGAAGACAGGACAGAACACAAACTGAGTGTATCAAACAGCTCAGTTACTAGAGCAACCTGTACTCATTTTAGCAGTCTTATCGATCAACAGCGTTATATACAGCTTTTTAAAAAATCATTATCGCAATCAAAGCTACGCCGACTCTTAGGTCTGAATCGAAGAGGGTGTCAGTATTTCTTTTCCTTTAATCGATTTATTCGTATCATAGCTTGGTTGTATATTTTTGTATCATATGACCATAACAAATTGTTGCATTGTTAGATGATGAAACAAAAAGTTATTTGGAAGATTTTTGAAATAGTTTTTTTATAGGCTATCATGAAATATTTGAGATACTACGCAAGCTTTGATTGGCTGGATATCGGCTACGCCTCGTGTTTCTTTACGACTTCTCTCTTGCTCTACACCTCCCAGAGTGTTTATATCACAGTATATATAGACACGCACGCAGTGTATATTCCTTAATCATAACATACGATACAATTGCTAAGCCTCTTTCATTTTCTCTTTCCGCAGCTTTCAAACTCGTCCACTCAAAGAAAAATAATCAATCCTTGCAGACACTTCAAAAGGATATTGACAGCAAAGTAGATAAACTAGCAACGGATCTACAGCAGAAGAAAGGTCAACAGACGTTCAGAGGTTCTTCTGGTCTGCATCCAGAACAGAACAATAAAGACCAAGGGCTGGAAAAGGAATCTCAACAGCACGGCCAAAACAGTTTAGAATTAGACCAAAAAGATATCGAAGAATTGGCGAAAAAAATTGAAACAAAAAAACATGGTAAGGATGACTTCGGAAAGCAGTTCCATATTCAAGGACCAGAGAGTATCACCGGACCAAACCAACAGAAGAAAAATGATCACAAAGAAATAGAAGAATCAGAGAAAAACTCGATGTCAAAATTGCCGCATGACCAAAAAACAAAAGATGGATTGGAACACCAGATTGGGTTTGGCTCAGACGACCAAGAGCCAGTGGAAAATAAGTCAGAAAACAATGTCAAAACCAAACAAGAGAACAACAAAGAGGAATCACAATGGAATAGCTTCATGGCCAAAGGAGAAGGCTATGAAAACGATGTACAATCCCAAAACCAACAGCCGCTACAAGAGGGGTCACCATTGTCAAATCAAACTTCAAAACTTCACGCTGATCCAGGACTTGATGTGGACATCTCCACAGAGGGAAACGAACCTCAATCAAACGATACAGATATGAATCTCACCATTAAAACTAGTGGGTCGCTCAAAGACCTCGCTCAAAAAGACGATGATGCAGAAACAAGTCTGAGTCCTTCCGGTGGAATGATTTCTGGGAAACCAGAGTCTGTCAGCCCAAATGAGGTGAATAATTCAAGCGTGAGCGTTCCAACAGAGGATAAAGGATCACCGGATAAAGTTGTTGGAAGTGCTGGACAAAAGATCAGTTCTCAAACAGATAAAATGGTTTCTGGAGTCCCGGAAACTTTGTCTTTTGAAGAAAACAGCACCAAAAACAATGGTAACGACCATACTAACCAAATTGGAAATGGCAATTCTGAAAGGACCTCTGAAGACAAATTTACAACGACAACCCAAGCTCATGACAAAAATACTCCGAATACCGATTCCTCTGCAAAACAAGGAGAACAAAGTTTAAATGCTCATTTGAGCTTGAATGATGAACCCACAAATGATAAAAGTACAAACGATTCCAAACACGACCAGGGAAATAAACATGAGAGTCAAATTATTAAAGAAATTAACGATTTGCTGTCTCAAGTCAGTCAAGCAAAACAGGTTAAAAACAAAGTAAAACCAGATGATGTTCAAAATGAACACCAGTCTAATAAACCAGATAAACCAGTTTCTGAAGATCTAAAGGAAAAGAATAAAAAAGATAAAGAAAACAATCATGAAAATGAAAAAGCAACCCATGATAATGATAAGTTATCAGCCGATGAAAGAGAAACACACACAAGTAATGATCAATTAAAACCGAACAGAAAAGAGCAATTATCCGATGAACAAGAACACCCCGTGAAAGAGCATAGCGAATCCATCCACAAAGATGGCAGACTGTTAAAACATGCCAACGAAAACAGCAAAACTATGAATACCATTGTTACAGACATTCCAAAACTACTCAATGACAAATATGAGGTTATTGCAAGAGGAATAGTAGCCCGGCTCAGCATAAAAAATAAAATATTAACAAACACGTCGAATCCTATTATCAAAAAACGAATGGATAGGTTGGTCAACATATTGAAAGAAAAGCTTAAAGCTAGGCTGCGAAACGAAACGTTAAAGTCTATAAAGCTGAAGGACTTCCATTCGAATCATTCGGTTTTACTTCCACATAATGAAATGAGAAGCAATTACACGTCGGCGTCATCTTTGTTTGCAGGTATATATTAACGTCGTGTTATATATAATATTTTGAATGAATAATAATCATCAGTTACCACAGCCGTCATTGTTATCATTATCATAGATGTTATCAGGGGCGGATCCAGGATTTTCAAGGGGGGAGGGGGGTGGAAAAGGGGGGATTTTGGTTTCGGATATATAAAAACCCCAATAATGCTGGAGCTATCCCGGACGTGAGATATAACTACTTAGAAAAGGGGGGGGGGGGAAATAGTCACCCAATTTCCCTCCCCTGGATCCGCCCCTGGTTATTATCATCATTGTTTTCATCATCATTCTTATGACCATCATGTTATTATTATCATTGCTATCATCATGTTATCATCATAATTGTTTCATCATAATTGTTATCACCAACAATATCTATCTTTGTCATAAACATAATTTTCAAAATTATCATCACCACTCAAATCATCAATATTATGATCCTTTTCATCATTGTTATCATCACCACTAATGGCATAATTTCATCACTTATGTCATCATCGTTTTTATCATCGATTTTAAGGTATTTTAAAGAATGAAAATGGTTCTTTGTTTCAACCAACGATATGTGAGTATTGCTCTCTGATAGAATGAAAAACATTAATAACAAATTGTTCAGTTTTATCCGTTGGGAAAAAGATGTGTTGGGAAAAAGATGTATTTACGAACTAAAAGTTGATGCATTGCGCGTGATATATACTCAATATCATTACGACTTTCGACTTTCTGCGAACTCAGAGATTATAACGCTTATAGTTGTGAAATTACACAACTCGCTGTTGGAATGTCTGCCAAAGTAACGTTGGCAGTGTAAAGTAAAGATTGACACTACAGCAAGTGATACGTGATTCTTTGTTTTCAGCATTTGAAGTTTCAATTTCTTAATGTTTTATACTGAATAATAGTGAACATGGAAAAGAAATTTCAAAATCTAATCATAATTAATGCAAGAATCGAGCACTTTTAGCGAATTTATGTGGTGCATGGGATATTTCTTTTTGTGTATACTGTGTGTGACTGTATATAAAAATAACATTTTTACGGATTAGTTTTTTCAGAAAAATGTGGTAATGTTTACCCCAAAGAATGTGAGATATGGGCCAAAAAGATGTACTGTCTAACGTTTAATGAACTCATGAAGAGATACTGCAAAAAGGCCTGTAACCTGTGTGGTAAGAATTTAATAATGATGAAACAACCAACCAACTTTATCTCATTATCATTATCTCCATTTGTCTGTAATATAATCTATCACTATGGTCATCATCGCTGTCATTGATATATCATCTGGCATATCATCTAACACCATCACCATCACCACCACCACCACCATCACCATCACCACCGTTATTTCCCGCATTATCATCATATTATCAATTTATCACAATTGCCACTAACATCAACATTTTCTACACTGTCAGCATTATAAACATTGATTTAACTTTTTAGACCTTTATCAAACGTCACATCTCACATGTACCGAATCTAATCAACAGATCAAGTGAGCAAAAACTATTGATTATTTGAATTCACTTCAACTACATTCGGCACTTGTGAGACTGACTAATAGTCACTAAATGAAAGCTATTACACTAGTAGCAATTTGATTGTATTTCCGTATATATATAGTGTTTTCGCTCTATATTACATTATAATAATACTATATGTTATCTTCGGTATTCTAGATCACGTGGTAACAACAGGGTTTACTGAATGCTCCAAGACCTGTGGTAGTGGTGTAAAACTGCGCATGATCAAGATCAACAACAGACAAGTGTTGCAGAAACGATCATGTAACAGACACCATTGTCCAGGTACGTCTATAAGCCAGGTGATCTCGCTTCGAAGCGCGCAAAGGATTGTTTGTCAAAACGAACAGTTCCATAATGGCGCCTGGACACATCAACGATTTCGGTTACTATTAGGCGTTGATTTTTGATGAGGGAGGAAAATCGGATAACTCGGAAACCCTCGTGGCATAGGAAAAGAAGAAACCTGAATTCCACATCATTCCTTATATTAGGCGACTAACTTTTTTTATTTAAATGGATCCCCTCATCTATTATCGAATGTGGCCCGAATAAAAAAAAAACAGGAGGGAGGGCAATCGATTTGGAAAAAGACTTGTGACGCCGGTAGAACTAAGACAAACACTGAGTGATCAGTTAGTTTGGGTTCCTTGGGTTCCTGAATTTACGTCACAAGGTTACCAGTTTCCAAATTCCCGGCCAACTCGAAGGGGCGCGGTCGATTCTAAAGTTTAGGGAGCTATTTCTCCGCGATTTAATGTTCAAATCAAAATGTTTTTCTTAGTCCATGACTAACCTATATAACGACTTCGCCAAAGTTCATACACCTAATTTAAAAAAGATTGAAAAGGCGAATGGCAATTGGCGATTGCACGACCGAAAGGAACTGTGGGTTATACAAATTTCTTCTTATTCCTTTCTAAATTATCACCCAAATAATGCCTCCACCATTCAGCGATGACCTTAGATATATGGGTGTATCGAAGGTTTCGCTGAACGGTGGAGGTATAGTTTGGGTAATCTAGAAAGGAATAAGAAGAAATTAGTACTACTCACAGTTCCTTTCGGTCGTGCAATCGCCAATCGCCGTTCTCCCCTTTAAATTGTTTGAATTAGGTGTATACACTTTAAAGGTTTGTTGGTTTATTGTTTCTTACTTTTATCTAGTTAATGGTGGATACACCCCATTCTCTAACTTCACCGAGTGCAGCGCAACATGTGGTGATGGTTTGCGATACAAACACCGTACTTGTACCCAGCCCCCACCCCAGTATGGTGGTGAAGACTGCTCAAGACTGGGTAGTCCAATCAAAACAAAGTCTTGTTTTATTGATTGCAAAGGTAATTAAGTTATAAACACTTATACTGCTATTTTAAAAATCGTTGTCGCAATCAAAGCTACTGTGCAGAGGTTGTATCAGAGGTAATCAGCGAAAAGGGATTGATGATTGCAAATTAGCGAAAATAAGTGTGCTCTTTAATATTGATTATAAAGGACCTTTTATTTACAGAAAACGAATAGTCCTCTGGTCAATTCCAGCTCCATTTAATGGAGAAGAGCTCATAGTTTATGAAACTGCTTTTAGCAGTCCAAAAGAACACATACGTTGTATAAGTAACCACAATACCTTTCGGTCGTGCAATTGCCGCTCGATCACCGATGGGATTTTGTTCGTTGATTTTTATATATTTTGTTTGTTTCAGAAAAACTGTTGTCTGACCAAATTGAAGGTAAGAGAACTCGATCATTATTTGGGAATATCATCGATGTAAATTATGAACGCCAATAATTTTAGGGGTAGCAAATGGTCTCCTAAAATTTCGTGATGCTCGCAAAATTTAGCCGTTGCTCGAAATTAAATGTAGCTTCAATTTTTGGCATTGCTCGCATCCTTTGGAAAGAAATGCTCGCTTGCTCGAATTTTGAAACGCAGTAGTTGCTCGAATGCTCGAGTTGTACCTTTTGCTTCCATTTTTCACAACGAGCACTTGCAATAATTGGGCTCATGCTAAAAGTACAACGTTAACGTGACGTATGAATTGGGCCTTACTTACTTACCTACTAGTTAATTGTACTGAGTTGACTCAATAAAATCGATCCGGTAGCCTTAGGCATCGTCCTGATGAGGTACTGCAGTAGACGCGGGGATTGGCATCCTCTTCATCTTCATCTTCACCGTTCATCATCTGCGGCGGTGGATTTGTGTAGAGCTGCTACACACTCCTCGTACAAGTCTTGGTTGATTTCTATAATGTAGTCGTCATCTCCGCCCCTGTTTATACTAAAACATATTTCACCGGCCAGTAAAGAAGGTATTTTGGGTTTCTTAATTCAGAAGAAAAGCATGTCAAGGCATATCATCGTCATCATCGATATCATCATAGGAAACACAATAATCAACGTGAGTATTTAAACAGTTCATTTTTAATGTCTAATAAATTACAATAATTAAACCGTGGGCACCCAGAAATATTTTTGAAATCGTTTATTGTTCGTTGAACAACTCAGAAACAACTATATCACCGCAAGAAGTTTGACTGATGTGTAGTATGATAAACGTTTTGTAGTTATAGTTATTTGTGAGTTGTTCAATGAACAATAAACGATTTCTAAAATATTTCTGGGTGCCCACGGTTTTTCGATTCGCACTGTAAAACTTAGAATCATAAGAAACAATCATGAGGACAAAACAAATGTAATCACTACCGTGAAGGAGGTTTGAATATGTGATCTTTTTGCGCAATAATTATCAGGAGGGGGAGGGGGTGGGGGGGGTTTGAAAAATGAGCGAAAAATTCGAAAAAGTCAATTACTCCCCCCCTCACAAATGAAGAACATTACGCCTTGCCCCACCCCCTACCATAACGGGGAAAATTAGACTGCATCCACCCCCCCCCCCTTCGTTCAAATTGAGAAGACTGCTGGATACTTACAAGAAAAGGGTTTTATCAAAATCGCCAGAGAATCTAACCAACATTGACGAGGACGTCTTCTTCAATTTGTTGAGTTTTCAGTTTCAAATTAAAGTTAGGTGTTCCCCCCTACCCCCCTCCTTCACTGATTAATTTGGACGTTGCCCCCCCCCTACTCTTTCAAGACATAAGTTTAGATTATGCCCCCCCTGGATTCTCAACCCCCCACCCCCCCCTCCTCCTGATAATTATTGCGCAGTCCCTAATTAAAATTAGCATAAATTAAAATCTGGCAAACGATTACTTTGAATTCTCCAAGAATTACTGATGGTTTGAGAAGCCAGATCAAGCACTTCAAAGAGTACGTGTTTCCTAGCTCCTCTATCGAACATAAAGAAGTTGGTTAAAAAAAACTTCTCCGTTCTTTCTGAGAAATGAAAGTGAAAATGTTCGAAAGGAAGAGTCCACAGTTTTTCGATAGATATACGGGCGTATTTTCCTGTCTTTTTCACCAGTTTTATAAATTGCCCTCTCACTCTACTAGCTATTATAGTCGGTTTTATCTAATGTGATTTTGTTATGGTTGTAGTATTTTCGCCGAATACAAATAGCGCAGAGTCAGATGACAACAATGACAACAATATCTCTCTTGACAAAACAGGTAAGCCATCATAATTGCCATAATAATCTATTTATACACCTAATTCAAAAAAGGTTGACGGGGCGAACGGCGATTGGCGATTGGTGATTGGCGATTGCACGATCGAAAGGAACTATGGGTAGTACGAATTCCTTCTTATTCGTTTCTAAATTACCCAAACAATGCCTCCACTGTTAAGCGAAACCTTCGAGACACCCATCTAAGGTCATCGTTGAACGGCGTTTGGATAATTTTGAATGGAATAAGAAGAAATTCGTTTTACCCAAAGTCGCTTTCGGTCGTGCAATCGCCAATTACCGATCGCTAATTGCCGTTCGCCTCGTCAACCTTTTTTGAATTAGGTGTATACACCTACTTGCAAGAACATTGTCATACGAAAAAGGAACATTTGTATTTAATGGGTTAGGAATAAATTAAAAGTACAAAAGATGATCATTGAAACTGAGTCCCGGGGGGGGGGGGGGGGGTACTCCCTTTGTCCAAGTGCTAGGGGTGATCGGCGGAGATTTTGAAAATGACCCCTAAAAGGTACGCACAGATACAAATAAAGCAGAGTAAAAACGACCTTTACAACTGATTTTTGAGCCAAAACTCTAAATGGACCCTAAAAGGTACGCACAGGAAATATTTTAACCCTAAAAGGTACGCCGATCACCCCTACCACTTGGATAAAGGGAGAAACCCCCCCCCCCCCCCCCCCCCCCCCCCGGGAGCTGAGCTCTTTCCGTTTTCTACTTTTAATTTATTCCTAACACTCTAAATACAAATGTTCTTTTTTCGTATGTCAACTGTCTTGCAAGTAGGTGTATCTATTTATTCATAAACAGAATCAATCTCACAGTCTTTTAAGACAAATTAATTCAAATTTGATGTGCATGCCGTTTTTCATTCATCTACAGCTATTTCAAAAAAGTTTGACGAAGGTTTTGTTGCTTCTGCTCCCGATAGCGATTCGGATATCCTGGTTTTCAATTATACACCTATTTAATTTCAACAACAAACATCAAGTCAAGACCGAAATGAAAGCTGGTTTTGTGCTGGTAATATACACCCTTTCCGAGAAACTTTGTCACCCGTGAAGCGAAAAGCCTACAAGCCAATAGCGCAGGGGACCATGGGTAACCTATGTAAATCTTATTAGGACACAGGGATTTCATGACCACATTGCTACACTTGTCAATTTGTTATTTAGAAATGACCGTTTTGGCTTATCAAACAACAAGAACGACGCTCCGAATGTACATTTAGTTTCCAAACTGATCCACAATCCTTTGCGCCACTAGCTTGTTTGCTTTTCGACGGGTGACAAAGTTTCTCGGAAAGGGTGTATTGAAATTACACTCGCTATCACCAAAATTGATTGTAATACTTTCTTTAACAATAACAAGCACGTGAACTGATGCTCACATTTTGTTATTAATTCGAATTCTTTAGAAAACAAGTCTGATGTTAATACATTAGCAGCACAAAACCAGCATTCATTTCGGTCTTGGCTTGTTGCTTCAGCTGAGACAAAGGTTTTTGAAATAGGTGTATATCACGGGTTATTACATGATTACATCGGTTTTCATTGTTACTTTTTTCATTGTTACTATATATCGCGTATTACCCTGTTCATTATCAATTCAAGGGCTTTATACAGATATTGCCCCCATTTAAGGGCAATATCTATATATTGCCCTTGAATACTAATGTATATTGCCCTTGAATACCAATGACCTAATCCCTACTTTATATGTAAAGTTAAACTTAGAAATTTTCTAGTTGCGAACATTTAACGGATAAAAAATCATCTGATAGAGTGACCCTTTCGAGGATCGAACCCCGAACCCTTTGCTTACAAATCCTGACCCTAACACTTTATGCTAACTGTCCGATCGATGTCAGTTAGTGAGAAGAAAACGTATTCATTTGTTCGTTACAGTTCATTAGTATTGTAGTGTACAACAAAACTAAAAGCCCATTGTTTGGATTGTATTCTCATGGGAAACCAAAAAAATAATCAGCTTGATGATGCCCTTTGGGACATGAAGTTGTGTGAAAACCTATTCAATCATGTAATAAGTCATGCACTAAAAATAAAAAGAAACAATTCAAGAATCTTCTGAAGAATATATTTGTCGTCTTGAAAACAACTTGCATCGATAAAAGTATATGGCGTAAAAACCCAAATGTTGCATACAAAATTTAAAAATACAAGGCCTTTTTGGAAAACCTCTGTAAATCATGTAATAAGTCAGATAAATACCTCGAACGTCGGCAATAAGCCTATAAATTAAGCCTTTATACGGCTTATTGCCTCCGTTCTCGGTATTTATCTCTTACTTATATATTATTCAGTAAGGGTCCGAATCGAAACCAGATGAGATTGGAAACCTCCGATTTAAATCTGCCGATTCCGACTCTTTATCATATTTTTTTTTTTTATCATTGGTAATTATTTTTTTCTTATGTTAGATACTGAAACCTCCGATGTTTCTACATCACAAGACACTAATAACAAACAGGAAAGGCAAGGTAATTTATGTAATATCTACGACCCACGGAGTGTGGGGGAATGGTTGGCGGGGTTTCTAAAAGATACGCACATGAAAAATTTTCAATCGGACATTTTCAATTATATGTTCGTCTGCGAAACAACGATTAAAACCGTGTGCCGCAACTTGAAGGATTTTATATAATGGATGCTGATATTGCCTAATGGTAATGCTCATTCTTACACGAACCATTGTTCGAAATGTGACGCAGGCTACTCTGATCCTGATCCCGCCACATCCCCGGCTAGTCACGTCCCTGTTATACAAGGGCCCTAACATTTACCTTACACGAATCCCATTTGATAATATTCTTATAAAATTCATGAATAATTAACAAAATCGTCCTGATTTGCATAAGTTTTAACTTGAATTTTCTCGACCAGATTTACTTTTAACTTGATCATGACAAATTTAATAAAATATGAAAGCTCCAACTAGCGTTGGAATTTTTTAAGTTCTATACAATATTTGTGTCCGATCTGTATGAGATCAGCCGCTCATATATAGTATATACACCTAATTCAAAAAAGGTTGACGGGGCGAACGGCGATCGGCGATTGGTGATCGGCGATTGCACGTCCCGAAAGAGACTGTGGATAATACGAATTTCTTCTTATTCAATTATATATTACCCAAATACCGTTCAACGATGACCGTAGATGGATGTCTCGAAGTTTTCTCTGAACGGAAGAAGGAATTTGTATTGCCAATAGCTCCTTTCGGTCATGCAATCGCCAATCACCAGGTGTATTACATCAAGGTTTTTACTTTTGCTAGAGTATAAAGTTTACAAGACTAAGTGTAAACCTGGTACACGACCTAGAGTGAATAAACCGTACCAAGCCTCATATCAGGTGTATGACAGTGGTCGAATGATCTATGATAAATATGGCATGCCAGTGAGATCAACCAATCAAGTTGTACAACAGAAATACTCGTGAGTAGTCTAATATAGGTGATCTGATTGAGCTGGTCGATTTATTGGCTGATTGATTGACTAGATCGTTTTGTTGGGTTAATATGTTGATTGGCTGTGTGGCTGATTGGTTGGTTTGGTTGGTTGGTTGGTTGGTTGATTGGTTGGTTGGTTGATTGGTTAGTTGGTTAATTGGTTGGTTGATTAGTTGATTAGTTGATTGGTTAATAATTGGTTAATTGGTTAATTGGTTGATTGCTTGATTGCTTGATTGCTTGATTGCTTGATTGCTTGATTGCTTGATTGTTTGATTGGTTGATTGGTTGATTGGTTGATTGGTTGGTTAATTAGTTGATTGGTTGATTGGTTGATTGGTTGATTGGTTGATTGGTTGATTGGTTGATTGGTTAATTGGTAAATAATTGGTTGATTGGTTGATTGGTGGATTGGTGGATTGGGCCGGTTGATTGGTGGATTGGTGGATTGGTTAGTTGGTTAATAGTCCTTTTCACAGTTTCGTTCGAGTTGCTGCGCATAGTGAAACTATAATTTATCATGCGCAGCAACGCGGACCTCGACTTGGAAATATTAACCGTGGTCACTGAGGCAGAACTGGGAAAAGAACTATTGGTTGATTGATTCGTTGGTTAATATGATGATTGGTTGGTTGTTTAGTTAAAGTTGATTGACTGCATGCATGGTTGGTTTGTGGCTGAGTGTGTTGTTGTTTGGTTAGGTCTGTTGTATCAAGTCTTGACAAATTCGCTTAGAAGTTGGTTGTTCAATTAAATCTATCAATTACTCTCATAAGCGTTATAAGCCACGTCCATTTATTTAATCGTGTACTTTTTATTCAGTCCCTACAAGCTTACACTACGACAAGATAACAATAACAAGATGTCTGTCAGCGAGGACTGTATACTAGATGGAGGTGAGAACAACAACCAAATAGTTCTCGTCGATCAACCTCAGCCTTGATAGTAGCGTGTAATATATTCTTTAGAATTTGACCACAGCCCGTGGTAATTGAAGAAATGTACACATTATCAAACAATTGAAACGATTAAAAATCCAACGGCACCTAGTCAAATTTCTAAAGAATATATGAGATGATACCGCGGCTGAAGTTGATCGAAGAGTGAAATGGTGAAATAGTCTATTATTAAATACAAGACACCTCTATATTTAATTACATCAAACCAGAAGGGAGGGACCTGCTTTTTAAAGCGATCCATGACCGTATTTAAGACCATCTTGACTGGCTAGCCTCGTGTACAAGTTAAAACACAATGGCGTTTTTACATGTATGAGAGGCTAGACAGTCGAGAACAATAGTTGTTTAAATTAGATGCCATATTTTGATTCGGTATAGTATATGCATACCATGCCCCAACCAGCAGGAAATACTGTAAAAGAAAGTATGTGTGAGGGTTCCTCCGTCTGCTTTTGGTTCTAGATTTCAAAATATAGGGCGGTCGTAAAATATCCCGTTTTGTTTGTCGCTTAGAATAGGGGATTGTCACCCGGTACAATAGTCTGCCGTCTGGTTTCGGAGGCATTCATTAACCGACACTCCTAATGGCTGTAATGTGCGCCTTAAAACATATATTGGATGTCAATTGGGGCTATGTCATGTATTCTCCTCCTGTCGTATTTTGCATCGACAAATATCAATAGCAGTGTGATAAATTATCCAACTTTCTCATGTAAAACCTAAAATTTCCACACTTTCACTTTTCATATTTCTTTGATATAATGGTATTGATTTATTTACAATCGCTTCGACTCCAGATTCGCCTTTGTCTGATGTTAATTCAGAAGTCAACAAAAAGCTACAAAAGCAAGGTGGGTTTAGTAGACATATTGCAAATTTTAACCGACTTTCAGACCGGATGCCAATAGGGCCGCCATGCACTGCAATATCATATTTCTTAAAATACATAATTTAATTGGCCACTCAAGCATGTTAAGGCCTGGGTCTGACGTCATTTTAGCTAAAATCACTATTTCTAATTTTTCAACCGTTGCTTTAAAAATGTTGTCATGTAACTTGACCAAATGTTTAGTTTTAATGAATTTTTTGCAATTTTTGCTAGTTGAATGGCATTTGGGTGGTCACGTGACCATACATGAGGTTTAGTATTTATCAAATATTCAATGCAAAATGGGGTAGAGAAACAAAATAAAATTATGAAAATTATGTCATTAGAGGGCTTTCATAAATAGCTTTCGACGTAGGCTTGGAATCATTGGTTCTTTACGAGATATTTGGCAAAAAAGGTCACGTGACCAGGCTATTTTTTACAAATATCCATATATCTCCTCATTGTTCAGATGAAGTCATCCATTCCAAGCCTAATTACATTTATGATGATGTCGAAAGGTTGTATCCTCGCGTTTGTCTTCATTCTCAATTTCATTTATAGCAATAAAACTTGAAAAACACATTTAATTTTGCTTGCTCTTTCTTTTTTTGAAAGTCAATTGGCATTTGGTCTATATTTCTAATCGTTTTCCCTATAATCATTATTCTAACTTCCACCATCATCATCATTACCATTATCATCATCATCCTATTCATCACCCTCGTCATCACCATCATGATGGTCATCTTCATCACCATCATAGCCATCGCCATTCTTTATTTAGAAAACGTTTCATAAAATCCAATCGACAGAATCAATGAATCCCGAACTACATTAATCAACCATTTCACAGTTTTCTTCCATCAACCTCAGCCTCGATAGCGTGTAATATATTCTTTAATTAGAATTTGACTATGGCCCCTGGAATTTGTAAGTGTTTCAATTGTTTGATAGAGCGAAAACACTAGAACTATTAGTTACTATAAAAGACAAGTAAAGTTGTAATGAGGTATTGTTTCCTTTTGTATTTGATGTTTCTGGTTGAGTGATACTGACTAAATAGTCACTAAATAAAAACTATTAGTTAGTAACTATATTGTTTTTATTTCATGGTTCTACATATTACTCAAATTATCACGGCTGTAATCACATTCTAAAGAATATATTACGCGCTATCGAGGTTGATCGACGAGAGCTGTGAAAAGGACTATTGTATATTTGCCTTGCAGGGTTTTACGAATATGGTTACGGAGATCCCAACATTGTGAAAAAAGAAGGTATGATTTGTGTGTCATCATATAATAATTAAATAACCGCCGTGTAAATTAATATATATATATATATATATATATATATATATATATATATATATATATATATATATATATATATATATATATATATATATATATATATATATATATATATATATATATATATATATATATATATATATATATACACAGCTATTTAAAAAAAACGTTGAATACTGAATACTGCATTCCAAGACCTAATTGCATTATGGGTCTCATTGATTTGAAATAAAAAATAAATATACAGCGATATTTACCAACCCCCCCCCCCCCCCCCCCCCCGCCCCCCAAGAATAAAATAACAAATTATCATTTGTTTTACTTTAAACAATACTACATGACCCAAGATTCATTTCTGTCGTGCAATGCACTATGCAGTATGCACTATTCAGTATAGTCTACGGGTTTTTTTGAAGTAGCTTTATATAGTTTCTATGTGGTTTTATAGCTCTGGCCCTGTCCACACGTTCTCCATTTACGCCTTCCTTAAACGGCGTTGTCGGTCAAAGTTTCGAAAACGTTCAGTTCAGACTGGAGATTAAATACAGAGGAAAAAACCTCCAGTTTCAAAATATCCGGATACAAGCGGGCAGGGCGTCAGTTGGTAGACCATTCAATCTCTTAATGGGTTCAAATCCATGGGTGGGTGGCTCTCACCGCTGTGGTCCAGGTTCAAGTCCCGGCTCGGGCATGGATTATATGTGAGTTGTGTTTGTTTGATGTGTTCTTCTCTCCTATGCCACTAGGGTGAGCCCAGTTGTGTGCAAAATAACGTAGCCGGTAGTGAGTGTGTGTCCGAGTCTCCCCCCATTAGTAGGGCACAAGTGTCTAGCTAGAAGACGTATATTTACAAAAAGATCACGTCTACCTATATCTTATGTTTATGTTTTTTACCAGCCAACCAAGCAGCTAATGCCGTAGGGAAAGCCCTAGACGATGACTCTCTAGAGTTGTCTAGAAGCTCGTTCATGCAAGGAGCAGGTAAGTTTGTCATGATTGTATATTCTAAAACGGCCATGCAGTAGTCCTTGATTGTAGTATACAGTCAATTCAAAAAACATTGTCTTCAATAGGCTTCAAGTCTACGCGACTAGACCGAAAGGAAGCATGGATAGAAATCACCGAAGCGGATAAATGCACACAGTATCTAATGCAATAACACGCGCACTCTATCAACTAATTTTGAATATTAAATTCGCCGTTTCGGTGATTTCTACCCATGCTACCTTTCGGTCTAGTCGCGTAGACTTGAATTGAAGCCTTTTGACGACAATTCAATGTTTTTTGAATTGACTGTATTCTAAAACGGTCGTGCAGTTATCCTTGATAGAGGTATATACTGCATGTAACAAAGTTGCAAAACATGGTATTTTTACATAGCTTTTTATAATAGAAATATCAATATAATTGTTGATCATGAATGGTGGTGAAGATATATTTAGATGATTTACATTGTCACGAATGATAATGATGATGATGATAATTGACGAAGATATTGATGTGTGGTTATTATGATGATGATGATATATGACAATTGATGATGTGATGACAACGATAATGGTGCATGATTATTATGATCGATGATGATGATGACAATTGATGATGATGGACTAGGAAGAGGAAGAAGATGATGATGATGATGATGAGAATAAAAATAGCGAAAATAATGATGGCTATTAGGAGGATTTCATTTATAAGTGTGTAAGGGGGTCGGCAAAATCACCTGTTCTCTTTTCTAAACTAATTACCAGTTCCACCCCCTCCCCAAAATATCATAACCCCCTATATTTCGTCCAGCTTTTATTTCAGTACCCCCTTTAAATCAGCATACAATTTGTAACAACGCCCTTTCCCCGGCCCCTAAATAGCTTCCGAAGAACGAGACACCCCCTCAATATTGAGTACCACCGCCATACACTAATAATTGTAAGCCCCCTTCGACAAAGAAGTTGAAGGGTTCCTGATGAAGATGATAATGATGACAGAAATGCCATAGAAGTATATTTACGCTGTTTTCACGTGTAGTTTCAGATTCACCAAAACATTCGTTATCTGACGAACTGAACGAAGAGAAAAAGTTAGTAATGGATGAACGAAGATATGAAGAGGGCATGGCACGAAACACTTTAAGCTGACCATGCAGATAAGCCGAAGACTATTCAAACACTTGTAGTGAAAAAAAAAATGGATTTTCAAAAAATAAAAACCTAGTCTTAAAAAAACAAGCACCACCATCAGAAGGCCAGCTGAGTTGATCGCCTTCCCCGAAAGGAATTATGGGTCACAATTTTTGGTTAGCAATGTTCGAGCATTTTCCGAACATACAATGTAGACTTTTGTTGTTGATTGAAATACAATCCCACCATGAGTTTGACTAGCGTTTACGATTAATTTAAAGAAGGAAGAACTTGTATTTCATAAATTCTCTTAGCAGAATAATGGGAAATGCTAATGAAAATACGATGTTGAATCCTCAATTCTGATTGGTTGACCTTGTGTTTGTTCTGAAGGTCAAATCAGCTGGCCAAATAGCAAGCAGAAATGGTTTTTTGCTAGCCTCGTTGTGGTGTTTTTGCACACTTTTGAAATGCTTGTAACTTCTCAAGCTAGAATATAATATTTTTGTCCCAACGTTTTACCTTAATAAGACAATGTAGATAAAATAAGACAATCAATATCATGAACATTGTCCACAAACGACGTTAACATTGCAAGAAATGTCACGTGACACTACATGCGTACGCCTTAAATGCTCGATACTAGCAGTAATAGTTTCATGTTATCTATCACCGCTGTACGGCTGTTTAACAAAAGGTGCATTTGCTCAGGGACAGCCTAAATTCAAAGTAAATTCAACTTAAAGTAGTTTTCTATTGTTAAGCGACAACATGATTCGTGCTATTTGCTTGAATTGTGTATGAGTATATGATCGTCGCGGAGTAAAGCAGTTAAAATAATTGCAATCATAGAAGCCGGAAAAAAATTCGGGACGATCATATACTCATACACAATTTAATATAACCACGGATCAGACCAACATATCTATTTGCTTGGAATTTGTGAATATTTTTACAACAAATCTAGGCTTAGCCTTCATGTGCAAACGCGCGCGCCTTTTGTCAAATAAAACAACGGTGCTATAAATAACATGAAACTGAAGTATTCTGAACATAGATTACACCTATTTCAAAATCGTTGTCGCAGCCGAAGTTATAGTCCACACTCTGAAGCCTGAAAAGGTGGTCGGTAATATGAACAGAATTTGTGATTTATTACACGTTTTTTAAGGTATCAGGAGGGGTTGGGGACCTCTACTCACGCAAACTCAAATTATGCGCAAGCTTTGTAAAAGATTACAATAAAAGTATATATTTTTTGAAAGCTGAATAAATGTAGTTTTTGAAAATTAATTCAATATTTTCATTATTTAAAACGACAAAAAGATATTCCGACTAAAGCGTATTTTGACCGTACTTCGTTTGAAAAGCCCGAAATCTGTCAGCATTTCCGTCTCAGTGATAGAAATTACGTTAGCGGACTCCTAATACATCAATCTCTAAAACGGTGCCAGCGATTTTTGCTTAGTTTGTACACTTATACGTGATAAATTTGAACATCGATATTTGAGACTCAATAGCGGCTGATCTAAAGCAGTTATGAGAAATCGCAGACAACGTTTTAGAGATTGATGTATAAGGAGTCTGCAAACGTGATTTTTATCACTGAGACGCAAATCCTGACAGATTTTGGGTTTTTCAAACGAAGTACGGTCAAAACACACTGTAGTCGGAATATCTTTTTGTCGTTTTGAATAATGACAATTTTGATTTAATTTTCAAAAACTAATTTATTCAGCTTTCAAAAAATATATACTTTTACTGGAATATTTAACAAAGCTTGCGCATAATTTGAGTTTGCGCGAGTAGAGGTCCCCAACCCCTCCTGATACCTTAAATACATATTTGTATAATCATTTACCACTACAAGAACTTGTTATGGTCGTACAACCATTATAGAATATGATATATGAGTAAATCGATAATAAGAGAAGAAATACCGACGTCCTTTGCAGGCTTGAGAGTGTGGACTAATCTCTACGTTCCGTAGCAACTGTATAAAGAACATTTGTAATTGATTTATTGTAAAAACAATTGTAAATATTTATTTATAGATCGATGTATTGATTTTTTGGGATTCCAAATAAAAACTGTTTCGAAGTTAACACTTTCTTGCCTTAAGTTTTAGATAAAGATAAATCTAAAATTAACATTGGTATGCTTTAAAAAGTAAATGATTTCTAACTACACCCGGTTCAAATGGGTTGTCGGAGGCTAAAGCACATTTAAAAGCAGAAAGGAATTATGGGCATACATCTACTCTAACAAAAAAAAATATTAATCGTTAGTAAATTACTAAGTTTACGCCCAGTTCAAATGTGTACGTTGTCGTAGGCTAAAGCTCATTTCAAACAGAAAGGCACTATGGGCATACATCTACTATAACAACAATAAAATTAATCGTTAGTAAATTATTTCTAACTACACCCAGTTTAAATGGGTTGTCGGAGGCTAAAGCACATTTAAAAGCAGAAAGGAATCATGGGCATACATCTACTCTAACAAAAAAAAATATTAATCGTTAGTAAATTACTAAGTTTACGCCCAGTTCAAATGTGTACGTTGTCGTAGGCTAAAGCTCATTTCAAACAGAAAGGCACTATGGGCATACATCTACTATAACAACAATAAAATTAATCGTTAGTAAATTATTTCTAACTACACCCAGTTTAAATGGGATATCAGACAGCTCATTTAAAGCAGAATGGAATTATGGGCATATATCTACTATAACAAAAAATATATTAATCGTTAGTAAATTACTTATAACTACACCCGGTTCAAATGGTCGTAGGCTAAAGCTCATTTCAAACTGAGAAATGAATTATGGGAATACATCTACTATAACAAAAAAAATATTAATCGTTGGTAAATTACTTATAACTACACCCGGTTCAAATGGGTTGTTGGAGGCTAAAGCTCATTTCAAAACAGAAATGAATTATGGGAATACATCTACTATAACAAAAAAAATATTAATCGTTGGTAAATTACTTATAACTACACCCGGTTCAAATGGGTTGTTGGAGGCTAAAGCCCATTTCAAAACAGAAAGGAACTATGGACATACACAGACTACTAGTACTAAAGCCCAAATAATCAAGCAGTGCTTGCAATCGTCAAGACAATAGAAGTTATCGTTTGGATATTAGAGCGATTTCAAATAACGCATTTTAGTATGCTAATGAGTAAAATAATATGCTAATGAGCTTCGCACAGGTAACAATACATATCTATCACAAATTGCTTGCATAAATATGACAAAAGCATCAGAGCTGGCTGTTGTATTATAATGAATATTTATTAGATAGAACGATAAACGAGATATTTATTTGCGTTTAATGTACATGCCCCTACGCGAAGCTCATTAGCATCATATTTTACTCATTAGCATACTAAAATGCGTTATGTGAAATCGCCCTATTGTGCATGATAGTATTATATCCAAACTGGCCTTTCATTCACGGTTCACTGATTAAGAATTGGGAGAAACTGGAAACCATTATCTCGTATGGTTATCCAGTTTGGTGGAACCGAATGAGAAGGTCAGTTTGGATGAAAGCTTTAGCTGGGTTGGGAGGGTGGGGTAGGAAAAGAAAAACACACCTCCCTGTCCCCCCCCCCCCCCCCCTCCCCCCGTTTTATACCGCTTATTCAAGAGTTATCTAGGTCCTAAGCTACTTGCGAAAAGAGGACTAATTCTGAATCTGTGGCTCTTTAAATACCCTGTTAAGTTATTCGGTGTGACATTCCACCTATTTGCACGATTTATTTGTTCTTATTCCGTTCCCGTGAATTTAATCCCAGTTTGAATAGTGAACGAAAGCATTTAAACACTTCTTTAAAAGTAGTTGTTCTCATTGACCTTTGAAACAAAGTGTATAAGTGAGCGTGTTACAGTCAAATAAAAACAAAAGAACACAATACATTCAATCCACCTAGTCACTAACAATACATTTTTTTATCGAAATTTTTGATATCTTACATCATGATTGCTTTATAAAAAGACGTCAATGATAATAAATATAGTTTGCTGTGCATTTACTTTATATTGTGCATTTACTTTATATTGTGCATTTACTTTATATTGTGCATTTACTTTATATTATGCATTTACTTTATATTATGCATTTACTTTATATTATGCATTTACTTTATATTATGCATTTACTTTATATTGTGCATTTACTTTATATTGTGCATTTACTTTATATTGTGCATTTACTTTATATTGTGCATTTACTTTATATTGTGCATTTACTTTATATTGTGCATTTACTTTATATTATGCATTTACTTTATATTGTGCATTTACTTTATATTATGCATTTACTTTATATTATGCATTTACTTTATATTATGCATTTACTTTATATTATGCATTTACTTTATATTGTGCATTTACTTTATATTGTGCATTTACTTTATATTGTGCATTTACTTTATATTGTGCATTTACTTTATATTGTGCATTTACTTTATATTGTGCATTTACTTTATATTATGCATTTACTTTATATTATGCATTTACTTTATATTATGCATTTACTTTATATTATGCATTTACTTTATATTATGCATTTACTTTATATTGTGCATTTACTTTATATTGTGCATTTACTTTATATTGTGCATTTACTTTATATTGTGCATTTACTTTATATTGTGCATTTACTTTATATTGTGCATTTACTTTATATTGTGCATTTACTTTATATTGTGCATTTACTTTATATTATGCATTTACTTTATATTATGCATTTACTTTATATTGTGCATTTACTTTATATTGTGCATTTACTTTATATTGTGCATTTACTTTATATTGTGCATTTACTTTATATTGTGCATTTACTTTATATTGTGCATTTACTTTATATTGTGCATTTACTTTATATTGTGCATTTACTTTATATTGTGCATTTACTTTATATTGTGCATTTACTTTATATTGTGCATTTAGTTTAGAAATGTCTATACACTCAATACCAGTAGAATTCCCTCGGGTCCCCAATGCAATATACCAAACCGGTTAACGAGTTGCTATGTACGTTTTCGCCCAATTCAATCTTTTTGGGATAAGGTTCATTGTCTTATGTATTTAACAGGTTCCCATTTAAATCTCTACTTTCCCATTTAAATCTGTACTTATGCAAATTGTGTTGATGTGTGCTGAACACACAGATCTACCAATCAGAGCATATTATTTCTGAAGTGAACTTCTCTGATTGGTTGATCTGTGTGTTTAGCACACATCAACAAAATTTGCATAAGTACAAATTTAAATGGGAAAGTACAGATTTAAATGGGAACCTGTTATTTTCAACATGGAAAATGTTTGGAATATGTTCTTTAGGCTTGTTTTCGTAGCTTTGCTTGTAATTGGACGAGCGAGAAATGGAACCGAGCGAAAGTTAGGGAGTAGGGAGTGGGGGAGGGGAAGAGGAGAGGGGAACCTTCTTTCCCTTCTCCCTCACCCCTCCATTCCAATTTTGGCTAGGCTCCATATTTCGCGCGATTATAAAATTAACACAGGAAGCCCAACATCCTAAATTCTCCAAAAAGCCAAAAGAACGCCTGCTCTACAGGCTATGTTTGGAACAAACGTTTTTATTCCCAGAGGAATTGGATTGAAACATAAATCACTTTTTTTTTACGTCTCAAATCATCTAGACTGGACACATGTGCCCTTACTAATGGTGGAGAATCAGACACACACTCACTACCTCTACATTTAATTTATTTTGCACACAATTCAGCTCACATGTTCATATTTGCGGAGGGAGGAAAACCGGATAACCCGGACAAAAACCCTCGTGGCATAGGAGAGAAGAAAACATCAAACAAACAATCCATGCCCGAGCCGGGACTCGAGCCTGGACCACAGCGGTGAAAGGCCAGCGCTCTCACCGCTAGGGCACCCATGCCACCCACTAAATACATAGCAACACTGCAATCATGTTCAAAATTGTCCACTACGTTTGCCTTGTAATTAGCGCAAGTAAAGTATTACAATGAACAGGAAATGTCAGACAAAATCACCAAAATTACTTAGAGGGGTGGGGGAAAGCAAAATGTTATTCCAATAAAAGACGCAATCTATTTTGAACATGATTGTAGCAAAACTAATTACCAAGACAACCAAGACAGCCTTGACAATATGCAAATGTATGCAAATTGCCCATTTCTGACCACGTGTCATTACCTTGAGAATTGTTCTTTTATGATGAACGTGTTATATCATTTACATGTGAAAGAAACAATTCCCAAGGGTAGCATCACGTGATCTGAAACGGGACAACAAACAAGGAAGGTAAAGAGGTCTATTAAACCGACAATATTTGCCATCTTCGTTTCGTGTAAGTCATTAATATTATCATTTTAATTTTTATTCTGTGCAAATCTTAAGACTACCAAGTGAGTGGTGTTTGGTAGCCCTTGAGCTTCCAATAGTCTCTCCACACGATGCGATTGGACGATTGGACACTGAGGTGCGTGCTATAGTGATTAGAATGTGCTGTATCTACCAGTATTCCACTCGTCAATTCCCATCTAGTAAAGCTGGAAAGGTGATAAGGAAAGCTTGTCATTAGAGCATGGACTTTTTATTTATTGAATTATTTATCATTTACTTACTTACTTTTTTATTTACTTACTTTCTTATTTACTTACTTACTACTTACTAACGTATTTGCTTACTTACTAACCTATTTATTTACTTACCAATTTAGTTATTTAATTATTTACGTACTTACTTATTTATTTATTCACACACAATGGCATATAATATGCGAAATGTTTTATGACTAAATACAATATAATGACAACAAAAAAGCATTGTATGTTGCTGTTGCTCTTTTGTTTTCTTCTTTTTGTTTTTGTAATCCCAGAAAAATTCACACTTAGTTTGCGATCCACAGTTCCATGCGGTGACGCAATCGTAAAGGCCCGAGCAAACGCACGCAACATTGTTGGCCAACATTGTTGCGATACGGTTTGTTGAACACGAGAACAAAAGAAATGTTGGATGAGTTTCATCAAACATCTTTCAACAGGGTGTTTAAACGGGCCCAACATGTTGGAGCAACCATGTTGGTCCAACAATGTTGCGTGCGTTTGCACGGGCCTTAAGCAGTTCACACAATTGACAACCTCTTTTGAAAGAATGCTGCATGACGTGTTGATGTTAATTATAAAGAAAATTATATAAATGATGACATCATCGGGGTGATTACAGCAAAGAGCCCAAACGTGTGACCACCGCTAATGTATTCGCATACTTTCGTCTATGCTGTTATCAAATCAGCATTACAGGATTGTCTTATCTTATCTCTGATCTAAACGCTAATTGGAGGATGGCGCTACAAAAGTATGCGAATACATTATCAGTGGTCACAGTCTTGAGCATCTTGCTGTAAATATAAAGACAACTGAGAAATGTCATTTAAACATGAAATATCATCTGTAATTATCCTTAGTTGTCTTTATGACTTTTTGCAAACAGGGCTTTATGTAGATAAGAGATTACACTATACAAAATCACCTAGATGACGTCACATAATTAACATATCCAAAACTTCAAAGCCTTAAGGTGATGTTACACGCGACGATTTTCAGCGACGATTTTTCGCGATACACCGTTGCGCAAAAAATTGATGTGTGTGACATGCCACGCACGCAGATTTTCGGATACGGCAACACGTTGCAAGTTTTTGATTCAACATCAAAAACTGGCAATGCAAAATGACGAATATTCAGCAAGTTGATGCATGTAACAGCTTTGTCGTCGTTTTTTCGCGCAACACCTACCCAGAATGCAGCTCAGGGATCGGTCTGATATCAACAAACAAAATGGCGCGTAAATGGCGCGTAAATGGCGCGGCTTGGAAGCTGGGGACGATGTTGCCATAACAGAAATCGCGAAAAACTGCCCAGTGTAACATGTTGAACAATTCGTAGGAATATTGCGGGAAAAAACGGCTCGTGTAACATGTATACATATAACATGTAACATATTAACCCGTATCGCGAAAAATCGTCGCGTGTAACATCAGCTTTATGACTCAGAAATGGAGTTTTTACTACGGGCAAAAAATAACTGTCCTATCTAAAATTTTATGAAGAATGAATTTTTAATATATGGTCCTAATTATTAGAGGCAATTTGTTGGAAACTAAATTCCAGTTGAAATATTGCTCTGTATACATACCTTTTTTTTCTATAACCAAGGGTATCTCTGCATTCTTTCTTATCTCATCAAAGCTGTATTCTTTTAATAATTTACCATTCTCAAATACCGTTACTAGGAGATCCTGCACAATGAATGATAGTGGATGTAATTAGGTACTAAGAAAGGGAAAGGACAGGCAGACAGAAAGGAAGGGTAGGAGGGAGAGTGGCATGGTGGCAGGCAAGAAGGAAGCGTAGAATTGAAGTAGGAAAACGAAGAAAAGGTGGGAGAGAGGACGGAAGAAAGGAGGACAAAGGCAGTGAAGACAGCTAGGCAGAGGCGGAAAGAGGGAGGGAAGAATGAGTGAAATAAGGAAATAAGCAAGGAAATAAGCAAGGAAATAAGCAAGGAAGCAAAGGAAGGAAGGAAGGAAGGAAGGAAGGAAGGAAGGAAGGAAGGAAGGAAGGAACCAAAACAAGCCTCAAAACACAAATAAAGACACCAAGACAAAAAAAAAAGGAAAGAAAACAGAAAAGGAAATATAATAAAAATAAAAAGTAAGAAAAAGGTGCAGTGCACAAGTACCTTCTCAGGGTCTCCTTTGCCGCCTTCAACAGTAACATACTGACCATCGCTAGTTTTCTCGAGTGAAAGAAGTCCTTTCTTGGACTTCTTGTTGGGATCTGTTATTGGCTGTTTATAGACATCGACCTAAACAAAAAACAACTTGCGAATCAGAGCAATATTCACTTTCAAAATACTTTTGGACATTACAGGAGATTGTGTAACATTCTGCCTTGTCTGCAATGTTGACGTTTCAAGGCAACACTGATTCAGAAGGCGATGTTTTGACAAAATTAAGTCTGTTAAGTAGAGCCTGCAGACGTATAGCCTGCGTAGCTCGGCCCTAGGGAGAAAGGAGCGGAGGGGAGGGGAGGGGAGGGGAGGAGGGTTGGGGAGAGGAAGGGAAGAAGGGAGGGCCTGCAGCGAAGACCCTTGATTTTCCATAATTTCGCTCACGGATTCCGTGCGCGAAATTCCCATTGGTCGAGAGCGACCAGGTGAAATCTCATTGGCTGTTCTTAGCTATATTGTGACATGTCAAAATTGAACAGACCAACGGTAGCTTGAGCTGTCACGAGTAGCTCTAATTACAAACGGCTATTTCAGGCAAGTGAGATCAAGAAATTTCGATCTATAACATATGTAAAAGCGAGACCTTGGCATCAGAAGTTCAAAACTGATTAATATTTGTGGTTTATCTCACATTGGGTAAGTTGAATACGCTTTCTGACTGAATAAAGCAAGATATGCTGCATTGTTTACTTGACCTTTGAAGGTCATGTAAAATAGACTTGATTTCCGTTTGTGAAGTAAACACGCTCATTTCTTTTGAGTTTTGAGCTTTGGATCTTTATTAGACAAGTTTATAATGATAATTTTGATTGTGAAAATTTGTGACACACATATAATAGTAATATATTTTGAAATACGAAGTTTTTATGTTAGGAAACACTAGTAATGGAGCTGACAATTATGACAGCTAAACCAGACAACAAACAGTGCTAGGAAAAGGGCGTAATGGAAAATCAAGGGTCAGAAAACCATCTCGCCTTGCTATCTGTTTGTCTCTTTCGTCTCTTAGATTCAACTCGTTTGTTCGGAGTTTTCGCGTAAAAGTAGCCTACAAAACAGGTGTTCTTTTGGGTTTTTCGGAAAAATCGGATTTTGGGTTTCCTGTGTCGTCGTGATTTTTCGCTTCCTTTTTGCTCGCCCCTACAACACAGGAAGCCCAAAACCAACAAAGGGAGCCCAAAACCGATTTTTCCGAAAAACCCAAAAGAACGCCTGTTTTGCAGGCTAGCGTAACAGAACACTTTTTGAAGTCTATAGAAGAAGAAGGTGCCAATGACTTACCCCTTTGCCGTCCACCACAGCGTACGAACACTTGTAGGCAAACTTTTGTGTGTCACGATTCATCTTTTGAAGCAATGCACCTATTAATATATAATTAAAAAATAGAAACAATTAAAACGTTTGTCGCGATTAAATTATTTATTAAGTAGAATGTTATTCGTTTGTCCAACGAATATTGAAGGTTTGGACCGTGACGTTTCGACTGCTACTGAGAACTCGATTCTGATTGGACGACAAGAATACAATTAATTCGTAAATTGTAATTTTTCAGTATGTTATAATTAAAAAATCGCACGATCATTTCGTACAATTTGTAATTAATAGATACTCGTGATGTTTTGAAAGTTATCAAATTGGACTCGCCTTTAATTGTACTCAATTGTACTAATTGTATACTAATTTTTTAAGATATTAATTGTTGACTGTCGAGCCTCGTGCTCATGTTGCGACACAATGGAATTTTCACATGTATGTGAGACTGGTCAGTTAAAAACAAAAGTTATTCAAATTAGTCGCCATATTTTGATTTATTGTATCAAATGTTTAAATATCTCCATGGGCGAGGGGTGGGGTTACCTCCGCTTCCAAATGCGAGATTGTCTGAGCTCCACTTGTGTTGTTTCATGTTTTCCAAGATGTCTCTTAATGTTTCGTAACTAATTCCATCTCCCTGGAAAATACATCATAGGATACAAATAACATTATAGTCGTTGAAACACTGTACTGCGATTAAAGTAAAAGTCCCAAGACACATATCAGCGTGTTTGCTACAGTATTTCAGATATTCTAAAGAATTCCCTCCCTACCTGAATGACTCTTAAATAAGAAGGCAGTAGATGAAACCCTTTAGAGTTCCTTGTTGTACCAAACGCTTTTCCAAGCAGTTGTAAGACTTCTACTACAACTTTAGGCGGATCACCAGAATCAGGACGAACAACCAATATACCTGAATTATATTTCATAGAATAAAATATAAGATAAAACAATATAAAATATAATAAAATAAATAAGATAAGATAAAACAATATAAAATATAATACAATAAATAAAATAAAACAAAATGAAATAAATAAAATAAAACAAAATAAAATATTATAAAATAAAATAATATAAAACAAAATGAAATATAATAAAATAAATAAAATAAAATAAAATAAAAATATTTTACTCAATTTACAAACGTCTATGTACCCAATTTGAGTGGACTAGATAGTCCTCTTCACATTTCCCTGCGCAATCTTGAAAGGTAACCGAGCCTTTGCATTGAAGCGAGACGAACACTGAGCTTGCAATGATAGAGACATGTAAATAACTGCCCCGCAAGGTGTTAAAATGTCTCTATCATTGCAAGCTCAACGTTTGCTTCACTTCAATGCATAGGCCAGGCTACCTTTCAAGATGGCGGAAGGGAACCGTTAAGGGGACTACTGCCCTGCAAGGTGATTAAAAGTCTCCATCATTGCAAGCTCAACGGCCATCTCACTTCCATTCAAAGGCCCGGCTACCTTTCAAGATGCCGCAGGGAACCGTTAAGGGGACTATAATTACCTTTTCCTTCTCTGCTCACTACAAGATCTTTTAACTCTCTCCCCCATAGGTCCTTGCAAGCAAGCCTGAAAGATTGATAGATTACACAACAAATCAGGACTGATTTACAAACTATTAATTAATGGATAAACAATATTTTATTATCTACTTTTACAATATTTTATTATCTACTTTTACAATATTTTATTTATCTACTTTTACAATATTTTATTTATCTACTTTTACAATATTTTATTTATCTACTTTATTGTACATAATCAATGTAGCATATCATTATTAGTCTACTTATTTACTTGAAATCTTATTAATAAAATCACTTGAAAATGACATCTGACGATGTCGAAACACTGTACCAGCTTAGTATTTATTTCAATTATTATATCTAAAGTTAAACTTATCAAAGAATAAACAATACAAAATGATATCCATGAAGGAGATTGTATATTAGTTTTGATACAAAATCATCGTTATTTGCATAAGTTTTAACTTGTATTTTCTCAGCCAGATTAAGACCACGTCTACACGGATCCGGATACTTTTGAAACCGCATACTTTTTGATGCGAATCGGCCTATCGTCCACACGAATCCAGTGAATCCGGTCACCGAAACCGCATACTTTTACTTGAATCCTCCGGATACGCGGGTTCATGTGGACGCAAATATTTCTATGCGGTTTCAGCCATTTTGGATTCGTGTAGACGAGGCCTAAGTATACTTCTATCTTGATTTATGATTATAAAATATTCACTTGACGCCCGGCCCTTACATAAATTGTATAACAATGGACAACATGTAGCAAATAAATAGATAAATGAATAAATAAATAGAAATACTAAAATGTAAAATGTATATATATTTATTTAAAAAATAATTTTAATAATAAATAATTGTAAATTACATACTGTAAATATATAAATAAGTATTTTATAGTCATCACTCCCCTTCGGGGCTCTTCTGTGAGGTTCGCTCACACTCACACTCACACTCACACTCACACTCACTACCACTACCACTACCACTACATTCAATATTTACAACACACAACTATTATGGAGGGAGGAAAACTGGATAACCCGGATCGAGAAAAACTCTTGTGGCATGAGAGAGAACAACACATCAAACAAACTCTATTCACTGGGAATGACACCCAGGTAAAGTGGTGAAAGACAAATGCTCTCACCGCTAGGCCACTCATGTCACCATGCCAACCATATATAATGGTTGTTCAAATTGCATCTATTACTGACATATGCAGTGGATAATATTTACATTGGTACGTAGTGGTCAGCTGCTTACCATATATCATAGCTGTCACTCACACATGATACTAGGCCTGTGGGGAACTGAAAGATAACAACCACAATATAAAATACAGTTAATAGACCAGTTCCAAGTTCTTCATTACAGTCTTAATGCCTGGCTAAACTAGGATACATGTAGCGCCCTACATTGTCGCGCGCTACATGTATCCTCAATGTTTCTCAGTTTAGCCACCTCGAAAACATTGTAGCGCGCGACAAATTTTGTAGCAGGGACACAAAAAATGTTCTTGGGAGAGAGCAGAAACATTTCTTGTGTCCCGGCTACAAAATGTGTCGCGCGCTACATGCGAATGCGAATGCGATGTATCCCAGTTTAGCCAACCGAGGCGAAATGTCGCTCGCCAAATTTGTCGCGCGCTACAATGTTTTCGAGGTGGCTAAACTGAGAAACATTGAGGATACATGTAGCGCACGACAATGTATCCTAGTTTAGTCAGGCCTGTAGAGACACGCTGACGACAATGTAGCGTGTGTGTAGCGCGCTACATGTATCCTAGTTTAGCCAGGCCTAAGCTACGGTAATACGAGCAGCAAAATCGTCCAACTTGTCTCGCAACATTGCTGCAAAACAAGTTGGAAAGCGATGTTGCGCGTTTTTCCACCCGCGTACCAACTTGTCTTGCGTCAAAATGGCTTGTTGCGAGCTGAATTGAATTCTGGTTTCTGATTGGTTAATACAGCGGCGGCGTGCTTGACGTCATTTTGCTGCGAGACAAGTTGGGTTGGTGTGGTAATACGAGCAACATCTATAAGTTTTGTTGTAAAAAAGTAGAACGATCTTCTACTTTAATTTCTGCAACAAACTATTTCAACTTGAAACAAGCCATTTTGACGTGAGACAAGTTGGTACGCGGGTGGAAAAACGAGCAGCATCGCTTTCCAACTTGTTTTGCAGCGATTTTGCGAGACAAGTTGAACGAATTGACACAAGCAACATAAGGGGGCTTTTGTTTATTAGTGTATTTTGGGTGGGAAGGGGGGGGGGAAGTTATTTTTAGAAGCTATAAAGGGGGGAGTTTGTTACTAATTTTATGCAGCTTTAGTTATAAACTGAGCATGATATTTTTTAGCAACCAGGAAAGGGGGCTGCGTCATATTTGGAAAGACATATTCCCCCCTACCCCATACACTAATAAATGAATGCCCCCTAAGAATAAACATGTGCAACATACACGTACAGACTCAGTTGGGCTTTTTTCATTAGCACCCCCCCCCCCCCCCTCCCCCCATACACAAATAACATTAAATGAATGCCCCCCTAAGCATAAACATGAGGAACAAACGCATACTCAGTTGGGCTTTGTTCATTTGCACCCCCCCCCCCCCTCCCCCGATACATAAATAAATCAATGCCCCCTAAGAATAAACATGAGCAACATACGCAGACTCAGTTGGGCTTTGTTCATTTGCACCCCCCCCCCCCCTCCCCTCCCCCGATACATAAATAAATGAATGCCCCCTAAGAATAAACATGAGCAACATACATAGACTCAGATGGGCTTTGTTCATTAGCACCCCCCCCCCCCCCCCTCCCCCCATACACAAATAAATCAATGCCCCCTAAGAATAAACATGAGCAACATACGCAGACTCAGTTGGGCTTTGTTCATTAGCATCAGTTAGTTAACTATTATAATATTATATGTTCATTTATACCGAGTTTGATGATTTAAGTGTGTTTTGTTTTTCTAAAAAACAACACTGTTGATTTGAATGAATTGAATGATATGATTCATATATGATATTACCTGATTGAGTAAATTCCTAAATGCACCAATCTCGTTGTCTTTACCCCATGAAGTTATTGTACTGCAATAAATGACTTGAATTTAGAAGTGTTTAAACATTTAGATCAATGGATTATAATTATAGATGGATAACTAGTCTATAATGATAGGTAATATAATGAAATTTGTAATTACACTATAAAAAAAGTTGACTTAACTTTACTGACGCTTCGAGCTTAAGCCCTCCGACAAATGTAAAGTTAAGACATGTCTGTAAAGTTAGGTCAACTTTTTTAAAGTGTTACAAATTTCATTATATTACCTATCGTTTATGTAAAACACCCACGCAGCTTATACTAGTTTACTCGCTACTTTTTGTTTAGTTTATGAATGAGCAAATCAGCAAATAATTGAAGGAATAAATATGATTGAAGGAATGGATGAATGAATGAAGAAATGGAGGAATAAAAAAATGGATGGATGAATTGGTGGCTTGAATACATAAATGAATCAATGGATTATTCAATCAATGAGTGAACGGATAATGAATGGATGAATTAATTGATTAATTGATTGATTGATTTAATAAATGAATGAATGAATGGATGGATGGATGGATGAATGATTGAATCAAGGAATAAAGGAATGAATGAAAGAATAAACAAACGAATGAATGGATGAATGAATGAGCAAACGAATAAATGAATGAATGAATGAATGAATGAATGAATGAATGAATGAATGAATGAATGAATGAATGAATGAAAGGATGAATAAATGAACGGATGGATTCATGAATTAATGAAGGATTAAATATATGCAAGAAAGTATATACTTAGATGAAAGCAAACATTGAAACATTTCTGTTTATAATAGAAAAACAAATATAAATATAACAAGGTGAATAAAAAACCTGTGCTCAGCAGCTGGAATGGAAAACCCTGCCATTTCACAGCCATAGTAATTTCTGAAAAACAAAATTTGAGATCAATATTTATTGTGAAAGAATAAATAAAACGATTCTGCTGGAGGAGTTACATGGGACTTACTGTGGTTCTCATATACACCTATTTCAAAAATAGTTGTCGCAGCCAGAGCTACAGTCCACACTCTAAAGCCTGCAAAGGATTTGGGTTACATGGACTTAATTTGTGGTTTATTGCACGTTTTTTAAAGAAATATTTGTATTTATATCTACCACAACAACAACTTGTTACGTTCATATAAAACAAACACGTACAACCAAAATATATACTATGAATAAATGGATAACAAGAGACGAAATACCGACATCCTATGCAGACTTATAGGTATATACTGCAGATGCAGTGCAGGTAATAGATTGATGACTTGGCACCCAACATACTGGCAATAGAGATGGGGAATGTTTTTACCTTGCAGTCACCATGGCTGCTATGGTGTCAGATCCACAGAAATTGACTAGATGGGCACATCCACCAATGCCAGCTGACTGTCAGTAGCAAGTTAAAATAACATGATCAGTAACCAGTAAGGAGGGAGGAGGGAAGGAAGGAAGGAAGGAAGGAAGGAAGGAGGGAGGGAGGGAGGGAGGGAGGGAGGAAGGGATGGAGGGAGGGAGGAAGGAAGACAGCTGTTCGATTTAAAAGGGGTAGGGTCATGTGACCTATTGTTGCTAAAGGCCTATTACTGGGATACACATACTTCAACTGATGTGCTTCCTCTGTAACCAAAATCATGTAGTTTGAATGGAAGGCCATCTAAATTGTCTGCATTTTCATTCAAATACTGAAACAAAATGAAAATTACATATTAATCTTCGCAGACCTACTATTAAATACATAGCTAAGTCAGCACTAGAACAGGAAGTCACAAAATGCAAAAAAATGTTACAGTCTCTCACTGCCAAAATTACAGGTCAGAAATGAAGAAAGCCACTTATAATTAAGTCTTTAAAAAACATCAAAATACTAAAATTAAAAACTAAAATTTTAAACATCAATTACTAAATAACAAATACAAATTTTATGCTAAATATCAAAATGTGCAAGTACATCTTCTTTTGAAATTTCAAAGAAAACACACCAAATAAAAAAATATTTGGACTTAAATATTAAATCGATTATGAAATAGTTTCAAAGTGCCAGGCTTATAACTAATATGTCAGTCACGTGTAAATACACCTACTTGCAAGAACGTTGTTATACAGCATTTGAACATTTGTAATTTAGTGGATTAGGAATAAATTAAAAGTACAAAAAAAGATCATTGAAGCAGAACTCTTTCTTTTGTACTTTTAATTTATTCCTAATCCACTAAATTACAAATGTTCAAATGTTAATGACAACGTTCTTGCAAGTAGGTGTACGTACATACACCATATCTATAAGACAGTGTTGTTTTACCTCTGCAATGATCTTTTTCTGTTCTCTAGAATTGGTAGCAACAGTTGTTGGATACCAGCACTGAACCAAAAGCGCCTAAAACAAAATTAATTCATGATTTATTAATGATAATTTTACAAAAGAAATCATGTCCGTGACTAGGTTGTATTTTAGATACAAATTCATCCTGATTTGCATAGGTTTTAAACTTGAAACTTTGAAACTTTTTTGACCAGATTTACTTTTATCTTGACATTTTCAGTAAAATACCCAAGAACTAACGTTGGACTATTATAATAAGTGTGACGTAATAGGATTTTGACATACTTAAGTCCCGTATGTAAAGTCGGTTGCTTGTACTAGTTTGACAACCGGAGTTAGAATAAAGCTTTTACGTCGACTTGTTTATCTTCTTTTCATAACGAAACAATAAGTACATGTACAATACAATATTTTGTCCAATCTGAATGAGATATTTAAACAGCATCTCATCTTTGAACCGCATTGTATATCACATACAGATCAGCTATATCATATTGTATAATATATTACTATAATTTTGAAAAAAAATTAAAAAGACATCTTTATTTAATACAAACTTCGTTACTATAAGCACAAGGACTCGAAGCAATATTTCCAAATAATAACCTGGCAAGACAAAGTTAAATTACAATGTATAACTAAAGATAGATGTATGCTTACCTCAACCCAGTTAGTAAGCCAGAAACACTCGGGGTCTGTATTTTGAACTGTAAATAATACTGGAACCAAATCAAAGGGAGCATGTATGAGATGAATATTGTTTATTACAAAAGTAAACATTATTTTCTTAGTTAAAGTACATACATGGTCACTTACCAGCATGCTTTGCATTCATTTTGATTGGAGTGTTGCAGTCAGTTGTATTACAAGTCAGAACAGAAAATAACACAAAATGCTAAATGAAAAGCTACTGCAGTGGATGCATGCTTTGCATTTTTTACTTTGATTTTAGTGTTAAAATATTAATTATTTTGCAGTCAGTCATATAATTATGAAAACAAAATATGCCAAAACGCTATTAAACCATTTAGTTTAGAGTGTAATACCCATTCACATTGTTAAAGATACCAAAATGTCTGAATGTGTGTTTTTCATTGTCCACTATTAGTTCAGTCTTCCACAGTGCATATTCAGGTAAGTGACCCTGGATCCGACGGCGTCGAGCACCCCTATCCATTTTCTAAGGGAGACAACCCCCCCCCCCCCCCCCCCCTCCTCCCCGGGCTATGGGTCTTTACCTTCATAATGTACGTTTTCATAAATCTCTCTATATATTTGTATGTATACTACTTATAATATTATATATAGATCAAGTGTTAAGTATTATTTGAATTGCTTTATTAATGAATTGATTGTACTGTCTGAGTGTAACTATCTATTCATACCATTTTTGACAGGGACATCAGTACCCTCAGGAACAGCTCTTATCCTCAAAGGTAGATAGCCATCATGTTTCTCTAACACATAATTCCATCCTAAATGATAAAATAACTATAATTAGAAAATATTCATTTTGTTGAATGATAAGTTGACAGGCAAGTGCTTTATGATAGCACACACCATCAGCATAGTACTTTGATCTCTCAACACTTTTCTTGTGTTCAACCAATCCCTGTGCTCTTTACAAAATACTTCACACAGCATGCATGCAAGTTTTCTAGCTGTAATTCTTTATAATTATACACATCAACAACTTTATCAGAACGTAAATGTTGTCCTCTCACAAATCCCATACTTTGCACTCCGCTTTAAAAGTTACTACTTCTCTAATTAAATATTTCTCTAATGTTCTGCAAATCCCTGCGTGCTATTTAACTGCTCACAGCATGAAAGTAAGGTTTCTTCTTTTTTTAATACACATCAACAAAACCACCAAATATAATATGTACCCTGTCACATACCTTAATTGCACTCGCTATTTTAAAGTACCATTAAATTATTTTTTAAGTCAAGCTTTAAGGCCGTTTACCTTCTTCATTGAAAATATCTGATCCAAAGTGAAGCTGGTAGAAATGCTTAGCTTCCTCAATCTTCTTCTTAGTAACAACCTGGCCTATAAGCCATTTCTGAAAAACAAAATATGAACTAAATAATTACTGAAATCAGTAAACAATAGTTCCCTTAGCAACAGTTCCCTCTGCTATCTTGAAAGGTAGCTGGGCCTTTGCATCGAAGAGAGATGAACATTTCAGCTTGCAATGAAAGAGACACACAAATAACTGTCCTACAAGGTGTTTAAAGATATCAGTCTATCATCGCAATCTTAACGTTCATCATTGCTTTGATGCAAAGGCCTGGCTACCTTTCAAGATAGTGCAGGGAAATGTAAAGGGGACTATTCTAATATTTAATATTCAAAAACTCATTAATAATTCATGAGAAATTTCCAAAAGAAATCGTAACCGTGACAAGTGTTTTAACTGAAGATATAGATTCACCCTAATTTACATAAACTTTTTATTTAACCTTGATTTTTTTTTTTACAAAAACACAAAACATAGGTTGGAGTTTTTGAAGTCGTTCAATTAATAAACTCGCTGATCGTGTTTTATCAGGTTTAAACCCCTTGGCTTCGCCTCGTGGTTTTAAATCCTGATAAAACACTGCTGCTCGTTTATTAAACTATACAGACTATACATATTAATTACAAATATTATAAAATGTTAGAATTTCCTTCAATCCTGTGATATACTCAATAAAGATATATCATCCATATAAATCACTTTGTCAATAAGTCACATCGGATTATTTGAAGTGTTGAACTGCATTATCTGTTGTATAAGTTAGTATTTGTTCTTAATTGTAAATCAAATGCTTGCAGCAATGTCAGACTGATAGAGATGGTTGGAGAGATGGGGCTATGGGGGTCTCAGCAATGCAATCTAGACCAGATGAAATGATTATAATTTATGATATCAAGACCCCGGGGGACTCCCTTAGAAAATGAATAGGGGTGCTCGACGGACCTTTTAGGGTCGAAAATAAGACCCTCGCGTACCTTTTAGGGACTCGAACTGGCACCTCGAACCGTACCTTTTAGGGTCATTTTTCTAACTTATGATTAAACATATTGAAAACGTTTTTAATGTGGTCGTACCTTTTAGGGTCTGAAATCACTATCTGAGTTAATTTATGCATACCTTTTAGGGTCATTTTCAAAAACGTCCGTCGAGCACCCCTATCAACTTTTGGAGGGAGTACCCCCCTCCAATCCCCCCCCCCCCCCCCCCCCGCCCCCGGATCAAAACGTTCATTTATTTATAATAATTTCAATGGAAATGGTTCACAAAGTCTACGGAGAAACGACAATAGGACATGAAGTCCCTTACCAAGTTGGTTCTCCAATGGTCAAACAATAAGGCAAGACTGATACAAAGACAACAATAATAATCATTAAATTTGAATTATATAATACTCATTCATTTAATATCTAGATATATTTACCTTTAATACATACTGAAGGCCAAAGAAACAAACACTAGGGAATTTACCACCTCTGCTTTCAAAATAGGAGAAAACTATTGAAGTATTTGGGGGATACTGCTTGTGGTGTGAAACCTGCAGCAAAAAAGAAAACACAAAATAAACAAAAATAATAATTGACATAATTATATTATAATAATTATAAATAATACCATGGCACATAGGGATAGTTATAGTGATTAAATGTCCCTGAAGCAGAGGGAAGTTTAGTGGAAGTCATAGGGCCACAGGATTAGTTCTAATTTTCCCTCTTTCCTATTCATGGAGAGGGATGTTACCGTCTTCCAATCGTAAAAGAATGGATCCTGAGGTGATCATGGTATTATAATTATAATTATTATAAATTATATATTATCGGCACTGCTGGCCAAGAGTAACGCAGGCTCTGGGTTCGAGATTGCAGTACAGCTCGAATGTATTGTAGCAACTACACGCGGTTTTTTTAGCGTGCTTTCTTGTTCCAAAAACCGCTGGTAGCTTCGTAGCGTGCACATTCGCGTACCTTATTGAGAGTAACTTGTACGTACACTACTTTTCTTTTGTTATTGGTAAACTGTATTCCTTTATCTGACACAGAGCAGATTTGCACGCAAAAAAATCAAAATTAGTGAATTCATTGGAAGAAAGTTACACGAGATCAAAATGTTTATACATTCCATCTGTACTGCATTATGTCCCGGCGTAGTCAATCGAACGTTCGGCAATCGAACTCAATCGAACATCAATCGTTCGATTGATTGTCGATTGGGACGGCAATCGGACACAATCGAACTCACAGTAAAATTTTAGCAATCGAACACAATCGAACGTTCGGAAATCGAACAATAAGGCAATCGAACACAATCGAACGTTCGGAAATCGAGCAATAAGGCAATCGAACATAATCGAACGCTGATTTTTCACAGAAAACTTAGTTTTCGATTGTGTCCGATTGCCAAACCAATCGGCAACCAATCAAACGATTGGCTTTCGATTGTGTTCGATTGTTTTTTTTGTTCGGTAACGTTCGATTGACTACGCCGGGTGTATGTATAAGAGTCAGTATGGTTGTATGTACATGTATAAACATTTACATGCACGAGATATCTTTGTTACAGTTTACTTCGCCAAAGAAATAAAACATATTTTGTTTAATGTATAATTTTTATTAGTTTTAAAACAGTTTAAAACAGTTTGGAATACAAAATCGTAAATTTAAATGTTCGGTAATCGAATTCAATCGAACACTCACAAAAAAATTCCGGAACAAAGTGAAGCTTGCAGTTCGACTAAAGGCAAATTCTCGAACCTGCCAGGGCATTTTAACGAAGTTGTGACAATAGAGAAACACAACAAGCGCATAATTTTAGCAGAAACCCGAGGTGACTCGAGACTTCTTCTAGCACTATGCCATGAATGGCGTGCCGAAAGATGGCCGTGATTACCCATAGTCCTTTGCGGTCGTAAATTACGGAGAGCACGTGCTTATCAAAATGGTTCTAAATTACCGTAGCTCTGCTCGGGAATTGAAATAAAGAGTAAAAATTTGCTTGAGTCATAGCACAAGGATTGAATTTTGTTGTAAAAAAGAATGTCTATAGCTGATGAAAAATAACTAAATTAAATAAAGTTTTTTGTGCTAAATCGAATCGCTGGTTTCTTGTGACTGATTTGATTGAAGATATAAATATCTTTTATTATTATTTTGGACAAAAAAGCGAAGTGTTTATTCGATTTTTGACGCTGATTGAAATTCACGGATGAGTGAACGGTTAGATGTTTTAAAGCATAGTTGTTAAGCCATAACGTAACTATGGACCAATTTTCTTCTTTTTTGACCAAAATCGTGGAAAGTGGATAGCAAACCTTAATATTTGAACTAAAACAAGTTGTTTGGTGTATTTTGGGATGATTTGGGCAAGGTTTGAAAATTAGCTAAAATAGTCGTTTTCATTTTGAGCCCTTCAAATATATTTTACTATAACTGTTTTTTTGAGTTGATTTCATTGGATTTATAATACAAACAAATTTGTCTTTGGGACTTAAGTAGCCAATTAGTTTGTTTGCCAATGAATCAATATTGATCTCCATGAGATATTTTCCTTTGCTAGAGTAGTTTGGACAGTAGTTTCGTTTGATTACATACATGTATTTTGAATCATGTAAAACCAAATCTTTGTTTGTTTGTGTGAGCATTTGAATCTACAGATCTATAGAGAATTCATACGCTAGTTGGTCAATAACAGTAATAATAGCCACAATGAGAGTTGCTGTTATACCAGTTATTACTATAAGACAGTTATTCGCAAAACTTACAAACTTATAGGATAATGAAAAGCTAAAAAATCGACAAAATATAAAACACAGTAATCTCTTTAACATGTTTAACAATAAAGAATAAGAAAATGAACATAATTAAATTATTGAAGGCATATCCAAATATAATAACCCTTAAATATACATTCCAATTATATACATGTATACATCTAAAGAGTCCGCGGAATCTGTTTTTAATATTAAACTGAGTCCGCGGACTCTAAATCGACACATTGTTCAGAGTCCGCGGACTCTAGACTGAGTCCGCGGACTATAACTCGATACTTCGTTTGGAGTCCGCGGACTCTAAACTGAGTCCGCGGACTCTAAATCGATACATTGTTCAGAGTCCGCGGACTTTAAACTGAGTCCGCGGACTCCTGGATTAGTCCAGTCCATGACAGTTACGGGTCCAGTTCAGCTTTTACAGTATGCCATAATAAGCTTAGGAATCTATTTAGACAGACAGACAGACAGATTTATTTGCACCTTTGAATCTAAAGATATTTACAAATATATATATATATATTATATAGCAAGTCTTTGTTTCGATTTATCCGTAGTACAGTGCTCGATACATAAATGTAGAGCGGAATATATTAACGATAGAAAAAACAAATAGACTAAACTTTCATCCCGACAAGCCTGTTTCGTGATTACTCACTCTTCAGGGGATTTTAATGACAAGAATATTCATAACCATCTATTATATACTATAAATTTGCATAATTAATGTAGCGGTAAATTTAAAGGTAGTGTTCAGCTGTTGCGTAGCAACGCTTTGCTTCTATGGCGGCATGAAGAGACAAGTTCATTGCGTTTATTGAGAGATGATAATTCGGGGCGGCATCTGAATAGAAGTTTTTCTTTAAGGCAGAGGTTTCATCGACCAATAAAAGGAAAAACAGACAACGGAACAACATACTTTGGTACAACCCACCATTCAGCAAAAACGTCAGCAACGACATCGGACACAGATTCCTTACCCTAGTAGACAAACACTTCCCTAGAGACCACAAGCTTAGAAAAATTCTCAATCGCAATACCATAATCGTGGTTGTTGACTCGAAAGTTTATACTACTTCAACAACCACACACACTCTATTTATTATACTTTTTGATAACTTACTACATTTATATGTATTTCTATTTGTAATTATGTAAATTATTCATATTGTATTTTCTTTATTGTTATAATGTGTGTGAATAAAAATTCAATTCAATTCAATTCCATCAAGATCAGCTACAGCTGCATGAATAGCACTAAACAGACTATCGACAACCACAACAAACGCATCTTAAAATCAACCGAACACATCGATGATACCGCAAATAACACAAAAGACAACAAGACATGCAACTGCCGACAAAAGAACTCATGCCCACTCAACGGAAACTGCCTCCAATCATCAATTATCTACCAAGCCAAAGTCACACGTAAGGACAATAACACTACAGAAACGTACATCGGACTCACAGAAAACGACTTCAAGACAAGATACAGAAACCATACCGCATCATTTCGACACCCAAAGCACAAAAACTCTACCGAACTTAGCAAACATATCTGGACTCTTAAAAACAACAACATTGACCACCTCATTTCATGGTGTATTCTTTCATCAAGCTCACCCTACAACAGCTCAAGCAAAAGATGCAACCTCTGCCTTAAAGAAAAACTTCTAATCATATGCCGCCCCGCTGCTGTACACTAGTGTTTTTATCTTATTCAACAAAAATTGCTATCATAATCAGTTTTTATATATATATATATACATATTGAATATTAATTATAAATAGATTGTTAATGTATAACTAGAAAATTACATATGTATACAAGCTATTTACAAAACTAATTTGATAAATAATTAAATAAATAGAAATGTAATAATTATTATATATAAATGTTTATTTTTGTACATAGAGGATATTACATGGGCGCGCGGAGATATGAATTTTATCTTCGAGTGTTGATAAGATATCCCACGAGTGAGCGCAGCGAATGAGTGGGATATCTTTTCAACACGAGAAGATAAAATTAATATCTCCAAGCGCACATGTAATGTTCTGTTTATTATATAACAGATTGAAGAAAAAAATATATATATTTTGAAAGTTGATTGGTTGAGAGTGATATCACACATGTGCGATATCAATGATATCTTCATGACTAGGATAGGCTTTTTATCTAGTTGATATCACTCGGTATACCACTATATGTTATATAATAATATGTATTATTATAAATACATATTGAATATCAATTATAAATAGATTGTTAATGTATAAATAGAAAATTACATAAATTACATATTTACTCAAGATTATTTGAAAGGAAGTATACTTATATTCACATACTAGTTCAATTATTATTAACAGTAGAGCAATTTTATTTATACAATTTTATTGTTTGCAAAAATATATCAAAATTATTGACTTGTAATTGATTGAAAAAATCACAAGAATAATTGATAAAGTTTTTTAAGATTTCGGGCGGAATGACCACTATAGTATAAACAAACATCCAATCGATCCTTTAATAGTACACTTAAGAAGTAAATTATACATTTATACTTAGATTTAAAGGTAAAGAGTTGACATACGATACAAATTTCAGACAGAGTTTAGTTTTTGAGACTTATTGAAGATAAAGTATTCACATTTCTGATAGAGACAGCATCGGGCGGATCGACTCGTTACTATTAACGTCAATCGAAGAGTGGTTTCGTTTATCAATATTATTATACTAATATAATGGGACAGAAACAACTAAATTAAAACGTTTGGGACTTAAAATGGAGTTCTTATTTTATGTTTTTTTAAAGTATGGTCTTCAAAAACCGATATTTTGATGCTTTTGATGATGGTAATAAACGGTAACTGATGCGTGACAAAGGACGCTTTCATGCACTAACGCCTTCTTGAAGATTGTCAAAAACACACTGAGCACAGCAAACACTTCATGCAAAAAGCTGTTTATTCAAACTTTTATTGATTGATAATACCATTATTTAAGCATATTTATTCACAAAGTCAAAGACTTACTACACGCAAGGCTAAAGACTTACAAAATATTCACAATGACTTTTCGTCAACACCGGCTGAGACCGCCTTTTAGTTACGAAATATATTCTTGTAAACAAACCCTACAATTACGATCAGAATATATTTTATGCTCGGCCTTACTCACCGATTTCTCCATACTGGTAAACAAAATAAGTTTTGGACATAAGATTCATCATCTCCATTCTCATACTGACTTATAACAGCTTATCTCTGTGCACTTATAACAGCTTATCTACGCGCATTTGATCATATGCACATGTTAATTTGCGCGAAACAAATATTAAATTATTATTATTAATTGCTGATCCCTCTGTGTTTCATCCTTTATGCGACTAGTGTACATGTTCATTTCTAATACTAGTACGATGCCCAGAATTTCCAACATGATTCGACCTGACGTACTTATAATCATCCATAACATGTCCTAAACGATTTACTTTATTTTTGTAGACACAGAAAGCTTATAATATGGTGACTAAACATTAACTAAATCATCGGGAGGATCTACTTATATAGTCCGGGCGGATCGACTCGGAAATCGAGCGGACTTGCTCCGGGCGGAATGACTTTCGGGCGGAGTGACCTGATACCCTAAAAACACTAAGACTCCGTCTACAAGGATCCGGATACTTTTCAAACCGCATACTTTTTGATGCGAATCGGCCTATCGTCCACACGAATCCAGTGAATCCGGTCACCGAAACCGCATACTTTGGACGGGTGGATCAGAATTGGAAACGATCAACAGAATTCGTGTAGACGCAAACATTTCTATGCGGTTTCAGCTGGATCAGATTCGTGTAGACGAAGCCTCATATTTGAATTCACAATTATTCATTCGAATGCTTGAATAATCGTCCACAATGCATTCATGTGTGAAATGTATAATGAGTTTTATATAAATATACGTTTATACATTGATAATGAATAATATCATTATATGAGCTATTATGTGAAATTTATCATTATCTTCATCATTTGCGTAAAAACTATTCAAATCAGAACTATTGAGCTTCACATTAAGTATTGCGAGATGGCACAAAAGAGTGGCTGCATGGGAGGCTAATAAGTCAAATTATCATGCTAATTATCATTACCAAGAGAGCGTATTCGTATAACCCACTTTTGAAATGTAAATGAGAATATGTCTGAAATTACATGTTATTGAGGTGTGCGTGTAGCTATTTGCTTTTATTTTTTTCCTTGTGGAAAACATTGATAAAAGTGGTTTTGAGTAAATCTATAAACGTTTTCGTTGTCAATCATGTTTTGTTTTGATTAGTTGAAGCCGAGAGCGCAACTCACTGAAGCATTTTATAAACATGTACACCTAATTGGCATATTATTTTACATACATTCTCATACAAGAATACGCTCTAATATTATAAAAAAAACAGAACTTTCGCTTTCGCTTTCACATTTCGGAACCTTTTCAAACTCGCATGTATATTTAATAGATGGGATACCTGTTTTGGACGTCGAAAGTTTAGCAAACTCGCCAAAAATGATGATAAACTTACACAACGGACATCAATAATCAAATAAGCAAACCAAATTGTAGTTTAAATGATAGTTATTATGAAAAATTGACAGAAAGAACCAAGATATTCATTTATAAACAAAACGCCCATTCTCGGAAAAGTATAGCGATGAGGTGCCGGTAGAGAGCACATCAAGTTGCAGGCTCGTATAAATGAATCAGTAATTAACTTTGTTGGAAATAAAGAACATGATTTGATCAATATGCTATTGAGAGATAAGTTAGGATTAATTACCTTGTAAGAATCAGTTAATAATATGATATTTTCCGTGTCCAATTCTCCCGCTGCACAAGCACTTGCCATCTTCGATTATTCTCGAAAACTTATTGTGCGATCTCATTAGATATTTTTGTTTTAGCGGCATAAGCTCGCTTTTGGCACAAGGGAAGGTCCTATTGTATAAAACCAGTTATCTGCGACCGCTGTTCACAGTAGGTCATTTGCATTATTGCGTTATATAATAAGGCCTCGGCTACACGAATCCGATCCGGCTGAAACCGCATAGAAATATTTGCGTCCACACGAATCCACGTATCCGGAGGATTCACTGGATTCGTGTGGACGATGGGCCGATTCACATCAAAAAGTATGCGGTTTCAAAAGTATCCGGATTCGTGTAGCCGGGGTCTAAGAATAGCAAAATGATTTATCTACTTTGTATTGTACATTAATTAGTGTTACAGCGCAAGGCGCAAAAGTATGACCACTTTTAATATATTCGCATACTTCTATTCACGGACTTAATGCTGTGAAACGAGTTTTTACACGCCTTATTCGGTAAAATCAGACAACTTCACATCAAATGTGTCTGTTTAAAGTACAAACTCCCGTGCATAGAAGTATGCGAATACATTAAATGTGGTCATACTTTTGCGCCTCGCACTGTAATTGTTCCCTTTATTTTCTGGAGAAATAAAAGTCTGAATAACATTAAAAGTAAATAATAAAGTCCCAAAGAATTCTGATACTTGTTTTAAAATGATCAAAATATATTACTTATATGTTGAGATAAAAATAGACATTTCTAATCTTTTGTTTATAGTTATACCAAATAGAAAAACTGAATAATTGCTAGTCTTCATCTGTTACTCTTCAAAATAATTCCCCATACAGTAAAATATATCTTTGGATTTGACAAGTAATTTGCATGTGATCTGCAATCCCGGTTGTAGTTTTGCAGACAGAAATGAACAATCACTATACAGTGGAAAATTGTGAAGAGCCATTTCAATCACAACGCTTGTACTATCTTAATTAAAAACAATTCTACATGGTGCGTTACATTTGAAATGTGTCAATTTTTCACATCTTTTGCTAGTTCCATACATAATGACGATGATAAGAAATGTGGATTTTATACGACATTAATATTCACGTCCGAAACGTCGTCATGAGCTTATTACTTATTATCATATGACCCGTATTTTGCCCGGCGCGCGCTCTTATAAAGAAAACCTTCGGAAAAAGTCACGTGATGGGGTCCGTAAGGCTTTTTCCACCTGGTCCGTACAAACACGTACGGACCAGCTACTCAAAACATCACAAGAAAAATGGCCATTACAGCGCAAAGCCCAAAAGTGTGACCGCAGATAATTTATTCAAATTCTTTTGACATGTTTGTCTGTAGCTACTTTGGATTCACATGGACTTCATTCTAACTATTTTAACCTCAAAATTCATCTGAAGATTGACATCATTCTTGTCTTGTGATTCACAGTGAGAAATGTGGACATTTAATCTAGAGGAATTGATTGAAAAGATGTAAAGAAAATATGAATAAATTATCGCCGGTCATACTTTTGGGCTTTGCGCTGTAAATTAAAAAGTGTGGGTTATATCACAGGCAGCCCAACTATTCTCTTTGATAATTTTTTTTAATGACAATAAAGTTATTTTTAACCGCGCGCCGAGCGAAATACATATTGAGCGCGCGGGTGGGGTTCCTGTGGTTTGTTTGTTTGAAAGCTCGCGGATGGGATTCCTGTGGCTTTTTGCAAGCAATTTTTCGGTCGCGCGGAATCGCACGTACGACAGAAAAATCGAAGAAAGTAGTATCTTGACCACAGGCAGCCCAACTATTGTCTTTGAGGATTTTTTTTAATGACAATAAAGTTATTTTTAACAGCGCGCCGAGCGAAATACATATTGAGCGCGCGGGTGGGGTTCCTGTGGTGTATTTGTTTGAAAGCTCGCGGATGGGATTCCTGTGGCTTTTAACAAGCAATTTTTCGTCAAAGTCGCGCGGTGTTGAAGAGGGAGGTATTTTGACAAGGTATGAAACTCGGTCACGTGACAAATTTAGTTTCGCGCGTAGTAAATCAGCCATGTGAGAAAATTTTAATTTTTTTCCGATTATATAAACTTTATGTTGATCTTCAACTACAGTAAAAAGTATGATAATCTCCGACCTCTGCAAAGGGGTCAAAATTAATTTATAAAAAGGGCAGCATGGAACCGAGGTGCGCCGCAGGTTGCTAGGGCAGGGACTTCCGGTTTCAGTCGGATTTTTACAATCGTGGAGCAATCGTGAAAATATCGATCGAGCGGCGGTGTTGCGAAATAGATACCACATTCACAGAAAAAGTTGGCGATTACTTTCTTGCATTTAACTTATGGATTGTTAAAATGACTTTAAATTGAAAATTACAATACAGGAGAATGTATTTTATTTCGGAAATCATGGGCTGGCGAAGGGAAAGTCGAAAAGATCGTGATTTGCACTGCATTTGCTACTAGCTAGCTACAATGAGTTTAGCTTAACACTCAAAACAGCTGATTCAAGTCATGCTTTTGAAGTAACAGATGCTCTTCACTATTACGAAGACCTGGAGAAAGTTTTTCTAGTAGTTCTGGTATGTGCAGGTAATGATTGGAGTTGAAGTTTTTATGTCAAAACGACTGATATTGTCTTGTACAAACCAACTTACAGCCGAGCTAAACAGTGAATTTGTGATGGCCGCTTTGCGAAGTTTTCCAAGCTTGAAAAAAGCTCAACTTTATTTTGTGAACACTTACATAGTTATAGCGGTTCCAACACTAAGAATAGAAAATATGTTTTGAAAGTGTGAAGCGTTTACAATTGTATTTTATAAGCTATATATTGCCGAAAAACTTTAGCTAAAACACAACATTTACGGATTCTATAAATACACTTTGAATGAAAATCTCTTCACATTGTCAAATAAACTAAAGTTATATTTCAAATAAACATGGAAATAAATTTCACATACTGATCTGTTTGTTCTTGTTGGTTTTAAAAGTGTACTCAGTGTAAATCCCTATGAGAAAAACAACACTTTTTGTTTTGAAAGAAAAGTTTTAACAACATTTTTTTTTCGGCGAGTCAGTCGATTGCTTCACGGCGAACTTTCGGCGCTCGTCGTTGAATTTCCGTGAGATTTCCGTGCCCTAGCAATCTGCGGCGCACATCTATCCATCCACGCCATCGAGTTTCACACCTTGTATCAAGATACTACTTTCTTCGATCTTTTTGTCGTACGTGCGATTCCGCGCGACCGAAAAATTGCTTGCAAAAAAAGCCACAGGAATCCCATCCGCGAGCTTTCAAACAAATACACCACAGGAACCCCAACCGCGCGCTCAATATGTATTTCGCTCGGCGCGCGGTTAAAAATAACTTTATTGTCATTAAAAAAAATCCTCAAAGAAAATAGTTGGGCTGCCTGTGATCTTGACAAGGTGTGAAACTCGATGGCGTGGATGGATAGATGTGCTTTCCAGCTTGCTAGGGCACGAAAATCTCACGGAAATTCAACGACGAGCGCCGAAAGTTCGCAGTGAAGCAATCGACTGACTCGCCGAAAAAAAAATATTGTTAAAACTTTTCTTTCAAAACAAAAAGTGTTGTTTTTCTCATAGGGATTTACACTGAGTACACTTTTAAAACCAACAAGAACAAACAGATCAGTATGTGAAATTTATTTCCATGTTTATTTGAAATATAACTATAGTGTATTTTACAATGTGAAGAGATTTTCCTTCAAAGTGTATTTATGATCCGTAAATGTTGTGTTTTAGCTAACGTTTTTCGGCAATAGCTTATAAAATACAATTGTAAACGCTTCACACTTTCATAACATATTTACTATTGTTGGAACCGCTAACTAACTAAACACGAAATAAAGTTGAGCTTGTTTCAAGCGTGGAAAACTTTGCAAAGCGGCCATCACAAATTCACCGTTTAGCTCGGCTGTTAGTTGGTTTGTACAAGACAATATCAGTCGTTTTGACATAAAAACTTCAACTCCAATCATTACCTGCACACACCAGAACTACTAGAAAAACTTTCTCCAGGTTTTCGTAATAGTGAAGAGCATCGGTGACTTCAAAAGCATGTACAAGTGCTCACTTGAATCAGGTGTTTTGAGTGTTAAGCTAAACTCATTGTAGCTAGCAGCGAATGTAGTGCAAATCACGATCTTTTCGACTCTCCCTTCGCCAGCCCATGATTTCCACAATAAAATACATTCTCATATATTCTAATTTTCAATTTAAAGTCATTTTAACAATCCATAAGCAAAATGCAAGAAAGTAATCGCCAACTTTTTCGGTGAATGTGGTATTTCACAACACCGCGGCTCGATCGATATTTTCACGATTGCTCCACGATTGTAAAATCCGACTGTTTACCGAAAACTCTGCCCTAGCAACCTGGAAAGAACCTCGACTCCATGCTGCCTTTTTTTTAAATTATTTGAACCCATTTGCTGATTTCCGAGTTGATCATACTTTTACCGTAGTTGAAGATCAACGTAAAGTTTATATATTCGAAGAAAAATTAAAATTTTCTCCCATGGCTGATTTACTACGCGCGAAACTAAATTTGTCACGTGACCGAGTTTCATACCTTGTCTAAATACCTCCCTCTTCGATACCGCGCGACTTTGACGCGACGAATGATTGCTTGCAAAAAGCCACAGGAATCCCATCCGCACGCATTCAAACAAATACACCACAGGAACCCCACTCGCGCGTTCAATATGTATCTCGCTCGGCGCGCGGTTAAAAATAACTTTATTGTCATTAAAAAAAATCTTCAAAGAGAATAGTTGGGCTGCCTGTGGTCATATGATAAAAAACTTATTGACTGAGTTAGGTCGGGCTGCGCTCGTTCCGTACGTCATGACCGCGAGCCAAATATTTTCCCGTACGGCCCTCCCACTCACGGTCAATAAGTACTTATTACTTTTTTAGGTAATATATACAATATGAGCGGGCGATCTGTATGGATAATCTCATACAGATCGGACGCGAATATTGTATAGTACTTATGAAACTCCAACGCTAGTTCTTTCATATTTTACTAAAATTGTCGAAATTGTCGAAAAAAATTAAAACTTACCAGGGCGATTTTGTATCTAAAATACAACCTTCGTCACCGTACAGTGCGATGTGGTGTGGTGTGATGTTTAACGTGAAACAATGTTTTGTTCAGGATGGGGTGATACCCAACCCAACCCAACCCTGTGGTGTGGTGTGGTGTGGTGTGGTGTGGTGTGGTGTGGTGTGGTGTGGTGTGGTGTGGTGTGGTGTGGTGTGGTGTGGTGTGGTGTGGTGTGGTGTGGTGTGGTGTGGTGTGGTGTGGTGTGGTGTGGTGTGGTGTGGTTGTCATTTCTTTTTTAAATTATCATGATACATTAATGAGTTTTATAATTCAAGTTTGAATAGTCATTTATATATCAATTCCCACTCATTGGACCATACCATATGTGAACATAAACCTATATATATTTCTACGTAGTCGAAAAAAAATTAACCATTTTTTCATCTAGAGTTTTAATCCAAAAACAAATCGGTATTGGCCATTCACGAGTCAGATAGGATCTGATTTATATTCTATAGCATCTTGCAATTTACATAAAAAAAATATATAAAAATATCCTCACATTTGAATAAAAAGTCCAAATATATTAAAATATGTAGATGTCAAGTCATGATTTATAAGGATAATCAATGGATAAAATAAACAAATAAATAATTGAATAAATAAATAAATTTGTCAATTTTCTCATAACCTTTGCTAAATGTTTTTATTGAATTTCTTTATTTTTACATGTACATATATATCTCTAATACAGTCCCAAGAGAGAAAGAGTACAATAATATTAAGTAAACATAAATAAATTATAAAATATTAAAAAAAAAGAAATGCTTGCTCCCAAGGGGGGGGGGGGGGGGGGTATCGCATACCAGGAATTTTCAAAATCACCCCTGAAATATACCAAAAATCTTTTAAAAAGGACCTGGCATGAACAATTTGTTGAACCACATAAAATCATAAAACTATAAAGATGGAATTTTGCTATTTCGATACCCTAAAAAATACCAAGAAATGTTGAAATTATAAATTGCTGATCTTCATTCCCTGAGAGATACAATGAGCATACCCAATACTATTACATCCTGAGGCCCTCTCCCTTCGCTTTTGGGTGGGGCGGGAAATGGCCCTGGCATCGACTGGTCACATGACTGCAAAATACCCTGAAATTCCGGGTGTAATAAATTACGACTGAAATACTGCAAGATACGCCTGAGCCAGAGATTATATAGCTATTTAGGCAAGTCAAATTTAATTGATATTAAACATTGTTGCCTTCTTTACACTGATTTAAACTGTTTCAAAGTTACTTTCAGTTGTAAATTTCAAATCATTTGTCAAATATCAACAACGGCTTCAACAGAGCGATCTGGTCGATCTGAACCATGTCACTTATCACTTGTGGCTTCTAATGGTAGTTTATGTGTCTCGCAATAAATAAATTGTCAGGTAGATCACAGGGACCCCTAATCAATCAATAATTATTAATAAAATAGACGAAAAACGCGCGCGCATGCAATTGTTCTTCACTTGGGCTTCCTGTTTCGACTACTGCTCGTGATATCTGGTGGGCTTCCTGTGGCCGCCGTTGCTTGGTGACGAATGGCTGACGAATGGCAAAACTCAAAAACTTTTCTCGCGTAGCTTTTCTCCGCAAATCTCTCTAGTTTAGTAATATGTGACATATATATTATCACAAGGGGTGGACAAGTTACCAAGCAACGGCTGCCACAGGAAGCCCAACAGATATAAGGAGCAGTAGTCGACACAGGAAGCCCAAGCGATGAACAATTGCATGCGCGCGCGTTTTTCATCTATTTTACCCATAATTTTTTATTGATTAGGGGTCCCTGTGGGTAGATTGCAAAATAGTCTTTACTTTAACATGAAATTTCGTACTAACAGATATAGTCTTTCATCATATCATTATGAGAGATATGAAAATTAGAGACTTTCATCTCCCAATAACGAAAATCTCTACCAGCTACTTGTCAAAACATATCACTCACACTTCTTGACCAAAGTTCAACTGACTTTCAAAACCACATATACCCATACGGCCTATTTCTACATAAAACTATTTTGTGGACTATTTTTTCTATATCTTGTAACCAAAGCTAAGAACCTTCGTAATATTGATTCAAGTTGTTTTCACTCCTTTTTTGCAGCCTTAGCTCTCTAAAAATGTCATTGTAAGGTTTTGATCAATTTTAGTCTGTTCCTCGTCAAAAGTTCCAATGACACTTGACATTACATGAATGATGGAAATGAAGTGGACCAATGAGCAAACAGATTTAAATGGGGGCCTGTTATTATAAAAATATATATATTTTTGAGCTGTGGCCATAATTTCTTGATGTGCTACATTTCAACATTTTCAGGAGCCCTTTTCATCTATATATATGTATATTGTTATGTTCCAAAAATATCAGAGGAGGATCCATTGTTGTATTTTGTTGTGATAGTTCATTATCTATGCATGAAATAAGTATAAGTAAGGTGTTGTGTCATAAGATATATGAACAAATAACTGATCAATGTTGATGTTGATAAAGAGGTGTTGCACTACCACGTGGCAGCGTGATTAGAGGCATTTTGAATTCTTTAGAATTTGATTTCCTGGTGTCAAAAATTTCTTTTTATAACTGTATTAAAAGTTAAGATAGCCATTGCAATTATCAAGGAGGTATTACAGTATTAACAAATGCAGAAAGTATGTCATTTTAGCTATTATAATAAGTTGAGCTATTTATAAATCACTACATGTTTATTGTTGTTGTCTAAGTAATAGGTATATTGAAATGTTAGATTTATTTTTTTGCAATAAACATTTTAATAGAAATATTTTGTTTTGTCATTTACTTGAACTAAGAAATACGCTAGCTACATGTAGTACAAGGCATAATTTTATTGTTTATTGTTGGATTGTATTCTGGGATATCCCCTGTACAATCCTCTGTGGGATGGATCTGAACTGACCAATACCTTGGACAATATTACTGTGGGATTGTATTGTTCTGTCCTATCCCCTGTACAATCCTCTGTGGGATTGATTTGAACTGACCAATACCTTTGACAATATTACTGTGGGATTGTATTGTTCTGTCCTATCCCCTGTACAATCCTCTGTGGGATTGTATTGCTCTGTGCAATCCTCTGTGGGATTGTATTGCTCTGTGCAATCCTCTGTGGGATTGGGTAGAGTAGATCAATACCTTGATCAATCCCATATGGGATTACTGTACAATCCTCTGTCTAATCCGCATATAGGATTGATCAGTTGTGTGCAATCCAGAGTCAATCCCACGTAGGATTGATCAGCTGTTCCCAACTGAACAATCCCAGTTGGATTGGATAGACTAGGATAATCCCTTGATCAATCACTATATGGGATTAGATAGAGACTTTCCCTGTGATATACTAAGGCTGCTTCAGGTTATAACTGTTTTGTGGTGAATATTTCAAGTCAGGTAATTTTTTCACACTCATATATAAATGAAATTTAAAGAATTGATGCGGTATACGCATGAATTCATACGTATTGACCAAAATACGGTTGATATTGATAATGGCTATCCTTCAGGCTATCTTTCAGGCTGTCCTTCACGAGTACCAATATGTAGTGCTTTCACAGCCAATCCGAAATACCTCAATTGATCATGTTAAAAATCGTTTTCAAGGCATGCACTCTATGGAAATTATGGAATGGAGGGTAAAGGAGATGGAATAAAATATGTGTGGACATTTCATTTCAGAAGTACAATGGCTAGCTCACAATTAGCTTAAAAAAAAAACAAAGCAGCAGCAGCTTCAGCCTGGAAAGACCTCACAGATCAAGAAAGGACAAACTTTAATCAACAGGCTAAAGTTTCTTCTGAACTAGACCTCAAAAAGCTGACCACAGAATAAAAATCAAAAATAATTAAAATTCATCTAAAGCAGATAGTCAAAGAGGTAATTCATTACTAAATGTATAATATATATATATATATATATATATATATATATATATATATATATATATATATATATATATATATATATATATATATATATATATATATATATATATATATATATATATATATATATATATATATATATATATATATATATATATATATTACCTCTTTGACTATCTGCTTTAGATGAATTTTAATTATTTTTGATTTTTATTCTGTGGTCAGCTTTTTATATATATATATATATATGTAATATATACAATATGAGCGGCCGATCTGTATCCGATATACAACGGCGAGTCGAAGACGAGCCGTTGTATATCGGATACAGATCGGACGCGAATATTGTATAGAACTTATGAAAGTCCAACGTTAGTTCTTTCATATTTTACTAAAATTGTCAAGATAAATGTAAATCTGGGCGAGAAAATTCAAGTTGAAACTTATGCAAATCAGGACGAAATCTGTATGAGATTTACAACCTCCGTCACGGACGTGAATTGTTTTGTCAATTGCTCATTAATTATTCATGAATTTTATAAATATATATATATATATATATATATATATATATATATATATATATATATATATATATATATATATATATATATATATATATATATATATATATATATATATATATATATATATATATATATAATATATTCCGCTCTACATTTATGTATCGGCACTGTACTACGGATAAATCGAAACAAAGACTTGCTATATATATATATATCAAAGTTAAAGAGAACATTTTTAAGCTGAAGAATTCATTTCAGTCAAGAAAAGTTAAAAGATGCTACAAATAATTACATAATTATTATATATTAATTATATATATATATATATATATATATATATATATATATATATATATATATATATATATATATATATATATATATATATATATATATATATATATATATATATATATACACATACAGTCGTTTGCAAAAATTTTGACCGCATCCAAGTATATCGGGTGCATTGTAGGTAATGTTTATTTATGCCTTTGAGTGCTTTTAAGCGCTCTTGGTACTATCAGAACCATCCATAATACTTCAATGATGCTTACTACATGTCATTGAATGAATTCTGAAAAATATTGGAGCGTTTAAAGGCAGAATTACCTACATATCTATATACATATATACTTATATACTTGTACGGTCAGAATTTTTGTAAATGACTGTATATATTGTATATATATATATAAATTTATCAGATAAAAACTGATTATGATAGCAATTTTTGTTGAATAAGATAAAAACACTAGTGTACAGCAGCCACCCCTAATATTGCACTGCCTGTTACATATATTGCAGCCAGTTTCGATGCTCAAACATTTTCCGTAGAGTATACCAGCTTTAATTCATTAGTGCCCAGCAGTCCACATATTCATATCATGCACTGCCTTAATACAGCCACCTCATTGAGATAGGCACTGTGGGCTGATATTTCGGTGGCCGATTCTTGGGGTTCACTATCTTATTCTACCACGAAACATCTTAATCCTGTCATACAATTAATTTACCATATAACTCTTTCTTTTATTGTTTTCTATTGTTCAACTAGCACTACTTTGCACAATTTAGTAATTAGTGGTTCATGCTTTTACTGAATGCACTCTACTAGGACCCCGTCTACACGGATCCGGATACTTTTGAAACCGCATACTTTTTGATGCGAATCGGCCTATCGTCCACACGAATCCAGTGAATCCGGTCACCGAAACCGCATACTTTTACTTGAATCCTCCGGATACGCGACTTCGTGTGGACGCAAATATTTCTATGCGGTTTCAGCCGGATCGGATTCGTGTAGACGAGGCCTAGATGTCATACGTTAAAAATATAGACAGGTAAAGAATGTACATGACTAGGTAATAGTGGACACACATATCATGTTGGTATTATTTGTATGAAACTATATAAATAAATGATTTACTGATTTTTAATTGCTACTGCAGTTCTCAGTCACATGCACGTGCACCGCTCGCATAAAAAGCACCGCTATAAAACGTGAAGTTGGTGGACGTCAATCAAATTGTGTTTACAAGACGCATGGTGTTTTTACTTCAATCGGGTTGCAAAACATGTCTGAATTCCTACAACAACCTCTTCGTCGGATTCAGACATGTTTCGCAACCGACTGAAGTAAAAACACCATGCTTCTTGTAAACACAGTTTGATTGACGTCCACATGCAACTTCACGTTTTATAGCGGTGCTTTTTATGCGTGCGGTGCGGTGCACGTGTGACTGAGAACCGCTGTAATTCTCTTCCAGCTTGCCCTGAAAGGCCATTAAAATATCGTGAAAAGGATCCGACACTACTTTTCCAAAAGAAATATAGTGAGTTGTTGTTATTAATGATCAGAAATTATGAAATTTAAAAGTAAAATTACACTACACCCATAAATCCTTTCCGTCTTGAAATGGTATATCACCTTGGAGAACCTTTTTGAAATAGGTATATACCCTTCACAAAAAAGAACTTGTTTACATAACTGCTAAGTCCCTATAACAATACATTTTTTTATTGAACTTGTTTACATAACTGCTAAGTCCCTATAACAATACATTTTTTTATTGAACTTGTTTACATCATGACTGCTAAGTCCCTATAACAATACATTTTTTTATTGAACTTGTTTACATCATGACTGCTAAGTCCCTATAACAATACATTTTTTTATTGAACTTGTTTACATCATGACTGCTAAGTCCCTATAACAATACATTTTTTTATTGAAATTGTTTACATCATGACTGCTTTATGAAAAGACGTCAATGATAATAAATATAGTTTGCTGTGTATTTACTTTATATTGTGCATCTAGTTTAGAAATGTCTATACACTCAATACCAGTAGAATTCCCTCGGGTTCCCCATGCAATATCCCAAACCGGTTAACGCATTGCTATGTACGTTTTGGCCCAATTCAATCTTTTTGGAATAAGTGGAAACTAGCGAGTAAACTCAGTAGTATAGGCTGCGTCGGTGTTTGATATAAATGATAGGTAATATAATGAAATTTGAAACACCGTAAAAAATGTTGACTGACGTTTCGAGCTTTAGCCTTTCGTCGGAGTAAAAGGATAAGGTCCATTGTCTTATGGATTTAACAGGTAACCTTCTTTCCCTCCCCCCTCCCCCCTACACTCCAATTTTGGCTAAGCTCCATATTTCGCGCGGTCATAAAATTAACACAGGAAGCCCAACATCCTAAATTCTCCAAAAAGCCAAAAGAACGCCTATGTTTGGAACAAACGTTTTTATTCCCAGAGGTTTTGAATTGGATGGAAACATACATAGCAACGTGTTAGCCAATTAGGTCTATCATGGAACCCGACAATGAATATGTATATTATACATCCTCTTGTTATTTTCCTTATAACAAAGTATTTTGCCAGCACATACCCAGAACCGGGATTTTAAGAACCTGTTAGGCTAAGATTTTCATTTTAAGCCCCCTCCACATAAGAACCTATTAAGGTTTAAATACCATTTATAGAGTGCAAACAATATAACCGTGAAACAAGTAGTAACCAATTAGTACTAAATAGTGCTAATTAAACAATTGAAAACAATATAATTAGCATAAAATATCACTATTTAGTACTAATTATGTTGCACGCTTTTAATGTTTGTACTCTATAAGAACCTTAGACACCGGCTACACAGATCCGGATACTTTTGAAACCGCATACTTTTGGATGCGAATCGGCCTATCGTCCACATGAATCCAGTGAATCCGGTCACTGAAACCGCATACTTTTGAATAGGAAACGATCAACAGGAATCGTGTGGACGCAAATATTTCTATGCGGTTTCAGCCGGATCGGATTCGTGTAGAAGAGGCCTTATAAGAACCTATTTAGGCTAAATTGAAAAATCCAGGTTCTCATACGTGGGCTATTACTGTATTCTAAAATTATTTTAAAATTAAAAATGCGCTGCAGTCATGTTCAAAATTGTCCACTACGTTTGCCTTGTAATTAGCGCAAGTAAAGTATTACAATGAACAGGAAATGTCAGACAAAAACCCCAAAAATTACTTAGAGGGGTGGGGGAAAGGCAAAATGTTATTCTAATAAAAGACGCAATCTATTTTGAACATGATTGTAGCAAAACTAATTACCAAGACAACCAAGACAGCCTTGACAATATGCAAATGTATGCAAATTGCCCATTTCTGACCACGTGTCATTACCTTGAGAATTGCTCTTTTATGATGAACGTGTTATATCATTTACATGTGAAAGAAACAATTCCCAAGAGTAGCATCACATGATCTGAAATGGGACAACAAACAAGGAAGGTAAAGAGGTCTATTAAACCGACAATATTTGCCATCTACGTTTCGTGTAAATTCCATTCGTTCCATTCTGTGCAAATCTTAAGACTACCAAGTGAGTGGTGTTTGGTAGCCCTTGAGTTTCCAATAGTCTCTCCACACGATGCGATTGGACGATTGGACACTGAGGTACGTGCTATGGTGATTAGAATCTACCAGTATTCTACTCGTCAATTCCCATCTAGTAAAGCTGGAAAGGTGATAAGGAAAGTTTGTCATTAAAGCATGGACTTTTTTATTTAATGAATTATTTATCATTTACTTACTTACTTTTTTATTTACTTACTTTCTTATTTACTTACTTACTTGGTTACTTACTTGATACTTACTAACGTATTTGCTTACTTACTAACCTATTTATTTACTTACCAATTTAGTTATTTAATTATTTACGTACGTACTTATTTATTTATTCACACACAATGGCATATAATATGCGAAATGGTTTTGCACAATTGTTTTATGACTAAATACAATATAATGACGAAAAAAAAGCATTGTATGTTGCTGTTGCTCTTTTGTTTTCTTCTTTTTGTTTTTGTAATCCCAGAAAAATTCACACTTAGTTTGCGATCCACAGTTCCATGCGGTGACGCAATCGTAAAGGCCCGAGCAAACGCACGCAACATTGTTGGCCAACATTGTTGCGATACGGTTTGTTGAACACGAGAACAAAAGAAATGTTGGATGAGTTTCATCAAACATCTTTCAACAGGGTGTTTAAACGGGCCCAACATGTTGGAGCAACCATGTTGGTCCAACAATGTTGCGTGCGTTTGCACGGGCCTTAAGCAGTTCACACAGTTGACAACTTCTTTTGAAAGAAGGCTGCATGACGTGTCGATGTTAATTATAAAGAAAATTATATAAATGATGACATCATCGGGGTGATTACAGCAAAGAGCCCAAAAGTGTGACCACCGCTAATGTATTCGCATACTTTTGTCTATGCTGTTATCCAATCAGCATTACAGGATTGTCTTATCTTATCTCTGATCTAAACGCTAATTGGAGGATGGCGCTACAAAAGTATGCGAATACATTATCATTGGTCACAGTCTTGAGCATCTTGCTGTAAATATAAAGACAACTGAGGAATGTCCTTTAAACATGAAATATCATCTGTAATTATCCTCAGTTGTCTTTATGACTTTTTTTGCAAACAGGGCTTTATGTAAATCACCTAGATGACGTCACATAATTAACATATCCAAATCTTCAAAGCCTCAAAGGTGATGTTACACGCAACGATTTTCAGCGACAATTTTTCGCGATACACCGTTGCGCAAAAAATTGATGTGAAGAATGAATTTTTAATATATGGTCCTAATTATTAGAGGCAATTTGTTGGAAACTAAATTCCAGTTGAAATATTGCTCTGTATACATACCTTTTTTTTCTATGACCAAGGGTATCTCTGCATTCTTTCTTATCTCATCAAAGCTGTATTCTTTTAATAATTTACCATTCTCAAATACCGTTACTAGGAGATCCTGCACAATGAATAATAGTGGATGTAATTGGGTACTAAGAAAGGGAAGGGACAGGCAGACAGGAAGGAAGGGTAGGAGGGAGAGTGGCATGGTGGCAGGCAAGAAGGAAGCGTAGAAGGGAAGTAGGACAAATGAAGAAAAGAAGGAGAAAATACGGGGGCAAAGAAGCAAGGAAGGAAGGAATAAAGAAAGGAAGGAAGGAATAAAGTGAAAGAAGGGAAAGAAGGGAAAGTTGGGAAAGGGAAAGAAGGGAAAGAAGGGAAAGAAGGGAAAGAAGGGAAAGAAGGGAAAGAAGGGAAAGAAGAGAAAGAAGGGAAAGAAGGGAAAGAAGGGAAAGAAGGGAAAGAAGAGAAAGAAGGGAAAGAAGGGAAAGAAGGGAAAGAAGGGAAAGAAGAAAAAGAAGGGAAAGAAGGGAAAGAAGGGAAAGAAGGGATGGAAGAATGGAAGGAAGGTAGGAAGGAAGGAGGTGTGGAAGAAAAGGGATGAAGAAGAACTAAAAAATACCTCAAAACACAAATAAAAGACAATAAGGATTAACCAAGAAAAAAAAAAAGGAAAGGAAACAGAAAAGGTAATATGTAAAAAAAAGTAAGAAAAATGTGCAGTGCAAGTACCTTCTTAGAGTCTCCTTTGCCGGCTTCAACAGTAACATACTGACCATCGCTAGTTTTCTCGAGTGAAAGAAGCCCTTTCTTGGACTTCTTGTTGGGATCTGTTATTGGCTGTTTATAGACATCGACCTAAACAAAAAACAACTTGCGAATCAGAGCAATATTCACTTTCAAAATACTTTTGGACATTACAGGAGATTGTGTAACATTCTGCCTTGTCTGCAATGTTGATGTTTCAAGGCAACATTGATTCAGAAGGCGATGTTTTGACAAAATTAAGTCTGTTAACTAGAGTTTGCAGAAGTAGTTTGATCTTGGTTTAGAAAACTACAATTATTGTAGTACAAAGGAAAAAGGGCAAAGAAGAAGTCTCCCCAATTAGTATTACGCATGTGTAAAGCTAGAACATTTGAGACTATAATAAAGTTATTGATTAAGAAGCGCAAAACAAAACGCGCAAGAAATCGAGCGAGTCTGACAGCAACAAACTTGGAGAAACAAATACCTGCAAAAAGTCTAAATACTTTAAGCAAGAACTCAGAAGAAACGCATTAAAGATTGGACTAGAACAAGACGTACAGAAAACCATCTCGCCTTGATATCTGTTCAACTCGTTTCTTCGGAGTTTTCGCGTAAAAGTAGCCTGTAAAACAGGTGTTCTTTTGGGTTTTTCCGAAAAATCGGATTTTGGGGTTCCTGTGTCGTCGTAATCTTTCGCTTCCTTTTTGCTCGCCCGTATAACACAGGAAGCCCAAAACCAACAAAGGGAGCCCAAAACCGATTTTTCCGAAAACCCCAAAAGAACGCCTGTTTTGCAGGCTAGCGTAAAGTAGAGACTTTTTGCAGTCTAAAGAACAAGGTGTCAATCACTTACTCCTTTGCCGTCCACCACAGCGTACGAACACTTGTAGGCAAACTTTTGTGTGTCACGATTCATCTTTTGAAGCAATGCACCTATTAAAATATAATTAAAAAATAGGTTGGAAACAATTAAAACGTTTATCGCGACTAAGTTATTTATTTATTTATTAAGTAGAATGTTATTCGTTTGTCCAACGAATATTGAAGGTTTGGACCGTGATGTTTCGACTGCTACTAAGAACTCAATTCTGATTGGACGAGAGGATTACAATTAAATCATAAATTGTACTCTGTAAATTGTACCAATTAGTTTTTCAGTATGTTATAAATAAAATATTGCACGATCTTTTCGTACAATTTGTAATTAATAGATACTCGTGATGTTTTGCAAGTTATCAAATTGGACTCGCATTTAATTGTACTCAAGATCGTGTGATTTCCTATACTAATTTTTTAAGATATTAATTGTTGACTGTCGAGCCTCGTGCTCATGTTGGGACACAATGGAATTGTCACATGTATGTGAGGCTGGTTAGTCAAAAACAAAAGTTATTCAAATTAGTCGCCATATTTTGATTTATTGTATCGATTGTTTAAATATCTCCCTGGGGGAGGGGTGGGGTTACCTCCGCTTCCAAATGCGAGATTGTCTGAGCTCCACTTGTGCTGTTTCATGTTTTCCAAGATGTCTCTTAATGATTCGTAACTAATTCCGTCTCCCTGGAAAATACATCATAGGATATAAATAACATTATAGTCGTAGAAACACTGTACTGCGATCATTATCAAAACAACCACTAATGAGAAACATCATCATCATCATTATCACCATTATTCATTCAGTCAAAGTCATCTTCATCATAACCTTAACCACCACCATCATCATCATCATCATTATAATGATCACCATCATCCATTTCAATCATGATCAGTCATAATCAGTCATTTTAGCAGACAGCCCTAATACGCCATTATCATCATTATCATCATCATCATTACAATGATCACCATCATCCATTTCAATCATGATCAGTCATAATCAGTCATTTTAGCAGACAGCCCTAATACGCCATTATCATCATTATCATCATCATCATTACAATGATCACCATCATCCATTTCAATCATGATCAGTCATAATCAGTCATTTTAGCAGACAGCCCTAAAACGCCATTATCATCATCATCATCATAATGATCACCATTACCCATTTCAATCATGATCAGTCATAATCAGTCATTTTAGCAGACAGCCCTAATACGCCATTATTATCATCATCATCATCATTAAAATGATCACCATCATCCATTTCAATCATGATCAGTCATAATCAGTCATTTTAGCAGACAGCCCTAATACGCCATTATCATCATTATCATCATCATCATTACAATGATCACCATCATCCATTTCAATCATGATCAGTCATAATCAGTCATTTTAGCAGACAGCCCTAATACGCCATTATCATCATTATCATCATCATCATTACAATGATCACCATCATCCATTTCAATCATGATCAGTCATAATCAGTCATTTTAGCAGACAGCCCTAATACGCCATTATCATCATTATCATCATCATCATTACAATGATCACCATCATCCATTTCAATCATGATCAGTCATAATCAGTCATTTTAGCAGACAGCCCTAATACGCCATTATCATCATCATCATCATTACAATGATCACCATCATCCATTTCAATCATGATCAGTCATAATCAGTCATTTTAGCAGACAGCCCTAATACGCCATTATCATCATCATCATCATTAAAATGATCACCATCATCCATTTCAATCATGATCAGTCATAATCAGTCATTTTAGCAGACAGCCCTAATACGCCATTATCATCATTATCATCATCATCATTACAATGATCACCATCATCCATTTCAATCATGATCAGTCATAATCAGTCATTTTAGCAGACAGCCCTAATACGCCATTATCATCATTATCATCATCATCATTACAATGATCACCATCATCCATTTCAATCATGATCAGTCATAATCAGTCATTTTAGCAGACAGCCCTAATACGCCATTATCATCATCATCATTACAATGATCACCATCATCCATTTCAATCATGATCAGTCATAATCAGTCATTTTAGCAGACAGCCCTAATACGCCATTATCATCATCATCATTACAATGATCACCATCATCCATTTCAATCATGATCAGTCATAATCAGTCATTTTAGCAGACAGCCCTAATACGCCATTATCATCATTATCATCATCATCATTACAATGATCACCATCATCCATTTCAATCATGATCAGTCATAATCAGTCATTTTAGCAGACAGCCCTAATACGCCATTATCATCATTATCATCATCATCATTACAATGATCACCATCATCCATTTCAATCATGATCAGTCATAATCAGTCATTTTAGCAGACAGCCCTAATACGCCATTATCATCATTATCATCATCATCATTACAATGATCACCATCATCCATTTCAATCATGATCAGTCATAATCAGTCATTTTAGCAGACAGCCCTAATACGCCATTATCATCATTATCATCATCATCATTACAATGATCACCATCATCCATTTCAATCATGATCAGTCATAATCAGTCATTTTAGCAGACAGCCCTAATACGCCATTATCATCATCATCATTACAATGATCACCATCATCCATTTCAATCATGATCAGTCATAATCAGTCATTTTAGCAGACAGCCCTAATACGCCATTATCATCACCTTTACCACCACATCATCATTTTCATTATCATCATCAACATCATCTTCATCCTATGGTCCTTTTCATCACAAACATTATTATTGATTTGTATTTATTTATATCCACGTCATCATCACCATTGTTATTCTATCATCATCATCATCATCATCATCATCATCATCATCATGTCATCATCATCATGTCATCATCATCATCATCATCAACAACATCACCAACAACAACATCACCATCATCAACAACATCATCACCATCAACAACATCACCATCATCTTCATCATCATCATCAACAACATCACCATCATCTTCATCATCAAGAACATCACCATCATCTTCATCATCATCATCAACAGCATCATCACCATCAACAACATTACCATCAACAACATCACCATCATCTTCATCATCAAGAACATCATCACCATCAACAACATCACCATCAACAACATCACCATCAACAACATCATCTTCATCATCATCATCATCAACATCAACATCATCAACAGCATCATCACCATCAACAACATCACCATCACCATCATCTTCATCATCTTCATCATCATCATCAACAACATCATCAACAACAACATCATCATCATCATCATAATTAAAATGGTTACAGTAAGTCCCAAGCCACATATCAGCGTGTTTGCTACAGTATTTCAGATATTCTAAAGAATTCCCTCCCTACCTGAATGACTCTTAAATAAGAAGGCAGTAGATGAAATCCTTTAGAGTTCCTTGTTGTACCAAACGCTTTTCCAAGCAGTTGTAAGACTTCTACTACAACTTTAGGCGGATCACCAGAATCAGGACGAACAACCAATGTACCTGAATTATATTTCATAGAACAAAATATAAGATAAAACAATATAAAATATAATAAAGTAAATAAAATGAAATAAAACAAAATGAAATAAAATAAATAAAATAAGATAAAACAATATAAAATAAAATAAATAAAATAAAATAAGAAAAGATAAAATAAAATATAATAAAATAAGATAAAACAAAACAAAATAAAAATATTTTACTTAATTTACAAACCTCTATGTACCCAATTTCAGTGGACCTGATAGTCCTCTTCATAGTTCCCTGCGCCATCTTCAAAGTAAACTGGGCCTTTGTATTAAAGCGGGATGGCTTCAAAGGCCAGGCTACCTTTCAAGATGGCGCAGGGAACCGTTAAGGGGACTATTGTCCCGCTAGACTATTATCCCGTTAAAAGGTTGCTATCATTGCAAGCTTAAAGTTCGTCTCACTTCAATTCAAAGGCCCGGCTACCTTTCAAGATGGCGCAGGGAACAGTAAAGGGGACTATTGTCCCACAAGGTGCTAAAAGGTCTCTATCATTGCAAGCCCAACGTTCGTCTCACTTCAATGCAAAGGCCCGGCTACCTTTCAAGATGGCGCAGGGAACAGTGAAGGGGACTATTGTCCCACAAGGTGTTAAAAGGTCTCTATCATTGCAAGCCCAACGTTCGTCTCACTTCAATTCAAAGGCCCGGCTACCTTTCAAGATGGCGCAGGGAACAGTGAAGGGGACTATTGTCCCACAAGGTGCTAAAAGGTCTCTATCATTGCAAGCCCAACGTTCGTCTCACTTCAATTCAAAGGCCCGGCTACCTTTCAAGATGGCGCAGGGAACAGTGAAGGGGACTATTGTCCCATAAGGTGTTAAAAGGTCTCTATCATTGCAAGCCCAACGTTCGTCTCACTTCAATGCAAAGGCCAGGCTACCTTTCAAGATGGAGCAGGGAACAGTTAAGGGGACTATAATTACCTTTTCCTTCTCTGCTCATTACAAGATCTTTTAACTCTCTCCCCCATAGCTCCGTGCAAGCATTCCTGAAAGATTGATAGATTACACAACAAATCAGGACTGATTTATAAACAATTAATTAAAGGGAAAACAATACAAAATCATAACCATGAAGGAGGTTATATATTAATTTTGATCAAAATCATTGTGATTTGCATAAGTTTTAACTTGTATTTTCTCAGCCAGATTAAGTAACTATACTTCTATCACAAATCCTCTTCATGAAAACTGAAGAAGAAGCTATTTACTTGTCAATATCTCCACGCTGTATACAACGGTTTTTTTCTTTGCACAGAAAGCGAAGGCACACATTCATTCATGTACTTGCCATATTTCAGCGAATTCTATAGCGCGTGCTATATTTATTGCTTTAGTGATTTTTACCCGCTTGGGCTAGTCGCGTAGTCGAAAATGTTTATTCAAATGACTGTATTATGGTTGTTCATATTGCATCTATTACTGATATATGCAGTGTATCATATAGCCTGTGTCATCCACCCCCACCCCTCCCCCGATGGGGAGAAACGAGGAGGAAATGACACAGGCTATGTACACAATACATAATGGTTGTTCATATTGCATCTATTACTGATATATGCAGTGTATCATATAGCCTGTGTCATCCACCCCCACCCCTCCCCCTATGGGACGAAACGAGGAGGAAATGACACAGGCTATGTATAATATTTCCATTGGTAGTGGCTTACCATATATCATAGCTGTCACTCACACATGCTACTAGGCCTGTTGGGAACTGAAAGATAACAACCACAATATACAATACAGTCAACTGACCAGTTCCAAGTTCTTCATTACACAGTCTTAAGCATGATTGACACAAGCGACATAATGGGGCTTTCATTTATTAGTGTATGGGGGGGAGGGGCAGCAATATTGAGGGGGGGGGGGGTACGTTATTTTCAGAAGCTATATAGGGGTGAGTTTGTTACTAATGTTATGCAGCTTTAGTTATAAACTGAGCATGATATTTTTTACCAACCAGGAAGGGGGTTGGTATTTTTCTGCCCCCCCCCCTCCCCCATACACTAATAAATGAATGCCCCTAAGAATAAACATGAACAACATACACAGACTCAGTTGGGCTTTGTTCATTAGCACCCCCCCCCCCTCCTCCCCCCATACACTAATAAATGAATGCCCCCTAAGAATAAACATGAGCAACATACACAGACTCAGTTGGGCTTTGTCCATTAACACCCCCCCCCCTCCCCCAATACACTAATAAATAAATGACCCCTAAGAATGAACATGAGCAAGATACAGACTCAGTTGGGCTTTGTTCATTAGCATCCCCCCCTCCCCCCATACACTAATAAATGAATGCCCCCTAAGAATAAACATGAGCAACATACACAGACTCAGTTGGGCTTTTTTCATTAGCATCCCCCCCTCCCCCCATACACAAATAACGTTAAATGAATGCCCCCTAAGAAAAAACATGAGCAACATACACAGACTCAGTTGGGCTTTGTCCATTAACACCCCCCCCCCCCCTCCCCCCATACACTAATAAATAAATGACCCCTAAGAATGAACATGAGCAAGATACAGACTCAGTTGGGCTTTGTTCATTAGCACCCCCCCCCCTCCTCTCCCCATACACTAATAAATAAATGACCCCTAAGAATGAACATGAGCAAGATACAGACTCAGTTGGGCTTTGTTCATTAGCATCCCCCCCTCCCCCCATACACTAATAAATGAATGCCCCCTAAGAATAAACATGAGCAACATACACAGACTCAGTTGGGCTTTTTTCATTAGCATCCCCCCCTCCCCCCATACACAAATAACATTAAATGAATGCCCCCTAAGAATAAACATGAGCAACATACACAGACTCAGTTGGGCTTTGTCCATTAACACCCCCCCCCCCTCCCCCCATACACTAATAAATAAATGACCCCTAAGAATGAACATGAGCAAGATACAGACTCAGTTGGGCTTTGTTCATTAGCATCCCCCCTCCCCCCATACACTAATAAATGAATGCCCCCTAAGAATAAACATGAGCAACATACACAGACTCAGTTGGGCTTTGTTCATTAGCACCCCCCCCCCCCCTCCCCCCATACACTAATAAATGACTGCCCCCTAAGAATAAACATGAACAAGATACAGACTCAGTTGGGCTTTGTTCATTAGCACCCCCCCCCCCTCCCCCCATACACTAATAAATGAATGCCCCCTAAGAATAAACATGAACAAGATACAGACTCAGTTGGGCTTTGTCCATTAGCACCCCCCCCTCCCCCCATACACTAATAAATGAATGCCCCCTAAGAATGAACATGAACAAGATACAGACTCAGTTGGGCTTTGTTCATTAGCAACCCCCCCCCCTCCCCCCATACACTAATAAATAAATGACCCCTAAGAATGAACATGAGCAAGATACAGACTCAGTTGGGCTTTGTTCATTAGCACCCCCCCCCCTCCCCCCATACACTAATAAATGAATGCCCCCTAAGAATAAACATGAGCAACATACACAGACTCAGTTGGGCTTTTTTCATTAGCATCCCCTCCTCCCCCCATACACAAATAACGTTAAATGAATGCCCCCTAAGAATAAACATGAGCAACATACACAGACTCAGTTGGGCTTTGTCCATTAACACCCCCCCCCCCCTCCCCCCATACACTAATAAATAAATGACCCCTAAGAATGAACATGAGCAAGATACAGACTCAGTTGGGCTTTGTTCATTAGCATCCCCCCCCCTCCTCTCCCCATACACTAATAAATAAATGACCCCTAAGAATGAACATGAGCAAGATACAGACTCAGTTGGGCTTTGTTCATTAGCATCCCCCCCTCCCCCCATACACTAATAAATGAATGCCCCCTAAGAATAAACATGAGCAACATACACAGACTCAGTTGGGCTTTTTTCATTAGCATCCCCCCCTCCCCCCATACACAAATAACATTAAATGAATGCCCCCTAAGAATAAACATGAGCAACATACACAGACTCAGTTGGGCTTTGTCCATTAACACCCCCCCCCCCCCTCCCCCCATACACTAATAAATAAATGACCCCTAAGAATGAACATGAGCAAGATACAGACTCAGTTGGGCTTTGTTCATTAGCATCCCCCCCTCCCCCCATACACTAATAAATGAATGCCCCCTAAGAATAAACATGAGCAACATACACAGACTCAGTTGGGCTTTGTTCATTAGCACCCCCCCCCTCCCCCCATACACTAATAAATGACTGCCCCCTAAGAATAAACATGAACAAGATACAGACTCAGTTGGGCTTTGTCCATTAGCACCCCCCCCCCCCCTCCCCCCATACACTAATAAATGAATGCCCCCTAAGAATGAACATGAACAAGATACAGACTCAGTTGGGCTTTGTTCATTAGCAACCCCCCCCCCCCCCTCCCCCCATACACTAATAAATAAATGACCCCTAAGAATGAACATGAGCAAGATACAGACTCAGTTGGGCTTTGTTCATTAGCACCCCCCCCCCCCCCTCCCCCCATACACTAATAAATGAATGCCCCCTAAGAATAAACATGAGCAACATACACAGACTCAGTTGGGCTTTGTTCATTAGCATCAGTTAACTATTATAATATTATATGTTCATTTATACTGGTGATTTTAGTGTGTGTGTTTTTTTCTAAAAAAACACAGTTGATTTGATTGAATTGATATTAATTCAAATATGATATTACCTGATTGAGAATATTCCTAAATGCACCTATCTCGTTGTCTTTACCCCATGCAGTTATTGTACTGCAATTAATAACTTGAATTGAGAAGTGTTTAAACATTTAGATCAATGGATTATATAGATGGATAACTAGTAGTCTATAATAATAGGTAATATAATGAAATTTGTAATTACACCGTAAAAAAAAGTTGACTTAAGGTAGTTCCGGACTCTTGCTACTGCGCATCCATTTCGCGCATCTCGTTTTTCATCATTTATTTGCGTTTTTTTGGAAAATTTATCTAAATAATATCTTAATTTGAATCCTTATCTATAACCTAAGAAAGTATTAATATGTTATTTCATGCAACTTTGGAGGTAAAATGGGACATTTTTCGAAACATGCTCAGATTTTCACTACCTGACATGGTCGCTGTTTAGTCTCAAAACAACAAATTTACGACTTTGTAAAAGTATATGATTAGATAAAATATAATTTTGACGCCTTAAGTCGTAAAACTAATATAAAATAGGTTTTAGGGTTTCTGGAGATGACATTGACAATTTGACAAGTTTCAAGCAGATGTTTAAAGAACTAGAACCCAGTCCCGCGCTGACCGTTGCTGTGTTTTTTGACAAGAAAAATGGATTTGGTCGCTTATAACTCGCCTATTAGTACGGTGACCCCAAATTTTTTTTCACTTTTCACATTGCTCATATGATAATCTTTTTGAATCTTAAAAAAAATTAATTTCGTTTTCGAGAGCATTCCATAGCAATTTTGACTTTTGTAGGATCATGACCACAAAAAATGACTCTGGTAATACTTTGAATCGTTCATTAAATAGCCAAATCTTTGGCTTTTCAAAGGCTAGAAGATATGATAACAATAGTAAAATACCTATTTTGTGAGAATCTGTCGTAATATATGAGTAAAGATATTGTTGGTTATTGTAGTAATTTTATTTCTAACGAATTTAGTGAGCATATTTTGGAACCAGATTAGGCAAAAAAGTGCCTTACACCACCCCTCACAGTTCTAAAACGAACACGGTGACCCCCCTTTTTTATTTCAGTTTTGAGCTCTACCTATGTCACATTTTATGTGGAAAAAGTTTAAAAAAATTATATCGAAGGAATCCATGAGTCCCGTTTCGAGCTTAAGCCCTCCGACAAAAGTAAAGTTAAGATACGTCAACTTTTTTTACAGTGTTACAAATTTCATTATTTTACCTATCTTTTATATCAAACACCGACGCAGCCTATACTAGTTTACTTACTACTTTCCATTTAGTTTATGAATGAGCAAATCAGTAAATAAATGAATGAATGAATGATTGAAGGAATGGATGAACAAATGAATGGTCAAATGAAGAAATGGAGGAATGGATGGAATAATCAGGGATTCTGGCATTATGCGGAGGAAAAATCAAAATTATGCGGAATTTTTTCGGAAGATTATGCGGAAGAAACGATAAATTATGCGGAAAATTATGCGGGATGACGTAATCGCTTAAAACTTAAAATAAAACTAATTCAATTACTTTAGCTCTCCTATTTCGGTTCTTTTTTACACATAAATGTCATATCATTCGTTTTTTATCAATAATTCAAACTAATAACAACACTATAACCAAAAGAACTAACGATTTCCGTTAATTAAACGTTCCGCCATCTTGGAAAACCGCCATCTTGGAAAACCGCCAAACAGCATGGGCCTGGGCCAAGATACAGGAAGCCCAATACTATAGAAATAAAAACAAAATGGCGTCGCTTCAACGGCTGGTTTGTAAGCCGTGAAAATGAACAAGCAATTTGTACTTAGTACGACTGTAACAAAACGGCAAAAAACTATTCAAGCAAGCAAGGGAGATAACTAATATATATCTATTGTTTTATCTATTTAATTTGTTTCATTGGTGCATTTTTGGTGCTTTTATCTATTTTTATCTATTTTTTTTTTTGGCAAATTATGCGGGATTATGCGGAAAGTAGTCAATTATGCGGGTCCGCACCTCCGCATAATGCCAGAATCCCTGAATAATTGATGGCTTGAATACATAAATGAATCAATGGATGAATCAATCAATCGGTAAATGGAAGATTGATGAATGAATGAATGAATTAATTAATGGATGATTGAATGATTGAATGAATGAATGAATTAATGAATTAATGAATTAATGATTGAATGATTGAATTAATTAATTAATTAATGATTGAATGAATGATTGAATTAATTAATGAATGAATGAATGATTGAATGAATGAATGAATGATTGAATGAATTAATTAATTAACTAATGATTGAATGATTGAATCAATCAATGAATTAATGAATGATTGAATGAGTGAATGAATGAATTAATGAATGATTGAATTAATTAATTAATGATTGAATGAATTAATGAATTAATTAATGATTGAATATATGCACAAAAGTATATACACTGTAGATGAATTGAAAGCAAACATTGAAACATTTCTCTTTATAATAGAAAAACAAATATAATTAAAATATAACAAGGTGAATAAAAAACCTGTGCTCAGCAGCTGGAATGGAAAACCCTGCCATTTCACAGCCATAGTAATTTCTGAAAAACAAAATTTGAGATCAATATATATTGTGAAAGAATAAATCAAACGATTCTGCTGGAAGAGTTACATGGGACTGTGCTTCTCATATACACCTGTTTCAATAATAGTTGTCGCAGCCAGAGCTACAGTCCACACTCTAAAGCCTGCAAAGGATGTCGGTTACATGGACTTGTGGTTTAAATTTGTGGTTTATTGCACGTATTTTAAAGAAATGTTTCTAATTATATCTACCACAACAACAACTTGTTATGGCCATATAGTACAAATAGGTACAACCAAAATATACTATGAATAAATTGATAAGAAACGAAATACTGACATCCTTTGCAGACTTTAAAGTGTGGACTGTGGCTTTGTTTGCAACAATGTTTTTTTTAAAAATAGGTGTGTATATGCTGCAGATTAAGAAGGTAAAAAATTGATGACTAGGCACCCAACATAATGGCAATATAGAGATGAGGAATGTTTTTACCTTGCAGTCACCATGGCTGCTATGTTGTCAGATCCACAGAAATTGACTAGATGGGCACATCCACCAATGCCAGCTGACTGTCAAGAGCAAGTTAAAATAACATGTTCATGTTAAAAGTATTACAACAAAGGAAGGAGGGAAGGAGGGAAGGAGGGAAGGAAGGAGGGAAGGAGGGAAGGAAGGAAGGAGGGAAGGAAGGAAGGAAGGAAGGAAGGAAGGAAGGAAGGAAGGAAGGAAGGAAGGAAGGAAGGAAGGAAGGAGGGAGGGAGGGAGGGAGGGAGGGAGGAAGGAAGGATGGCAGCTGTTCGATTTAAAAGGGGTAGGGTCATGTGACCTATTGTTGCTAAAGGCCTATTACTGGGATACACATACTTCAACTGATGTGCTTCCTCTGTAACCAAAATCATGTAGTTTGAATGGAAGGCCATCTAAATTGTCTGCAGTTTCATTCAAATACTGAAACAAAATGAAAATTACATATTAGTCTTTGCAGACCTACTATTAAATACATAACTAATATATAAATACATAACTAATACATAAATACATATATAATTAAGTCTTTAAAAAACATCAAAATACTAATTAAAAACTCAAATTTTAAACATCAAATATACTAAATCACAAATATAAATTTATGCAAAATATCAAAATGTGCAGATAAGTCTTCTTTTGAAATTTCAAAGAAAACACACCAGAGTAGACTTCAATAAATAGATATTTATAAATGAAATACTTTCAACGTACATATTTATGTCAGTCACGTGTTAATACATACACCATATCTATAAGAGAGTGTTGCTTTACCTCTGCAAGGATCTTTTTCTGTTCTCTAGAATTGGTAGCAACAGTTGTTGGATACCAGCACTGAACCAAGAGGGTCTAAAACAAAAATAAGCATTTAGAATAAATTAAACAAATTCATTTAGAACTTCGCACTACGTATCCCCAAAGAGCTTCAGGCTAAACTTCAAGGACTCAACAATCATTTACTGAAGGCAATGGGACATTTTGTAAATAATAACCAAATCACATTACAATTATAATTAAATAAGTCAGATGTACATGCTTATACCTCAAATCAACAAAACAAATTATTTAATTTTCTAATTTTTTTCTAATTTTGAATAAATTAAAAAAGGCCACTCAGATATTTATTTATTTCTGTCATAATTTGTCACTTTGCCCCTAAGGTAGGGTTTCCCCATAGCACTACAACTCCACTGCAAGGACCCTGCAATCACTAAGTACAATCATTCACCAATTGCGAGGTGAAAATTATCAAATAATAACCAACTTGGGACAATGTGACATTCAATGACGTACAATTAACTAAAGATAGATGCATGCTTACCTCAACCCAGTTAGTAAGCCAGAAACACTTGGGGTCTGTATTTTGAACTGTAAATAATACTGGAACCAAATCATAGGGAACATGCATGAGTATTGAGATGAATATTGTTTATTACAATTTAAAGTAAACATTATTTTCTTAGTTAAAGTCACTTACCAGATCATGCTTTAATTGCATGCATTCATATTTTGGATTTGAGTGCTATAATTCATTTGCAGTCATGAGCAGTTGTATTATTAACAAGTTAGAATATGCTAAATGAAAAGCGACTGCAGTGGCATGCTTTGCATTTTTTATTTTGATTTGAGTGTAACTTCCAGTTATATAATTCATTCTCAGTCGGTGATATCATGATTATAAGGAAAAAAAATAACCCAAAACGCTTTTAAACCATTTAGTTAGAGTGTAATAGCATGCACTCACATTGTTTAAGATATCAAAATGTCTGCAAATGTGTGTTTTTCATTGTCCACTATTAGTTCAGTCTTCCACAGTATGCATATATACTCAGGTAAGTTACCATGGCCCCCGGGGACTCCCTTAAAAAAATGGATAGGGGTGCTCGACAGACGGTTTTGAAAATGACCCTAAAAGTTACTCATAAATTAACTCAGATACTGATTTCAGACCCTGAAAGGTATGACCACATTTAACATTTTTTCGATATGTATAATTCTAAGTTCGAAAACTGCCCCTAAAAGGTACACAAGGGTCTTATCCATTTTCTAAAGGCCGATTTAGACGGCACGATTTTGACCTAAGTCTATCGCATGCAACCTGCTCACGCCACACATACAACTCAATCGTACTGTGTAAATCAAGCCCACAACTCGTCTACGACAGACTCATACAACACGAAAAAAGTCGTAGGATTTTGAAACATGTTTTAAAATGCTACGACAATCGTAGCCGTCGTAGCCAAATATGGTAAAAGAGTGACGTATCATGTAACAAAACTTCTTTGTGGGGTACCGTGGAGTGTTTTTGCACAAAATGGCGGTTAAAAACAAAGCTGCCGGTTGTGCTGATATTTCGACGAAAAAGAAAGGGAAAAGAGTCAGAAAAATATCATTCTTTACTACCGAAAGAACAAAAAGACTTATTACCTAATGGAGCAAGGAACCAGTACCTTTCTAATGCTCATATAAAGATTATTTTAAGAAAATAGCAAGGCTGGCTTCACTCGAAATCGTACGAGACTTTTCCGTGTGTTGTGCGACAAGTTGTGCATGTGTAAATCAGCAGCAAGTCAAGTTGCATGCAATAGACTTAGGCGAAAATCGTGCCGTGTAAATCGGCCTTAAGGGAGCCCCACCCTCCTCCCGGGCCATGGGTCTTTAACTTCATAATGTATGTTTTCATTAATCTCTAATAATATATATATTTGTATGTACACTACTTATAAAAAATAGATCAACTGTTATAAGTATTATTGGAATTGAGTGCTAGTACTATCTGTATCTATTCATACCATTTTTGACAGGGACATCAGTACCCTCAGGAACAGCTCTTATCCTCAATGGTAGATAGCCATCATGTTTCTCTAACACATAATTCCATCCTAAATGATAAAATAACTATAATTAGAAATTAATCATTTTGTTGAATTATGATAATTAGTTGACAGGCAAGTTCTTTATGAGAGCACACACCATCAGCATAGTACTTTGATCTCAGCTCAACACTTTTCTAGTGTTCGACCAATCCCTGTGCTCTTTACAAAATAATGTATTTAACAGTACTTCACACAGCATGCACACAAGTTTTCTAGTAATTCTTTATTATACACATCTGATTCAACAACATTATCAGAATGTAAATGCTATGTCCGGTCTCAAATCCAATACTTTGCACTCCGCTTTAAGTAGTATTTCTCTAAACACTTCTCCAATGTTCTGCAAATCCCTGCGTGCTATATAACTGCTCGATCATAGCATGCAAGTAAGGTTTCTTCTTCTTTAATACACATCAACAACACCACCAAATATAATATGTACCCTGTCACAAATTCCATATTTTGCAATGTCTCGCTATTTTAAAGTACCATTAAATTAATGTTTTAAGTTGAGATTAGGCCGTTTACCTTCTTCATTGAAAATATCTGAAGATCCAAAGTGAAGCTTGTAGAAATGCTTAGCTTCTTCAATCTTCTTCTTAGTAACAACCTGGCCTATAAGCCATTTCTGAAAATACAAAATATGAACTAAATAATTCCTGAAATCAGAAGTAAACAATAGTTCCCTTTAAGTTAGCAACAGTACCCTCTGCTATCTTGAAAGGCAGCCAGCCTTTGCTTTGAAGAGAGACAAACGTTTACCTTGCGATGATAGAGACACATGAGTAACTGTCCTACAAAGGTGTTAAAAAATACCAGTCTATCATCGCAATCTTAACATTCATCTTGCTTTGATGCAAAGGCCTGGCTACCTTTCAAGAAATGTAAAGGGGACTATCCTAATATTTAATTACAAAATTAATGTTTTAAAATATTTTGTCAAATTTCCTTCAAACCTGTGATAATGTAAATTACTTTGTCAATAAGTCACATCGGATGGACAATGTTGACTGCTTTGAAATGTTGTCATTATCTGTTGTACAATTGTTTTCAAGAATCTTAATTGTAAATCAAATGCTTGCAGCAATGTTAGACTGATAGAGATAGTTGGAGAGATAAGGCTAGCTAGGGGGTTTAGGCAATGCAATCTAGACCAGATGAAATGATTATAATGTATATAATATCAAGATGTTCATTTATTTATAATAATTTTGGACATGGTTCACAAAGTCCACAGAGAAACGACAATAGTCGACATGAAGTCCCTTACAAAGTTTGTTCTCCAATGGTCAAACAATAAGGCAAGAAATACAATGATAACAATAATAATCATTAAATTTGAATAATACAGTGAAACCCCGCCTTACAGCCACCCGCTTAATACGGCCACCCTTGTATTGCGGCCAGTTTTTTTATTCATAAAATACAGCCACTTTGGGCTGTCCCTTCGGTGGCCGGATTAACGGGGTTCCATAGACTGTAATCATTCATTTAATTTCTAAATATTTACCTTTAATACATACTGAAGACCAAAGAAACAAACACTAGGGAATTTACCACCTCTGCTTTCAAAATAGGAGAAAACTATTGAAGTATTTGGGGGATACTGCTTGTGGTGTGAAACCTGAAGCAAAAAATAAATAAATAAATAAACAAATAAATACTAGAAATACATTATGGTTTTGAGTGGCATACCGTTGAATATATCCCACAAGTCACTTGACAATGTATTTTCTAGTATACACATGAGTCTTGAGTGTGTATGCAAAGAAAATACAAGTGACAAGAGGGATATTTATGGTATGCCTTGAGCAAACATTTAAAACTGAGTTTAGCCAGTAGCTAATGTTTAATTATTCGACACACTCACTACGCCTACATATTTTAGCACAAACTAATTCTCACAAGAAATAACATGTATATTACAGCTATAAAAATAAAAATAATTATAAATAACATATCATATCATGTATTATACTACCAAAAGGTTGATTTAAGAGAATAGGCAACTGCAAGTTAATGAAGTCGCTGCCGAAACATGTCTATAAAATTGAGAAGTGTTGTTTATATTTATATAAAAATATCATAATATATATTAATTTAAGCCCCTTCCAAAGGCAGCTGTTTTTCCTCTTTGGGCTTCCTAAACTCTATTGCATGACCTCTGATGAAGAAATGAGAAATGGGAACTACCTTTCCTGCTCCCATTACTGACATCCCCATTCTCCCATCCCCTCTTCCACTATCCTACACAGGAAGCCCATGAGAGTAATACCTTTGGATGAGGCTAATAATGGAACCATTATGTGACTGCCTACACCAAATAGTTACCATTAACAGACTTTACAGTCAATGCACTTTATGCATGAACACTAATATTTATTTAAAAGCCTTAACTCTCAAAACAACACTCGAATATTCAAAACAAATAATCAAATATTTGTTGGATTATTTGATTATTGTCAAAAAATATTTCAATATTTGGTTTCAAAGTTAAAAATAGTATATAATCAGAAAAAATCTTTCTTTTTTTCATATTTGATTAGTTTTTACGTTTTCTTAGTTTAATATATATTTATTAGCGTCTATATACTAGAGTATAAACATTAAAAGTGTGCAACATAAATACCACTAAATACTGCTAAATTATGCTAATTCTATTGTAACTCTATTGTTTAATCAACACTATTTAGTGGTAAATAGTGCAAAGTATTGCACACTTTTAGTGTTTGTACTCTAGTACAGTATTTAAGATTAAGAAATGCTAATAAATAAACATTACAAAGGCAGTTATAAATATATTTTACTACTGTTTTTTGATTTGCTTTCATTGAATTTATAATACAAACAAATTTGTCTTTGTGAATTAAGTAGCCAATTAGTTTGTTTGCCAATGAATCAATATTGATCTCCATGAGAAATTTTCCTTTGCTAGAGTAGTTTGGATTCACAGTAGTTTCGTTTGATTACAAGTATTTTGAATTATGTAAAACCAAATCTTTGTTTGTTTGTGTAAGCAAATATATTCATTTGAATTTAAAAATACTTATGTTTGAGTTCACAAATAAACATTTGAATGCTTGAATAATCATCCACTTGTAATGCATTCATGTGTGAAATGCAAATGAGCTATTATTTGATTATCATTATCTTCATCATTTAATTGTCTTTCAGGGTGGCTGTCGTTGTTGCTTATGTCATCAACATTGATCAACATAATTTACATTATTATGAGAATTATAAAAAATAACATTAAAAAAATAGTTTGATTATTAAATCAAAAATCAAAATAATCATTTTTATTATAATTTTGTTATTCTGATTAAAATCAATAATTATTCGACAAACAATAACCATGCACAGCTCTTCTTTACAATATGCCATGAATTAGTTACATGTTGATCAGCCAATCAGAATCGAATATTCACGGTAAAGTTATGTTGTAAACAGAAAAGTATTCAAATCAGAACTATTTTATAGTTTCGCATTAAGATAAGAGTTGTATTAAAATTAAATATTTATTCATATCTGCCCATTTATATCAATATTATAAAATAACAGAATATTATTTAACTTTCACTTTCGCTTTCAGATTTCCTTTTACAAACCATTGACAGAAAAGATATTACAGTACATGTTTATCAAATAACACATTCTAAAAATCAGTTGCAATATAGTATGATTTTTTTTTTAAGTTTGAGCTGTTATGTTTTTAGTACATTCCGGAAATTTCAAGTTTATTAAAGATGGGATAGTTTAGCAACCTCGACAAAAACTATGACAAATTTACACAACGGAACTCAATAATCAAATAAGCAAACCAAATTGTAGTGTAAATGATCGTTATATTGAAAAATTGAGAGAAAGAAACAAGAAATTCATTGATAAACAAAACGCCCATTCTCGGAAAAGTATCGATGAGGTGCTGGCAGCGAGCACATCTGACAGTGAAACCCTGACAGTTGCAGGCTCGTATAAATGAATCAGTGTTTAACTTTGTGGAAATAAAGAACATGATTTGATCAATATGCTATTGAGAGATAAGTTAGGATTAATTACCTTGTAAATTGTAGTGTAAATGATAGTTATATTGAAAAATTGAGAGAAAGATTTAACAAGAATTTCATTGATAAACAAATTCTCGGAAAAGTAGCGATGAGGCATCGAGCACACCAAGTTGCAGGCTCGTATAAATGAATCAGTGTTTAACTTTGTTGGAAATAAAGAACATGATTTGATCAATATGCTATTGAGAGATAAGTTAGGATTAATTACCTTGTAAGAATCAGTTAATAATATGATATTTTCCGTGTCCAATTCGCCCGCTACACAAACACTCGCCATCTCTGATTCTCGAAAACTGAGTGTGCGATCTCATTGGTCAGCTATCTTACGTTGTATCATGAGAGGGGTTAGCCTCCTATGCAGCCGCTCCTTTGTATCGTCACGCAATACGCCAGTAGGGAAATAATAAAAATATTCTCACATTTGAATAAAAAGTCAAATTTTTCTTTCAAATTTAAATAAAAATGAAAACAAATAGATCAAAAGTAAATAAAAAATTATGATGCAGGCAAAAATGGTGGGTCAAGAAAAATTCTGCAATCATCATCATTGTTATTTTATGTACTATCTCTTAGAGGGCCACGTTAATTTGTGCATTTGAAAGAACAGGGCCACAAAAACTTATGTCAAGGGAATTAAAAATGCGCCAGCCCACCCCCTCTAATAAATGACCCATCCCTAACTTTGGCCAATGTTTTTTATTGAATTTCTTTATTTTTACATGTACAAAGTCACAATAGAGAAAGAGTACAAATTATAATATTAATAAGTTAATTAACATAAATAAGACATGCTTGCTCCCAGGGAAGGGGGGGGGGGGGGGAAAGCATATGCTCCCCAGGAATTTTCAAAAAAACCCTAAAACATAGCAAAAATCTTTTGAAGAGGACCTGGCATGAACAATTTATTACACCACACACAATCATACAACTATAAGTTAAAAGTGCATCACTTGATGGAATTTTGCTATTTGGATCACCCTAAAATATACCAAGAAATGTTGAAAACATATAATTACAAAATTGCTGATCTTCATTCCCTGAGAGATACAATGAGCATACCCAATACTTTAACCTCCTGAGGCCACTCCTCAGCTTGGTACTCAGGCCACATACATCTGATTGCAATAACATTGTCATATGAAAAAGAAAATTACAAAATAGTAAGTAAAAAAAAGTTCAGCTTGAGTAATCTGCTTGTCTTTTAATTAATTCCTATTTTGTAATTTTCTTTTTTATATGTTAGAGTGGTTTTCATTAACCCGTGAAACACACTTTAGCGTAATATGCTTTTATACACTTAATTACACTTTAACTTTGTGTTTTATAATCATTTGTTCAATAGCACTATTACATTAAATACACTTTGTTACTCTTTCCCTATTACACTTTGTTTCATGGGTTAGAGTGGTTTTCATGCATTAACCTGTGAAACACACTTTAGCGTAATATGCTTTATTACACTTTAACTTTGTGTTTTATAATCATTTGTTCAATAGCACTATTACACATATTAATACACTTTGTTACTCCTTCCCTATTACACTTTGTTTCATGGGTTAATGAAAACCACTCTATTGCAATTAGGTGTATATCCAATTAATGTTTATGTTAAGTGATTTTCACTACTGGGAGGGTATGTGTGAAATAGATGTGAAAAGTATGTGAAGAGTGTGTGAAAATTTTCACACAGTTTTCACACAGTTTTCACACAATGATCATGTGAAAAATGTGTGAAAGTTTCATGTGAAAACCATGTGAAACGATGTAGTCCTTTTCACATGGTAAAACATGTGAAATTCATGTGAAATATATAAGCACAAAAACCACTAAAACATGTGAAATATCATGAAACCATGTGAAATACATGTGAATATATAAGCACAAAAACCACTAAAACATGTGAAATATCATGAAACCATGTGAAATACATGTGAATATATACATGTAAGCACACAAAAAAACACTAGAACATGTGAAATATCACAAAACCATGTGAAATACATGTGAAATCCTAAAAAGACCACATTCATTTGCATGTGAAAATACATTGGTAACCATGTGTAATACATGTGAAATCATCAAGGTAAAAGATCGCATAAGCAAGCTTAATTATTTAAAAAAAGACTAGATGTGAAAATAAGTGGTTACTAACTTATAGCTAGTATAGCAAGTGATCATGATCGTGAGATATTATATATACTTATCATTACCAACAAAGAACCCACTAAAAAGTTGTGATTTGTTTTCCATGGAAAATTGACTACATATATCAAGATAGACTTGTTTCAAAATAAGACTTATTTTATTATGGCACATAACGACTATTACAATAACAGTTATAACATATTTGTGATGTTACAATTTGTTATGCAATTATCATTTGAAAGCTTAATTTGGTCTGTAACTTCTTTTAACATCTCAACATGTATTTTACCATACACACACTCATCACTACCCCTACATTAAATTAGAATTTTTATATAGCTAGCTGATCAGGCATGAGCACACAACTCTGTCTATATCCCATTAGTTATAAGTCGGTTAAAATACCAGTTACATATAGTCTTCTTGAATTCAACCATGTTGTTGATCTATAAGCAAAGAATAGGTACAGTATATGAAATTAACTTTAATTATACTTGATATTAAAGAAATGAAACCTAAGAAATATATAAGCCTTAAGCAGTTTCAGCAATGTCCGTTTCTTACCTCTTCAAAGACAATAATTTAACAAATCATTCAATTTAACCACATCAAACAGTTCCATCTACAGTTATAAAGTTCTCATAGGCGTTTTTGAGTCCTTTTCAAGAGTGTTAAGAAAGAAAAAGCACATTTCTTGATGATGAAGTCCGTTGGAAGTTTACAAGCGACCGCCAAAACTGAACTAGATTCTAGTCCTCTCTCGGCTGAACTAACCACAGGGAGCCCAAACTATTGATTTGAAAAACAAGGAGTATATGGGAGATTATAAAATTTTGTTAAAAAATAAATTAAATAAAAGTCCTTTCTTGTCTGTTTTTGGTATGATAAGATGAGGACATCAAACATAATCTTCAAACTTATATTTTGTTTGTTATTTGTCATTCTACATATCAAAAAATCTCGGAAGACTGGCATAAAAAGCTGTGGATATGTTCACTAAGTATATGAAAATATATAACTATATTTGCCATTATTTGAATATTAAATTAAAAATCAGCCTTACAGGTTGCAAGGTATAGATATTATAAATATTGATAATTTTCTGGGTAATTATTTTTCTCACAAAATAAATTGTGAAATTTTGATGTAAAATCTCATAAAATGTATTTCACATGTTTTTGATGGTTCACTGTTATTCACATGCATGTGAAATGTTGATGTCAATCTCTTATATGTATTTCACATGTTTTTGATGGTTCACTGTTATTCACATGCATGTGAAATTTTGATGTAAGTCCCTTATATGTATTTCACATGCTTTTGATATGGATGTGAAAAATTTTCAAGTAAATTTTCACACACCTTTTCACATGGTTTTGCAAGAGAATCAAATATTCACATGCATGTGGATTTTTGTTTTTAGATTTTCACATGTTTTTCACATGGTCATCCTAAAGGATGACTTATTCACATGCATGTGAAAATTTTCTAATATTTTTCACATGCTATTTCACACTATTTAATATTTCACATGGAATTTTTCACATGCCATTTCACATGTAGAAAGTTTTCACATGGTTTTCACATACTTTTCACATCTATTTCACACATACCCTCCCAATAGTGTTTGAACCAGACAATGATACAATCATTGAAAGTCTAGATATATTGTTTTCTTTTGAATGATCTACAAAAGACCATGCTACAGAATATTCAATTTTTCAATAAAAAAAATACAAGAGTAAAAACACTTTATAGTTTAGGGACGGACCATTAGAAAAGTGATGGGGGGGGGTGGGGCAAAAGCAAAAAAAAAAAATATTTCCGGTAAAAAATCAAAAAAAAAAAAATATTTCTTCACACTTAGCGTGAAAAAAAAAATATTGACAACTGTAAATATGGGTGTGGCCATACATAACTGTAAAAAAAAAAATATTGCCAGCCAAAAAGTCTAAAAAAAAAAAAAATTCTAAATCCATGTCAAGAAAAAAAAAATATTCCAACTTTGAAACTCCCCACCCCCCCCCCCCCCCCCATCACTTTTCTAATGGTCCGTCCCTTACATGGAATTGAATAAAATTAAGTAAAGTTGTAACATTATATTGTTTCTTCTGACTTTGATGTCATCCTAGCATGGTTATGGTTGAATGATAGCTAAATCAAAACTATAATTTTAGAAGAAGTAAATATTGACATTTTATTGTCTGAGTCCCTTGTTGCTCAATCTAGGCCTTGCTGCAAAGAGAATTATTAGTCAAAGACTAGAGATAAAACTTGTAAAATTTCTATTGAATTCCATGCCTTATCACAGGCTGTATTCTTGAAACACATAACAATGAATACAGTCAATTCAAAAAACATTGTCGTCAATGGGCTTTAAGTCTACGCGACTAGACCCAAAGGTAGCATGGGTAGAAATCACAGGATCTACAGTATCTAATGCAATACCACACTCAATCAACTAATTATGAATAATTTGCCGCTTCGGTGATTTCTATCGATGCTTCCTTTCGGTCTAGTCGCGTAGATTGATTGATGACAATGTTTTTTTAATTGACTGTATATCACATGCTATCAATGCTTAGAAAGAATGAACAATGAAGAACTTAAAATTGGTCTATACAGAATTGATTACAATAAACATTTGAAACCCCTTCCCCTCTATAAATGATAGACAAGTACTAAACAATATCTAATTGAATATCAGAAATAAATGAGATTTGTAACGCTGTAAAGAAATAGTAAATTCACTTTTAATACTGAATTTCAAGCTTTATAGCTCTTCGTTGGAGTAAAATGTATTACTCTATGTAGAGGAAACAACAGTGGAAATAATTAATATATTCAATAGCACGTCATGCTTCTCCTGATGCTTTTTTTGTCTTCTAAAAATTCCTACCTGCTCTATAATTAACTTGATAGAGCAAGCAGTCTCATTTTATATTTCTTCACTATTACAGACTTACAACAAGGGAGCACGGCAGACTGTTGTTTGTGGTTTGAATATGTTTGATCTTTTAAATATTTTCATCAATCGACTGACCAGTAGAAATGCGGGCGCAAATATCATTGCCAAGCGAGTCCCACAGGGATGAGCAATGTATGAATGTCGATTTTTTTAATTTACCAAAAGCTGTTGACAATGTAATTTAACACTTTCAAAAGATCGAATATATGCAAACCACAACAACAGTCTGCGGTGCTCCCTTGCTAACATTAAATTCTAGTTATAGATGCACTGCATATGTATGATTGCATTTGCATTACTATGTCTGCATTTTCATGATTTTACCTTGGTATTGAACAACAAAAACACTAATCTATTCAACAAGACTTTGTATAAATTTCTCAAAAAAATAAAGGATAATATCAATGTTGTACAACAATTTCAAGCTAACTTGGTGCAATCATCATATCATGTGATTGATGATTGATTGCACCATGACAACGGTGTCAAAATTCTTCTGCAACAATCAATGGCAGACACTAGCCTCCTCCGCAGGCAACTCATAAGTCCGAGAGTGATTTTCGTGATTTTGGGGTTCCTGTGTTGAAAATTTGAGGACGACGAAGCCTGGTGACGAGCCCCGAGAAAAGGAATTCTTTCCTTCTTCCTCCCCTCTTCAGTCATTTTTGCCATATGCAACAGGAAGCCCGCGAAGTGTTTTTTTCTTTTTCTTCGTTTTTAATTTTTCGTTATTTTAATTTTAACGGCTGAAAATAGCATGCTTTTAGTATTAAAACTACTATACATATTAGAACGACGGAGGAATTAAGAAAAGTTCTAAGCTGAAAGTTTAAAAATCTGGCTTTCTCAATCGATCAAACTGAAGAATCGCCTGATGGCGTCAGTAGCGCGCGCTCTTCAAGTCAAAATTCATTCACAAAACATCAAAATTATGTGCTTTTTTGTCATTTTCTTGCAAGAAATAGAAGAATCAAGAAACTTTTTCAATTTAAAAAAACGGCGCTTTCCCCAACCATGGGCTATCACCCAATAGCCCATGGTTGAGTAGCCAATGAGAGCGCGCGATTTGTGATAGACCATAAGTTGTTGGATACTAAAGCCAATTAGTTTGTTTGCCAATGGATCAATATTGATCTCCATGAGAAATTTTCCTTTGCTAGAGTAGTTTGGATTCACAGTAGTTTCGTTTGATTACAAGTAATTTGAATCATGTAAAACCAAATCTTTGTTTGTTTGTGTAAGCAAAGATTCATTTGAATCTAAAAATACTTATGTTTGAATTCACAAATAAACATTTGAATGCTTGAATAATCATCCACTTGTAATGCATTCATGTGTGAAATGCAAATGAGCTATTATTTGATTATCATTATCTTCATCATTTGTCTTTCAGGGTGGCGGTCGTTGTTGCTTATGTCAATCTGAACTATTTTATAGCTTCACATTAAGATAAGAGTTGTCTTAAAATTAAATATTTATTCATATGAGATAAGCCCATTTTAATATATCAATATTATAAAATAACAGAATTATTATTTAACTTTCGCTTTCAGATTTCCTTTTACAAACCATTGACAGAAAAGATATTACAGTACATGTTTATCAAATAACACATTCTAAAAATCAGTTGCAATATAGTATGATTTTTTTTTAAGTTTGAGCTGTTATGTTTTTAGTACATTCCAATTTCAAAAGATGGGATAGTTTAGCAAACTCGACAAAAATAATGACAAATTTACACAACGGAACTCAATAATCAAATAAGCAAACCAAATTGTAGTGTAAATGATCGTTATATTGAAAAATTGAGAGAAAGAAACAAGAAATTCATTGATAAACAAAACGCCAATTCTCGGAAAAGTAGCGATGAGCACATCTGACAGCTGCAGGCTCGTATAAATGAATCAGTGTTTAACTTTGTTGGAAATAAAGAACATGATTTGATCAATATGATATTGAGAGATAAGTTAGGATTAATTACCTTGTAAGAATCAGTTAATAATATGATATTTTCCGAGTCCAATCCGCCCGCTGCACAAACACTTGCCATCTCCGATTCTCGAAAACTGAGTGTGCGATCTCTTTTTTTTTTTTTTTTTTAATTTTATTTTAATTAACGACACACACAAAATTTACACTTAAAGAGTGTCGCAATAAATGTGACACACTAGAAGACACACACAAAAAATATTTACAAGTAAAGAGAGCCACAATAATTGTGACTCACGAGAAGATAAAAGTTTTTACAATAATTGAAGTTTCAATGAAATAAGTTTATAATTAACTATATATATATACACACAAACAAACACAATCACTCAACAACTATATATTACTATACTAATGGCATTTAATTAACATACATATAACACAACTACAACACAATTCTACGTCTGCTACATAGGACTTGTTCTATCTAAGGCAATAGTTTTTTCAATTTATTGTACTTTTTTAGATGTATATCTATTTTTCCATGACTTTTTGCAATTTCGTATTCGATATTTTCGTATTCTTGCAATTTTGATTTGAAATTTGCTATATTGGGAACCATTCCTCTGGTTCTACAGTTAACTATTGTGAATTTATATAACAAAAATAGAAATTCTTCCATTTTATCGTTAACTCCTCCTAAGATAATATTACTTATATTTAATTTTGGTAGGTTTATATTCCCCGTATGTAACCAGTTTCTTATTTCAATAAAATAATTCTTTGTTAAATAACAATCAATAAAAAGATGTTCCATTGTTTCAATGGAAGATTTACAAAAAGTACAACTCGGTGAATCAATTAGTTTAAATCTAAAAAGGTCTTTATTCAGAAAGAGGGAATTATTTAAAATTTTATATTGCAAAGCTCGTAACTTAGTGTCATTAGTAACATGATACATTTTTTTGTAAACTTCTGACCACTCAATGTCTGGGTTATTTAATTTATTAGCTATGTGTTTTTGTGCTGTCGGTTTGGTTAATTTATTTTCGATCAATTTCCAATAAACCATTCTAGTTTTCACTTTAGAAAGAGGAACATAAGTGTTAGAGATATTCAAACCTTTGCCAGCCTCGTTAGGACAGAGTACGGGTTTCTCTTTTTGAGCATTTTTTAGAATTGTTTTCCAGTTATCTGGTAGAGCTGATATAATACCTCTCCATGTAAAATAGTCGGAATCACACCACTTTCCTTTGGCTTTAACCGAGTTCCAATTCGGCCCGTCTGTACAATCCCAAATGTCCTTAATTATTATTATCTCCTTCTTTACAAACTTTTTGATATCAAAATGATAAAGATCTAGGTTAATAAACCTATTTAGCCAAATCGGTTGACAAATAATTTCCTCTGGTTTTTCGACATAACATTTGCTTACTTTACTCCAGCTATAAAGAATTTCTTTATAAAACTCAGGTATATCATTGATAAGAGCATGGTCTAAATTTTCTCCTATAACTCCAAACCCACCATATGGTTCAAAAACTTTCTGCGCAAAGCATTTCCAAAAAACCGTATTTTTGCAATCCAGAAGTTTTAACGCCCATTTAACTCGACTTGTTTCTATCATTGTTTCGAGGTCAGGGAGCCTTATTCCGCCTTCTCGTATATCTCCTATTAAAGTTCGGTATTTAATTTTGGGTTTCCTTCCATACCATATGAAATCGATAATTTCTTTTTGTACTTTTGCAATAAATGCACGATGAATAGGGAGTTTTGAAGATATGTATAACAATTGTGATATTGCTAAGGATCGGATAATATGTACTTTTCCATAAATTGTTAAATTTCTTGTTTTCCATATTGATAGTATAGACTTAAACTTTTCAAACTGTCTAGAGAAGTTGTTATTTTGCATGAGTATTTTATTATGAGAAAAAAAAATTCCTAAAATTTTCACACCATCAGTATGGAAATCTATTTTTTTAATTGATCTTACTTCATGCTGAGTTAGAACTTTATCTTTTATTCCAATCCAACCAATTTCAGATTTTGTCGTATTAAGCTGAAGCGAAGAAAAGGTCTTAAAATTATCGAGACATTTTAAAATTTCTTTAAGGGAATTCGTATCCCTTAAACAAAAAGTTGCATCATCTGCAAATAGAACTAGTTTAGTCTGTTCCATTTCCTTATTAATTTGTATTCCTTTTATCTCCTCGTTGTCACGGATTAGTTGAGCCATTATTTCAATGGTCAATATAAACAGGTACGGAGAAATTGGATCTCCCTGCTTTGTACCCCTTTTTATATCAAAAAAATCGGAAACTGACCCATTATTCAAGATACAGCTTCTGGTGTTTAAAAGTAGAATTCTAATCCAGTTAATGAAATCATTACCAAAACCGAAATGTTGTAAAACTGCCAAAATAAAGTTATGCTCAATCGAGTCAAAAGCCTTTTGGAAGTCAGCTACAAATAGAATGTATGATCGATTAACTGCATTTTCAGAATAATCAAACAAATCTGATATAAACCTTATGGGATCATCTATATGTCTTCCTTTTACAAACGCTGATTGATTAGGATGAATTAAGGAGGGTAAAAAATTAACTATTCTATTACAAAGGGCTTTACTACAAATCTTTACATCTACGTTTATCAAACTTATTGGGCGCCAGTTTTCAATGTGTGCGATCTCATTGGTCAGCTATCTTACGTTGTATCATGCAATGGGCTAGCCGCTCCTTTGTATCGTCACGCAATACGCCAGTAGGGAAATAATAAAAATATTCTCACATTTGTATAAAAAGTCAAATTTTTCTTTCAAATTTAAATAAAAATGAAAACAAATAGATCAAAAGTAAATAAAAAATTAAAATATAAGGACAATCAATGAATAAAATAAAAAAAAATAAAAAATTGAATAAATAAATAAATGTCATTTTTTTTTATAAGGGACTGGTCATTTATTAGAGGGGGTGGGCTGGTGCAAATTGGGTAAGGGTCATACTTTTTCATGCAGGCAAAAATGGTGGGTCAAGAAAAATTCTGCAATCATCATCATTGTTATTTTATGTACTATCTCTTAGAGGGCCACGTTAATTTGTGCATTTGAAAGAACAGGGCCACAAAAACTTATGTCAAGGGAATTAAAAATGCGCCAGCCCACCCCCTCTAATAAATGACCCATCCCTAACTTTGGCCAATGTTTTTTATTGAATTTCTTTATTTTTACATGTACAAAGTCACAATTATAGAGAAAGAGTACAAATTATAATATTAATAAGTTAATTAACATAAATAAGACATGCTTGCTCCCAGGGAAGGGGGGGGGGGGGGGGGGGGGGAAAGCATATGCTCCCCAGGAATTTTCAAAAAAACCCTAAAACATAGCAAAAATCTTTTGAAGAGGACCTGGCATGAACAATTTATTACACCACACACAATCATACAACTATAAGTTAAAAGTGCATCACTTGATGGAATTTTGCTATTTGGATCACCCTAAAATATACCAAGAAATGTTGAAAACATATAATTACAAAATTGCTGATCTTCATTCCCTGAGAGATACAATGAGCATACCCAATACTTTAACCTCCTGAGGCCACTCCGATCCCCCAGAGCTTGGTACTCAGGCTACACACACCTGATTGCAATAACATTGTCATATGAAAAAGAAAATTACAAAATAGGAAGTAATTACATTTGTAAAAGACAAAAGAAGTTCAGCTTGAGTAATCTGCTTGTCTTTTAATTAATTCCTATTTTGTAATTTTCTTTTTTATATCTTAAGAGTGGTTGTCATTAACCCGTGAAACAAACTTTAGCATAATATGCTTTTTTACACTTAATTACACTTTAACTTTGTGTTTTATAATCATTTGTTCAATAGCACTATTACATATTTAAATACACTTTGTTACTCTTTCCCTATTACACTTTGTTTCATGGGTTAATGAAAACCACTCTATTAGAGATTTCCGATTTAGCGGATTATAGGCGGAATAGGCATATAGTAGTGGAATAGGCATATCGAAGAAATATTGTTTTCAATGTTTTGTAATGTTAAAATAAAAATGGCGCAATTATCGAGGTGGCTTTGGAATATACTAATCTAAATCCGGTAAATCGGAAATCTCTATTGCAATTAGGTGTATATCCAATTAATGTTTATGTTAAGTGATTTTGAACCAGACAATGATACAATCATTGAAAGTCTAGATATATTGTTTTCTTTTGACTAACATAGAATGATCTACAAAAGACCATGCTACAGGATATTCAATTTTTCAATAAAAAAAATACAAGAGTGAAAACACTTTATAGTTTACATGGAATTGAATAAAATTAAGTAAAGTTGTAACATTATATTGTTTCTTCTGACTTTGATGTCATCCTAGCATGGTTATGGTTGAATGATAGCTAAATCAAAACTATAATTTTAGAAGAAGTAAATATTGACATTTTATTGTCTGAGTCCCTTGTTGCTCAATCTAGGCCTTGCTGCAAAGAGAATTATTAGTCAAAGACTAGAGATAAAACTTGTAAAATTTCTATTGAATTCCATGCCTTATCACAGGCTGTATTCTTGAAACACATAACAATGAATACAGTCAATTCAAAAAACATTGTCGTCAATGGGCTTTAAGTCTACGCGACTAGACCCAAAGGTAGCATGGGTAGAAATCACAGGATCTACAGTATCTAATGCAATACCACACTCAATCAACTAATTATGAATAATTTGCCGCTTCGGTGATTTCTATCCATGCTTCCTTTCGGTCTAGTCGCGTAGACTTGAAGCCTATTGATGACAATGTTTTTTTAATTGACTGTATATCACATGCTATCAAGGCTTAGAAAGACTGAACAATGAAAAACTCGAAAATTGGTCTATACAGAATTGATTACAATAAACATTTGAAACCCCTTCCCCTCTATAAATGATAGACAAGTACTAAACAATATCTAATTGAATATCAGAAATAAATGAGATTTGTAACGCTGTAAAGAAATAGTAAATTCACTTTTAATACTGAATTTCAAGCTTTATAGCTCTTCGTTGGAGTAAAATGTATTACTCTATGTAGAGGAAACAATAGTGGAAATAATTAATATATTCAATAGCACGTCATGCTTCTCCTGATGCTTTTTTTGTCTTCTAAAAATTCCTACCTGCTCTATAATTAACTTGATAGAGCAAGCAGTCTCATTTTATATTTCCTCACTATTACAGACTTACAACAAGGGAGCACGGCAGACTGTTGTTTGTGGTTTGAATATGTTCGATCTTTTAAATATTTTCATCAATCGACTGACCAGTAGAAATGCGGGCGCAAATATCATTGCCAAGCGAGTCCCACAGGGATGAGCAATGTATGAATGTCGATTTTTTAATTTACCAAAAGCTGTTGACAATGTAATTTAAAACTTTCAAAAGATCGAATACATGCAAACCACAACAACAGTCTGCGGTGCTCCCTTACTAACATTAAATTCTAGTTATAGAATGCATTGCATATGTATGATTGCATTTGCATTACTATGTCTGCATTTTCATGATTTTACCTTGGTATTGAACAACAAAAACACTAATCTATTCAACAAGACTTTGTATAAATTTCTCAAAAAAAATAGAGGATAATATCAATGTTGTACAAAAATTTGAAGCTATCTTGGCACAATCATCATGTGATTAATGATTGATTGCAGCATAACGACGGTGTCAAAATTCTTCTGCAACAATCAATGGCAGACACTGATATTACCTTATTTTTTTATTGAAGCATTTAAATAAGGTCAATAATTGTTATTGAAATACTTGGTATATAAATCCAAAATATTATACATTAAATTGTATTTCAAAGAAGTGGATAGCAAGTTTTGTCCACTGTGATTGGTTTTTGTAGCTTGGCATAGTGTTGTTACAGTGTGAATAAAAAAACTGTGGGCACCTAGAAATATTTTAGAAATCGTTTATTGTTGGTTGAACAACTCACAAACAACTATATCACCGCAAGAAGTTTCACTGATGTGTACTATCATAATGATAATTCTTTTTTTGTAGATATAGTTGTTTGTGAGTTGTTCAACAAACAACAAATGATTTCTAAAATATTTCTGGGTGCCCACAGTTTTTTGATTACATTTTTGTTAACTTGTTAAAAGTTACTTTTATGAACAAAAACCTTTTCGATCCCATGATTTTATATACACTATAAAACAACTATCCCCCTTGGGGTCCGTGAACAGTTGGTTATATATATACACTTATCTAAAAAAAATTGTTGTCATGGCTTAAGCAAAAAGAATCAAGCCAAGACTGAAATGAATCCTGGTCTTGTGATGGCAATGTATTGAAATTATACTTGTTAGAGTGCATTCAGTAAAAGCGTGAAACACTAATTACTAAATTGTGCAAAATAGTGCTAGTTGAACAAGAATTAGCATAAAATAGTACAAAATAGTAATGTTTGAATCATGCTATTAGTGAATGCACTCTATTAACAAAATTCATTGTAGTACCATTATAAACTTGTGAAAATACTAACATTTTGTTATCACTTCGAATTCTTTAGAAAACAAGTCTATATAGTATACATTACCAGAACAACACAAGTGTAAATTTCAGTCTTGATTTCGTGGGCGTTACTTTTACCAGGACAATTTTTTTGAAATAAATGTAAATACCCAATACTGCTCTTATCTGCATTATTCACCACTATCTGCCTGGCCTTTGGGAAATAGTTGTATATGATCAGTAAGTATAATTAACAGGTTCCAATTTAAATCTGTACTTTCCCATTTAAATCTGTACTTATGCAAATTTTGTTGATGTGTGCTAAACACACCATAACACACAGATCAACCAATCAGAGAAGTTCACTTCAGAAATAATATACTCTTGATTGGTTGATCTGTGTGTTTAGCACACAACACAATTTGCAGATCTATTTAAATGGGAAAGTACCGATTTAAATGGGAACCTGTTCATAACATTATAATGAAATACTAGTGAAATATATCCACTTGACTATGATTCATATTATTTACATTAAACAAAATAAGCAGCCAATTGAGACATTTTATCTTTGGGCTGTCCCCTACCACGTCCCCGCCCACCTCTACGACCCCTCCCTCTTCCTCTAACAGCCCTACCCCTCCCCCCACGATACATGGGGTGTCTTGAAGCTGCATGCTGCATAGAAACAAGAGGAGTAAGAATTGAGTCACAATATAAACAGCCTCGATGTTGGGTCTTGTTGTCAGGTAGGGGGCTGCTGCTTTTGTTGAAATCAACGTTGAGGATAGACGACCCACATGAACATTCCTCATCAGAAACAGACACCTTAAATGCACCTTCACAGATATGAATCAGCATATTACAAGAGTTACAAGCAATTCTCCACTTGGGTGCCGAGGTAGGATCTAGAATAAGACTTCCTTTTTCGCACTCTGTGCAATCTGCAACACTGAGAGCTTCCTCTGAGTGTGGGCATGTTGGATGTGTGCATTGATTGCAGCCCATTCCTTTGCGCATTTCTGGGAACGGTGGGTGGTTGTAGCAATATGGACACACAGGAGTGCATTTACCCTTAGCACCAGTAGACCACAAGACGATTTCAAAGTCATCAAGAGGACATTTAAGTTCCTTGTACAGCTTTATGCTGCCATTCTGTGGTAGACTATAGGTCTCGTCACATGTTGCACAATGAAGACGGCTTGGCTTTGCCTGGATGTACTTCATGAAGCGATTGCACTTTCCACATCTTGATAATGGCCTTCCTGTCTTGGCTAGAGGAGTGAAAGACACCTCAAAGAGTTCATCCATGCTGCTGATTGTTGCCACAAAATACACAAACTTCTTGGTGAAAATACTTATACTGTGCCTCAAGACAGACTGGAAGTCAGCCTTTCCTTGTGCAATCAGATTCAACTGCGTTTCTACTTCAGATCGCATTGTAGGCAACACAAGCTCTGGGTCAATCTTCTGGTAGCCATGGACTAGAACAATGCCGAGTGATGTAGGAACAAGTTTGCGGCCAGCATGAACTTGCACGTAGTTCCTCTCACAGATGTTGTTGATGTGAACTGAGATGCTGGCGTCAGTACCAACGCCATGCTTTTCCATCAATGATATTAGCTCACTCTCTGTCAAGTAGTCTGGCGGCGATGTCATATGATCCTCTAGTTTGATGTCAGCAATTTCACAAATGTCACCTTTGACAAAAGGTGGGAGTTCCGTGTCGCTAGATACTGCTTGCCAAGTCATCACTGCTGTGTAACCAGGGTCAGTGATTGTATTTCCAGAGCATGTAAATGCCTCCTTGCCAATGACAAACTTGACTGTGGTCTGTAGATATTTAGAGTCAGGACTGACTGTACCAATGAAGTACCTTGAAATGAAGTCGTAGAGCCTCCATGAGTCCCCACTGAGCTCAGCCTGCGTTGCATTCCTCATTGGTGTAATAGGAGGATGATCACCAGCATCATGACCTTTCTTTGGCTTTGTCATCTTCCCATTCAACAACTCCTCGACAAAACTACCCCAGTTAGAGTTGCGTACTAACTGTTTAAGGGTACCCTTAAGGTCAAAGTTGTCAGGATAGTGCGTTGTTTCAGTCCGAGGGTAACTGATGTACCCCTGAATATATAACCTCTCGGCAATCTGCATGGTTTGCTGGGGGCCAATACCCAGCCCTGACGAAGCAGTACGGAGCAATTCAACAGTATTGAGAGCTTGAGGTCGGCTTTTAGTTTTCTGTGTTTGTGTTATACCAGTGACCTTCGCGGTATGGCATTCCTTGATAACATTCTGAAAAAATAATGCAACATCTTTATCAAAGAGTCTGAGTCTACTCCAATCCAGTGGATAAATACTTCCACTGCTATGCTGTACTCTAGCCTTCAAGACCCAGTATGGCTCAGGCTTAAATGACTGTATGCGATCATGTCTTTCAACACAAAATCCAAGAGTTGGTGTTTGGCAAGGTCCATATGATATCAAAGCACTGTCCAAATCGCCATACTTTCCTTGGAAATACTTAGTTTGATATCTCGTGAATGCACATCCAATTCTCAAATCGAGCTCCTGCCTCGCATCGACTGATAACGACTCGTTTTTGTTGGGATGGCCAAGTTTTTGCATTGCACTGTTTATATCCTTTTCTGTAATAGATGAAAACTTAGCTCTGAAGATGACTTGCTCGCCGCCTCTTTTATTCATAGCTGAAGACACGCTGTCAATGACCTCAAAGCAAATATTTTCGCCTTCTTTGTCACAGTCCAGCCACAGTACTAAATAATCGACTCCCTTCGCCTCTTGGTGCAAAAACTTTGGCATGTGAAGTTTTTCTGACGCTTCTTTCTTCAGCGTATCGGCGCTAAATAGTTCAACAGGATCGACTGCATCCCAGTTATTATACATGCGATGAAAATCTAGGCTCATAACATGGCCACAGACCGAGGTCACCTTGAACTTCGCCATTTCGTTCCTAAACATTGTAGAGTATTCATGTATCGAACAGGCTCCGTTCGAGCCTTTTCTTGAGCTCGATTTCCCCTTTGAAAGAATTGATGCAATTGAGTTTGCAATGGAGGGTTTCTCCGCGACCATAAGGTATGTCTTCATTGTGATTTCTAGGTTAAAATTACAACTGAGTTCGACAGCTATCAAAATTTTTATCTTGTACAAGAAAATATTTCTAGCTGTTTCGAGGAACTGAGTCTGCACATACACGTGGCAGAGATCAGCGGTTGTAATTTTGAATATATGCGCGATGAGCAGCAGGTACAAGCACCAGCACTTCGCCACAGGTAAATATATACTGCGATTATCAAAATAATAAAAACGCAAATATATTTAAACTAGACGCATAACTGCGTGAACTCGGGCTACTGTTAACATAACAAGGAGAGTAATTATGACAGAATAACGCTTAATGCTAGGATTGCGTGACATCGTTATTATTAATACTATTATTATTATCAATTACTTTTTGACTTATTATTATTTTCCTTTGTTAGTCGATTGACCTTTAGTAATCTGGTAATATATATGTCTAGCTCACATTCCAATCTCGTGATATTTAGAGTCTGTCTAGTATTAAAAGTGATCGTATGTCACTCGGAATTTAATATTGAATCGATTGTCTGTTCGTGCACAGGTAGCCCAAGCTCACTGTTAGTGTTGATTTACTATAAAAGGATATGTGGGTACTTTTCAACCTCTCGATTAACCTTTCGATTTTTTTGCCTTAAAATTTAATAAAATTCAACAAAACTCTTACAGTGTCTTCTTGTTGATCTCTATAATCCTCTGAGTTAATTTTAGCCCATTTCATTCAGAATAAATTATTTTTTCCCTGTCTTACATAAGAGGATACCTTTCCTAATTTATTTATTTATTTTTATTCTTTTTATCTTTCTTTCATTCTTTCTTTCTTTCTTTCTTCCTTTATGTCTGTCTGTCTGTCTGTCTGTCTGTCTGTCTGTCTGTCTGTCTTTCTTTCTTTCTTTCTTTCTTTCTTTCTTTCTTTCTTTCTTTCTTTCTTTCTTTCTTTCTTTCTTTCTTTCTTTCTTTCTTTCTTTCCTTCTTTCTTTCTTTTGTTTTCTTATACTTGTATGTTTCATATTTTTATTTGATAGCCCAAATGTAAGATTAGCTTTTGCTAAATTCTTTTTTTCCATCAGGGGTAGGGGGGCTATAGAAAAATAAATTTTATGTAGGAACCTGGTGATGTCGCAAGGTATTTTGCATATGATTGTAGATAGCTATAACACAATCAAATGCAAACTACAAATATTTTTTAAATAACTCATTTAATGTAAATTTCTAGCATAGCAGTAACCACCTTGTGGCTCGGTTACTCAGTTACATTCACTGTTGCTATTAAAAACAAAAAAAAGCTACAAAAAAAATCAAGATTTATTGTAAGCCGAATTTCAAGACAAATGTTTTTCCTCTATTTCTAGGTAATCCTCAAGGTTTTTTTTAAGGCCGGCACACACTAGGCCACTCTTTGCAGTGACAAAACAGGTTGATTTGAGAAAATCCTAGCGACCAAAATTTTATTTTGCAACAAGTCGTACAAATTCAGTCTGGTTTGAATTTGTGTGATGGTTGCAGTAACAAATATAAGCTATACACACGGCGTCAGGTAGTGTGTACAGGCCTTTAATTTAAAAAAACTATAGCAGTTAATTATCTAACTATTTCTGCACATGATACAAACTTGATTAGGAATTAGAGTGCAAATAATATAACCGTGAAACAATTTATAGTGCTAAAAACAAATAGAATTAGCATCAAATTGCACTAAATAGTCCGCTAACTATTTCACAGGTTTATCATTTGCACTAGCTCTAAACTTCTTCTAAACATACAAAGTATAAAAGGAACTTGTCCAATTACTCAACTGGCGCTTCAACTGATAAACATTTGTCTTCGTAAACGATTGACGCCAGTAAGTCACACTACAGTTGTACAGTGTAAAAGTTGCAACTTTTACTTCGCATAAAATCTGACAATGGGATTACATTTCAAAAAACATTGATTCACATACCAGAACTGAACTGGTGAGATGTCATTTAAGATAAATTATACTAAGAATAATTTACATCTGAAATAATTCATAATAATATTCCCAGGTATGTCTCTAATAAACTTTAAAGAGCAGTACCCATAGAAGTAGTCAGGACTAGTTAAAATAATAATTACAACCAAAATTAAAACTTGTCATTTAGTAACATTTGAATAATAATATATATGTATCTCCTAGTCTGCTTATGCTCAACAAGGAAGAATGGTAACTAGTGCAGCATGTACGCAATGCAATATGATGCATGTATTCATGATTACCCAGCATGCAAACTGTTGCATACAATATTGCCTGCAATCTAAAGAAAAGAATCCAGCTCCTCTGTGATCAAAAACATTTGATTACAACAGTTCCTTATTTGGGTATCATGTGATACAATGCAATCACTTTTGCCAGCAGCATTGTGCACAAAGCTGCACGTACCAAAAAACTAAAATTTAATTCAACTTTGTTGGAAAATAAACATCACTTACATCTTTAAATAGATCATATTTTAGATTAACATGATTGTCAGCAAAATCCTTAAACACAGGTCTCCCCCCACCCTCCCCCCCCCCCCCCCCCCACTCCTGCCATTTTTTTTTCTAAAAACATTATTTTGTCACTATCTTCACACTAGAATACAAACAATAAATCCGTGAAATACAAATTACTAATTAGTTCCAAAATAAAGATGTTCTCATTAGAGTGGTTCTCATTAACCTGTGAAACACACTTCAGTAACCATTTAATTCCATTGTGTTCTGTTGTTGTTATTTGACTATCAAACTTTAACTAGTAGACTTTGTTTCAAAGGTTAATGAGAACAGTGCAGCACTAGCCTGTGAAACAGGGTGTACAAGTTAAGGAGTGGTATTCAAATGACAACAAAAGAACAATGGAATTTAAAGGACATTAAATATATACTAAAGAGTGCTTCAAGTGTTAATAAGAACCACTCCATAAAGCAATAAAACAATTAGAAATAGCTAGCATAAAATTGCAATAAATAGTTAATATTTCACGGATATACTGTTCACACTATCAAATTAATAAGAAATTTGTAAACACTGTTCAATAAAAGTTTCAAATTGATGAAAATCACTCTAATCAAGTCTCTCCAACAGGAGAAGAAAGGAGAAGTACGCAAAAAGAAAAGGAAAATACTTTTTGTACTGTTCGCCTCTTGTTAGTTTCACATTTAATCCTCAAAGTGAAGACCACGGTTTCGGGTTTTTCATTGAACTAGCTAGCCTACATAGCTCGATGGTCTGTGGAATTGCGAAGAAGAGAAACAGTAAGAAGGTGTTTCTTTTTCTCTTCCTCACAACCACGCAGTCCATGGGAAATGCAGGCTACAATGCACAGCCTGAGCCTTGATAGCATTATTATGTCATATATTCCTGATTACCCATGAAATTACTATGGAAATCAGTAGACTGGTAACCATGCCCCAAAAATTCTGTCCACGTGACCAATTTTTTTTGTACCATGTTCACGATCGCTTCTGGCCAATCATTTTGCTCAAAATTGGTCATGTGGTACAAAAAGACACACACCCCAAGGCCAAATTTTCAACGTACATTTAACCACTCTAGTGATTTTCATAGTAAGGCAAGTAATCCAATAAATATACTGAGTTATTCTCTGCATTTTTCCCAGTTCTCTTGTTTCTCCTCCTTTTCTCCTATCCTGTAGAGCTACAATATTAAGCTAAATCAAACTCCTGTGCTTAACATTAATTATATGGGTTTTTGTACCAAGTTTATAACCCTGTTCAGTAGCGTTATGTTCACTACAGCCCTTGTAAAAGACACTGTTGGAGTGGCTGACATTGTATGCCACTTGCCATTTGATTCCAAATAGTAAATATCTTAGAGTGTCCTATACTTGTCAGCGTAATCTGGAACAACACTGGGAAAGAACAAGAGGATAATTAATGATGTTGATAATATAAGAAGAGGAAAATTTTAATTAGGATAATGATGGTGATAACAATGAAGATCAGGCGCATGTTGATGATCATGAGGAAGAGTAGGAGAAGAATAGAGATGAAGAAGGATGATAATGATACTGATGATGACGGTGATGATAATAATGATGATGATGATAACAATGGTGATAGCAATGAAGATCAGGCGCATGTTAATGAGGAAGAAGAGTAGGAGAAGAATAGATGAAGAAGGATGATAATGATACTGATGATGATGATGGTGATGATAATGATGATAATGATGATAATAATGGTGATAACAATTAACAGGCGCATGTTGATGAGGAAGAAGAGAAGGAGAAAAATAGAGATAAAGGAGGATGATATTGATACTGATGATGGTGATGATACTGATGGTGGTGATGATACTGATGGTGGTGAAGTGGTGATGATACTGATGATGGTGATGATACTGATGGTGGTGATGATACTGATGGTGGTGATGATACAGATGGTGACGTGGTGATGATACTGATGGTGGTGATGATACAGATGGTGACGTGGTGATGATACTGATGATGGTGATAGTGATAATTAATGATTGGTGACAGTTTGATGGAAGAGAAAATGCCTTAGTAAAAATAATGGTGTTGATGATATAAATGATCTTGATGATGATGTATGATGACAATATATAATGATGACTAGATTAACTTACTTCAACCAAGGCCAATAACTAAACAAAATTATCCAATGAATGAGAATACAAACAATAGAAACTCTACATGTACATACATGTGTATAATTTTTGCATTACATGTTTGTTATTCTCATGATCTGAAATACATCGCCAGATTGAACAAGAAATACCTTAGCCTGTAAATTTTTTGTTTGATCGAAAAAATATTTATTTTAAAATTCGTTTGGGTGGTCTTGGTTGAAGTAGTTGCACTGTATAATAACTCCATCTAACTTACTCTCTCAATTTACTTGACAGTTTTCCTTCAAAATCAAAGTGCAATGACATTTCATTTGCTTGGTCTGCAGGAGAAAAAAAAATTATTAAAAAAAATACAGTCCCTAAAAAGACATTTTAACACTAAAGGAAATGTCACGTGACACAACATAAGTGGGTCATTCCATGCACATGAGACATTGAAATAATGAAAATTTGACAACATTAAAAAGCGTGCTCCAAAAAGAGAGTTAACATTTCTTGTAATGTCCGTCACGCTAAATATTCCCTTTTTTTTTTGGAATGGCCCTTGTACACTATTAATGCATATATACTTTGAATATATTATAGAGTCAATGTCATTTACATTGTCAACTAAAAAGACATTAACATTAAAAGAAATGTCATTTGAAACAAAATAAGTTTGCTCTAAATGCTATAGATACAGTGGCGGATCCAGCTAGTGGGTGCAGGGGGTGCGTACCCCTCCCTGAGATGACCTTATATCCTCATTTAACCCTATTGTGTGTGTCTCCTTTGTGATAATTTTGTGGTGTGCACCCCCTTATCAAGTGACCTGCACCCCTTCCTGAAGAAAATCCTGGATCCGCCCCTGAGATAACACATTAATTGTGAAGTCAACATAGATTTCATAATTCTTATTCCATGTGCACTGATACTTGATCATTAATATATAGTTAAACTACTAGAAACAATTAAACAAAGAATCATATGTCCCTTGTTATTGTGTTAATCTCTACTTTACATGGGCAATTCTGTATGTTCTGAATAGTAAAATACACATCAGCTTGATAGTACAATCAGGTTCGTGCTGAGTCAGTAAACAAAATCTAAGGAGTTTTCAAGGAGTTTTCAAGGACCAAAAATTAATTTTTAAGCACTTTTTGCGACAGCTTTGATATACGAAAATTTACGAATTTACGAAATGATGTTCAATACTAGAATTTTTACTTAACTTTAATTTGCAATACTAGAATTTTCCCTACTTTAGCTAGAATTAAGGAGTTTTTAAGGAGTTTTTGCTGATTTTCTAAAATTCAAGGGCTTTTCAAGTGCCCTATAAAACGTAAATCAAATCTAAGGAGTTTTCAAGGAGTTTAAGGAGTAGCACAAACCATGTACAATGTACATACCTCCATCCTGACTTGTTCTAATGTCCTCCCTGCAGATAACAAAGGAAACCCAAAATATGAAAACTGTCATGTTAACATTATTTAATAATTACTGTCCTTTTAAAACCCATTGATTTCACTCTGCATTATACCATTTAATCCATTCAACAATTCACATACATTAAAACATTACCAACCAGCATATTTCTAGCATAAAATTTCACTCATTACTGCATAGTAGTAGTTCAAGACTCAAACTAAGAAAATAATTTGGCCTGCCACTTCCAGATACACAAACCAAGAAAATATGATTTCAAATAAATTTTGAGTATTATTTTATTATCCATTTGGCAGTTCATAATTATTTATGTCTGCCAAACCTGAAATTTGGCCTGACATATGGCCATTGGCAGGCAGCTAATATAGCCTAATTATACAGAGCTCTGTAATTGCACTAGAAAGCAAACAAATGAATGTTTCATATGATGTACTTACTCTAATAAAAGCTGTTCAACTATATCATCATTGCCTTTATTCCCATCAGACATTTTCTAAAATACAAAATTAATTTTTAATTAGAAACATTTAATTAAAAACATTATTTCATGGTTGTAATTTTAAACAGGTTCCCATTTAAATCTGTACTTTCCCATTTAAATCTGTACTTATGCAAATTATGTTGATGTGTGCTAAACACACAGATCAAACAATCAGTGAGAGTATTTTATTTCTGAAGTGAATTTCTCTGATTGGTTGATGATCTGTGTGTTTAGCACATCAACAAAATTTGCATAAGTACAGATTTAAATGGGAAAGTACAGATTTAAATGGAACTTATTTGTTTTTTTTTAACTAGTAGCATACCTTCTTCCAAGTAGTTGGAGAATCTATAGGGGTTTGATCAGAGTCACAGATACCAGTATCCTCAGCTAGACAACAGTCAAGGAAACTTTGCAAGGATGTGAAGAATTTGTCTTAAATATTGAATAAATAAAGAAACAAGTTATTACCGTTATCATTCAAGTGTAACCACCTAAGTTTGATGTCTTGTTTGAAAACTAGCATCTTCTCAGACATCAAATCAAAATACTAGGAAAGAGTTTGACAGAGTGATTGAAAATGGTGCTTGAATGATCGAAAGATAAATCTCATTCCCTGCTAGCAGAGCCTACTGTGCCCTGTACAGTGAAAAAGGTAGCCTCTGCAGCAAGGAATGTCATTTACCATTCAATTTACTGATATTCACCTATCAATAGAACAAGAGCTATTTTGAACCAGACAAAAATAAAAAATAGAGGTCAAGCTCGACTATAGAATACCCGTCCACATAAAACTGTTATCAAAATGACTGCCGCCGTGGACTGTGGTACTGTGGTTATCGCTATGCCTGCTGGGTAAAGTAGTCCCTTAAACTTTTGAAAATGAGAAATGTTTAATAAACACTGCCACCGCGGTCCGTGGTGCTGTGGTGATCGCTGTGCCTGCCAGGTAAATTCTTCCCTTAGACTTTTAAAAACGAGAAATGTATAATAAACACTGCCACCCCGGTCCGTGGTGCTGTGGTGATCGCTGTGCCTGCCAGGTAAATTCTTCCCTTAGACTTTTAAGAACAAGAAATGTATAATAAACACTGCCACCGCGGTCTGTGGTGCTGTGGTGATCGCTGTGCCTGCCAGGTAAATTCTTCCCTTAGACTTTTAAGAACGAGAAATGTATAATAAACACTGCCACAGCAGTCCGTGGTGCTGTGGTGATCGCTATGCCTGCCGGGTAAATTAGAATATAATATTTTTGGGCTACCTGTGTCCACGGACCACAGACCACGGACCACGGTGGCAGTCATTTTGATAACAGTTTTATGTTACAGGTATTCCTGTAGTCTAGCCCTACTGATCTTGATGATCGAAATGTATTTTAAAAATAATTAAAATAGTGAAAAGCTGACACTGAATAACATTATGAAGTAAATGAATTATGCACATTGTCTCTGCATGGAGATAAAAACACCATTCATTTGACTAAAAAAAGCATTTTCCATGCAACAAATTGTTAACATACATGTATATATATATATAAGAGGATACAATTGAAACTTGAATACACTTGACTGCTTTTGGATGGTGAGGAGGATGAAGTCCTGAAATAATAAAATACACATTTTACAATACAATACGTTGATCAACTTTATTTAGACTATTATTAGAGGGTATCCCAAAGAACTGATGGCCCATTATGGCCCTCATAAGATTAAATTTAGATAAATAAAATAGTTCTCTTGGTCAAAAACCTAAGCTTGGCCCAAAAGCCCCTTTTGAATCCTTCGTTCAAAATCAATTGCATAGAACTATAATAATATCACAACTATTATGAAAGATGCTGTAAGTCTCCCTCTATCATCAGATCAATACCTCTTGCAAGTTCCCTCAGCACTAGAAGAAGCAGAATGACTGGTTGAATACCCAGATAATCTTGACTGGAAACTTGCACTACGAAAATGGCCCACCACTGGTGGTTCACTGGAACTTCTGCAGTGTCCAGGAATAAAGGGTGTTTGAGTACCGTCAGCATTTTCCCCAGAAGTGCCTTGGGTGTCTGTTGTGGTTGAAGCAATGCTGCTCGTTTGGCTGTCTTTTCTATTGCTGTCCGCTACCGTCGTGTCTGTACTGGATGACTTTGATGGTTCATTGGGTGGGGCTCTGTTTTCGTGCGTTTCTGTTGAACTTGTGTATTGATGATGTGGTATTTGGGGTCTACAAACAGAAAATATGGAAATTCCTTTTTTTACTGTATTTTAAAGTTTGCTTTGTGCAGTAATTATTAAACCATAATCACTTGATAAGTTATGTCTATTTATGTCAGTATTTTATCCAATTATTCACTCATAATTTTAGTTTAAAAGAATTAAAAAAAAAAAACAATTGAAAATAAAATAAAATAAAAATAATTAAAAACTTTGTTCACTCTATTTTTTTTTTATTTTCTGTTTATTTGTTATGTAATATTTAATTATTAGTCGGGTTAGAGGGCCCGACTCTAGGTTTACCTTTTAGTCAATCTATCTATCTATCTATCTGTCGTGCCGCGTATAGTCCCCCACGATGCTTTGGGAACGAACACAGGAAGCCCAACTTAGAATTGTTTAGCCTCCTGTGTTGATTTTATGACTAGCCCGACTTCGCACTCCTAGAGCGTCTAGTTTAATTACTAATCCATTGATTTATTTGTAGTGCACTAGTTAGCTGATTTATCCTTTTGTACAATCATGCACTCATCTAGTAATAAATTCAATTAATCATTCATCACTAATATTCATCCACTGCTCTACCAATTTAGACAACCAGGATGTGATAAAATCACCAATTTATAAAACCATTCATCCCTGATAGCACCCATTCATCCATACACACATTTTTCAAACATTACGCATTTACTTATTTTCTATTTTGAACTATAAAACTTAATTGTTTAATTATTTTTAAAATAAAGACCTGTGGACAAATGATTGACAAACGTAAGGACGTTCACACATATTGTTTGTGAGCATGCATCCTATCTACACAGTGAGGAATGCCTGTATGTTTTTGTATCTTTTTGAGAAAAGAGCTGATTAGCTGATTTTCAATGTTTGCAGCACAATAACTAAAAAACAGACAGTGACCACGATTTGTTTAATGCAAATATAGGAAGAACTACTAAAGATGAGTCTTCACTCAGTTTTTGAAAAAAAGTAACATGATCTTTTTCACTCAACAAACTACTTTTTCTGCTTATCTAAGACCTTTGAAAATGAAAACAAGCCGCCATATATATTTTATGCTATTTTTCATTTTTGCTTTTATTTATTTATTCAAACTTACACTTTAAATAATGGATCTCCTGAAGTCAGCTGCATATTAATTCTCACCTAAACAATAAAAGAACATTGAATCAATGAATGAATGGATGAATGAACAAATGAATAATGGATGAATGGATGGATGGATGGATGGAATAATGAATGAATGAACAAATGAATGAAATGAATTATAAATAACTGAAAAAATGGAAGAATGAATGAATGAAGACATGAATAAACAAATAAATAAATAATTGAATAAATGGATGAATGAATGAACAAATTAATAAATGAATGAATGAATGAATGAATGGATGGATGGATGGATGGATGGAAGAATGAATGAACAAATGAGCAAATGAATAAATGAATGAATAAATGTATTTATAAATTAATGAATGAATAAATGAATGAAACAAAAACAAACAAAAAAATGGATGAATAAATAATAAATGAATAAACAAAAATAAATAACTGAATAAAAGGATGGAATGAATGAGCAAATGTATAGATGAACGAATGAGCAAATGTATAGATGAACGAATGAGCAAATGTATTTATAAATGCAGAATGAATGGATATATGAATAACTGAATAAATGCATGAAACAAACAACAAAACAACAAAAAAGACTAACTTCTAAAATGGAATTATCTTGTCTTGATATTCTATCATCATATCCTTCTAGGATATATCGTCTTGTGATATTACCAGGACCAGCAAACTCAGCCAGATTGATGTCAACAAACCCTAGCTATAGACACAAACACATCAATGATTCAATATTTAATTATATAAAGGAATGGATGGCAAAACTTTACATTTTGATTTTAAATATTTATTTAGCTTTCAAATGGCAGTTTTCAATAAACAAACTCTAGCTTTAGAATGATACATGTGTGCTCTCAATAATTCAATAGAATTATGAATGGATGGATGGCAAAACTTTATATTTTGATTTTAAATAATTGTTTAGCTTTTGGCAGTTTTCATTAAACAAACCCTAACTTTAGACACATGTACGTATTTAATTTAATATTATGAATGCATGGATGGCAAAATTTTATTTTTTATTTTATTTTTTGGATTTGAACAGTTTTTAATAACCAAACCCTAGCTGTAGACACAAATACATCAATATTTCAATATATGAATGCCTTGGATAGATGGCATTTTTGTTGTCAAAAGTTTCTATTTTGCAGTTTTTAATAACCAAACCCTAACTGTAGACACAAGTGCATCAATAATTCAATATTTCCTTAACATATAAATGTCTTGAATAATGGCATCTTTGTTGTCAAAAGTTCTGAATATGTAAATTTTTAATGATTTTTCAGCTTTAAGCAGTTTTTCATCACATTAATAATTTACACTGTCTTTTGTTATTCAAATGTATGAACAACTTTTGCAAAGGACTGACATGGACTGAAAAGAAGTTTAATTAAAAAAATAGAAAAATATAAACATTGGAATTTTGGTTGTAAAGATGCTCCAACACTGAACAGCTACCGGTAGTGGTTACTTGTGAATAATGAATTATTTAGTATTTTGGTTTTCAATAAACAATTTTGTAAAGGAATCAACTGAAAGAAAATGCTAGTATCAAGAAAGCAAAATAAAAACTGACATGAAAATAAAATGTTTTATTTATTTTGTGGTTAAATAATATCTTTCAAAATAAAAAATACAACTTCTCTATATCAGTTGTAGTATGTAGATATGTGCACCTTTTTATCTTCCTTATAAATACAAATATCTAGTAAGCAATTCAGTATTATATCTGAAGATATATATGCAATTTAAATAAATACGGTTTCACATCATCAAAAATGTAATTTATACTTTTTTGACACCTATACACCCAGGTGAAGCTGCAGTTCTATGGGTTTTGCATCTCATTAGCAGTATTTAAATTTTTTCTTGAAAAATGCTGAAATTTGCAGGTGTAATTTTTAAAGCGAAGCAATTGTACTTGGTATCGTTTACGTTAATATTTTGAGCTTGTAAGAGCCAACATAAACCAACTAAATAATTTAATAAAAATTTAAATAACATAATTCATAGAATTATGTGAATAGACTTATCTTATTTATTTACTGCGTTTTTCGACTTTCTGCAAATCAGATATTCCAATGGTTAGTTGTGAAATACGTTTTTGGTTGCAGTCAATCAAGAACATATAAGGTGCTGCGTAATTAGCAGCAGACAAAAACGTATTTCACAACTAGACATAGACATGCATGAGTTTGCAGAAATACGAAAACCACAGTTATACAAACTCGCCAGAAAAACACACTCCGTCTGACACTGCTTGCTGTCACTGATTTTTCAGACATGCATTAGATAACGTATGTATAAATGTGCACTATGACCTTCCTGAAGTTACTGAGTGTCTGGCTAGTCTATAAATAGTGAAAAACACAAGATGGAATTTTATCTCAAAACATGGAATTTTTTTTCATTTTTTTGCATATCTTAGTTTAGTATAAAATTAGACCATAATTAAAATTATAATTTAGATTTTAGACATTTTATTGTAAATTAGTATCTAAAAACCCAGTTGGGAATACGTCTAATAAAGTTTATTATTATTTTTTATCATTATATTATGATTACCGTCTGTATATTTTATTTGGATTATAGCTTACCTTGACATGAGATTTGCCGCCTTTAGCTTCCTAAAAACACAATAACATCCTTTAAATTAAAAACCCAAATCCACTTGTGTGTCTGAGTAAACAACCTTTGACCACTTATATGCAAACAAAGATCAATATTCAATATAGTTCTATTTTTCAAATGTCTGGTATGATAATTACAACATTTGCATACATGTATGATACTGGTAAATGGAATTTGAAATTTTAAGTTATATGATAATATTATATTTCAAAATAATGATACATTCATGAGCAGAATATCAATTGCCTATTGGCGGGACTAGAACCGACGGTTTTGGCTTTCTAGTCTATTGTGTTAACCACTATGTACACCACAAGGACCAACCACGTTGGATACAATCAATGCATTATATATTTCCTAATTTTACTTATCAATAGCTATATTCAAACAAGTTTTGCTGCTGGCAAACATTACATTAAAAATGGTTTGAGTTGTGTATAATGAATATAGTACAGTTCTAAGACTGAAATGCACCATTTACTTGTAAAAAAAGCAATAATACTAAATGCAAGGTAGATTGTGATGGCACCAGCCAAACTTATAGAGGGCTGTGTAGCTTATTGAATGGCCTTGATTCGAGACAAAGAAAGTCTTAATATTGAGTTCAGTTCTTTCCTGTCAAAATCTTGATGGCATTTAATTGAATCTTTAAATCAAGTTACAAGATAAGTGTAGCTATGGTGATTACATTGCACAAAATTACATAAGGTTAACTGAGGTCACATGTGCTGTTACATTAGATTGAATTGCTTTCTATATGGATCTGCATGGTGTACTGTTTTGTTAATATACACAAAAATAAAGTAACAATTATATAACTCTAAAACTGCATACAAAAGATGTACAATTATGACTTTTGGCCTTGGGGGGCACTATTTAGTATTCAGTTTTTTGAACAGCTATATGTGAAGGATAATTCAATTTTCTTGTGTGATGATTGGTCAGGAGTCGTACGGGTAAATAAAATAGGAGACCATACCAACTTTACTAATGACATCAATGGGTCCACACGTAATGCACCTATCAATGTCTTGTTCCAACGGGGGGAGTGTGGGCATACCCCTGGAGGGGCTATTGACATTTTTCATATCTTTTTGTCAATAGCCTGTATCCTGGGGACATCAAATTCATATACTTACTCATATATTTACTGTTGTGGACGCATAAATTATTGTATTGTATTGTCAAAAAACATCGAGCAGCCCCAGGTACAGGCAAAGTTTATGTTCAATAGCCCGACTTTGCCCGCATTCCCCCTGTTGGGGCAAGACATTGATAGGTGCATAAGCCAGTGAAGGCAACGAAAAAAGTGACTTATTTTTTGTTTAAGCATATACATTGAAACTTTTGATTGAAACTGCAACTTAAACGCGCAAAAGGGTGGATTGCTTGGATTTTGTTGCAAAAAAAATAAAAAAATTCTAGTGGTTTATCATGGTATATCCTATGATTTACCACAATGTGACAGTCAGCAGTTGGCCACAAATGAGTATATGTGCCCACTCGGCTACGTCTACCACTTGTAGGTTTATTTCCATGCTGTGATTAATGGTAAAGTATAGGTTTGGTGAAGTGCTTACAAAGGCACAAAGACTATACCAATTTTTGAAAATGGTAACAAGATGAAAACTATAATTTTGCTTTGAAAAGTTTTTATAAAAAAGATATAAAATATCCAATCTTTAAATTTAGATATCAATAAATTATAATAATCATTAATGTGCTGTTTTCAAACTGTGCGTCAACATGAGTTTCTATATTTAGAGGACAAGTATATTACAACTGCTCCTATAATTTTGTTGCTTTTTGTTTTATTTTGAAATATTGTAAATACTTTTACCAAAATTCTGTATAACATTGTTCTTATTATAATGGATTTATACGTGGAAGAATTTGTTTATGCAATGGACCATGCATTGTACAAATATGTGTATATCTTGTGTTATGTCTCAGCAAGTCCACAAGCACTTGAAGTGCCACTAGCTCAGCAATACGTCAATCACGCATGAATACTCACAAATTAGCAGAGTAATCATTCAAGAAACGAGGCAATCCGTGTAAGACATTCAAGGAATTTCAATTAACTTTAATATCTGATCATTGATTTTACGAGAGAACTGAACTCCGTGATAACGAGATAAACTAACCACAAAATAAAAAAAATCATGTTCAATAAATAGAAACAAAGCGCGATGATTATCTGAGAATATTAGCAAGGGATTGTTATAATAGAGCTAAACCAATAAATATAGAAGTGATGTGTTATTCATGAACGTTCTACGATGACAAGACATGTAAACACAGGGAGTAAAAGGAATAAACCATATAACCACTTTTTGACATTCTAGAAGGTTTGAGGGTCACAAGTTCGTGTACTTGATCATTTTGCATGAATGACTGTCATCTTTGGAATTAACCTGCTTCAACTAACGGCTAATTTCAAGAGAAAAATAAACATTTTCTTACCAAATAATAAATAATCTTTAAAATTAAAAAAACTGCAATTAAAATCTTTGTGTTTTAGTGCAGAAAAAGGGCTTACCTTGCGAACCGACACTCGACAACGACAAACGTCCAAAACTCCATTAGCTGCACTGGCTGTCATTTTACATGGAAAGGCGAAACTCGCTCGCCATTTAACACAGTTATTTTTCACTTCCCTCCTACAAGAAGAAGCAAATAATCCATCACAATTGAACCAAATACAAAACAAGGAGTGAAACTGATCTTACTAATTGAGTTTGTGGATTTAGTTGTCACTTTACCTCGGTGAGACTTCGGTGAAACTACCTCCTTCCACAAGCCTTACTTTTGAAAATAGGACTCCACTTACAAGTGGTACGCTTGAAAGCTCGTTCAAAAAGAAGTTAACTTGAAAACTAAACTTTTTCTTCTTCATTTTAAGGTGTTTTTAGCCAGGTTTTGAGACGATATTCGCTCTGGGAAAATCAATCGACATTTTGTTGTATTATCACAACATCTGTACTGCCCACAATGCACAGCCAACCACCGGAAACGGAAACTACTTATCGTGCTACATGACTTACATCATGCAAATGAACTACACAGGAAGCCCCTAAAAAGAAAGAGCAAGACAAATAGGATATGAGCAAATATGTAAAAATAAATCAAATCATTCAGAAGAAGATAAAAAATATACACAATTCTATTTATTTTACATGAGTACAGTGCATTTAGTCAAACCGTTGAATAGCTAGATACATTTAGTGAATTTAGTTAAAAAACTCATGAATAATTAATGTAACATTAACATTAACATTAGGGACCGGTCATTATTTATGTGGGGGGGGGGGGGGGGGGGGGGAGAAATCATAGGGGGGGCCATGCTTATATTTTTCAATGACAGGGGGTGGGTTGGAATTAAATTTCACTGAGTTGTGGGTGGGCCATTTCTCTTTTGTAAAGAACATACATGAATGTATAAAGTAAGTTGTGTGTTATCAAATTGGATAAAAAACGTGTTTCCATGCAAACCTAGTATATTAATTGCCATGTACACCTTTTGCTGTTCATTAACAGAAAATGTGCATTCATTTGTGCCAATAGTTGTATCAATAACGTGTATTATACTTTCATCAACACCACAAGTAACATCATTAGCGAGTATCAACTTTCAATAACAATATTTGAATATTCATGGACATTCATCAGTATTAACGGACAATCAATAGCGCAGTTGTACATTCATTTGCGTGGAATGTATTTTCTTGTGCGCGCAATTGAAATTCAATAGCACTAATTGACAAACAGTAGCATTTATTGACAATCATTCAACCAAAATTGAACATTCATTAGTGATATTAGCATAGCCATTGACAATATATAACGCGTTTGGACAATCATGGACATCAATGTAACATTCTTAAGTGTGGATTGACAAACATTTCCATGATTCAAATAATCAATAAGAAAAAAGAATCGATCATTAGCGTTAGTCTTTTTTTATTCCTTTAAAGAGGTATCTCAAAAAATATTCAATTACGATAATCAATACAAAGAAATAAAGTTATCCTTGAATTTGTTCTCTGTTATTGCAACGTGGTAAATATGTCTGCATGAAACGAAACCATTGACCACATTTAGCTACAGTAATCGTTCCAATGTTACGTTGCAATGCTTGCAACAGTAGCTGTGTACGGTAATGGCCTAGAGCAATTCCTTGGTTTGACGGCTGATATCTGCTTTAATTGCTGCTTTTAAGGAGCTTATTGCCTGTTCCACGATGTTAAGGTATGGCTGACTAGGTTGGCATTTTTTTTTTTTAACTTAGTGTTTGCGCCAGGATTGGCTGGACTATGGTGGGCTGGTGCGATATGAAAATGACATTTTCATCAGGGTCAAGATTGAGTCTTGTTTGTACAAGGAAGTCGTTAAACCTTTGAGCGTTCATTCCTCCGATAATAGAAGAGTGAAAAAGGCCATTGGTGGGTGAAAGAGCGAGAACGATAGTCACATTTCTTCCTCTTTGACAGCTTCAAATGCTCTGATTATTCTTTCGCGTTGCTCGAGAAGAGTACGATTTCTTGGTGGCATTCTGTACAAAATTTTCTGTTTCTGGAGCGAGTGAGTGAGTTGAACTTTTTCTTTTATATCCTCTCGAATATTCTTTTTTCTTTTTTCGCACAAAGAATTTATATAAATTACATAAATTGTCTATTGTTCTGTATACAGTTTTCTGTCAATTAAATTTTTTTGAGATACCTCTTTAAAGGAATACAAAAAGACTAACGCTAATGATCGATTCTTTTCTCTTATTGATTATTTGAATCATGCAAATGTTTGTCAATCCACACTAAAGAATGTTACATTGATGTTCATGATTGTCCAAACGCGTTATAGATTGTCAAAAGCTATGCTAATAGCACTAATGAATTTTCACTTTTGGTCAAATGACTGTCAATAAACGCTACTGTTTGTCAATTCGTGCTATTGAATTTTAATTGCGCGCACAAGAAAATACATTCCACGCATATGAATGTACAATTGCGCTATTGATTGTCCGTTAATACTGATGAATGTTCACGCATTATTGAAAGTTGATGCACGCTAATGATGTTACTTGTGGTGTTGATGAAAGTATAATACACGTTATTGATACAACTATTGGCACAAATGAATGCCCATTTTTTGTTAATGAACAGCAAAAGGTGTAGTATGTATAAAAAGCAACATTAATTTTTTTTAGTTTCTATCATGCAGTTTAACAAAGCAAACAGTAATATTTCTACAACATTTGAAGTCTTTCAAAAGTATTGTCAATAAGTTCATATGCATCCAGAGCAAATAGTCCTTGATTCTTCATTATTTCTAAATGTTTAATGGCACTTCTCTTATTAACCTTTGCAAGGCTATCTTTACTTAGTTCCTCTTCGCAAAGTGCATGTAATCGTGTAGCCTTCTGGGAAACAGAGATTTTCAACAGTGACACTGTCTAGGGTAATGCCCTTAATCAATTTGAAGACAGCTGCCTGAAGGGGGAGGGGGGGGGGGCTGCCTCTGAAATGAATTCCATTTGGGGTGGGTCAAAAGTTAAATGTAATACCTCAGGGGGTGGGCCAGGGATAGTCTTTTTGATTCAGACAAAAAATTTCCCCCCACCCCCCCACATAAATAATGACCGGTCCCTTAACCGTTTAAAATTAATCGTTGAAGCCAAAGTACGGCTGCAAACTTGGTAAAAAATTAAAATTGTCTTTATTTTATACATACTTTTTTGCCATGATCCTCCCCTCTCTCTCCCCTCCAACTCCATGTATTTTTTTTTTTAGCTAACTAAAGTGACTCCTTGATGACTTTTATCACTCAGTGGCCATGTTTAGTTATTTCCATGAGATCGAAAGCTAGCCTTTGTTTGGAACGTTCTGAAACACATGTAAGCGAAGCCGGCAAGGGAACCCAAGGGATTCAAAACCTATTGTTTTAACCATTCAATCAGGATCGCACGAATAAATTCAGGGATCAGAACATTTATTGAGGGATCAGATTTTAAACTTTTTTACATTGTAAAGCGTTGTTGAAACTAGTGATATTGACGCTATATAAAATATTACATTATTATTATTATTATTATTATTATTATTATTATTATTATTATTATTATTATTATTATTATTATTATTATTATTATTATTATTATTATTATTATAAAAATATTACATTATTATTATCAGGGATGAAAATACGCGACATTTTTTAAGGTCCCCCCCCCCCCCTTTTATTAAGTTTATCAGTAGTGTTTGCCGAGATTATAGCTCAATATATACATTTTCCAATTCTCATTAATAATGAGAAATTTACATAAGAACTCGTAACGTTAACACCGTGAGGAGTGTTTGAACAGACGATAAAGATTCACACTAATTTACATAAACTTTTACCTGAATTTTCTCTAATAAATAAGTCGTTCAATAAACTATCAGATTGTGTTTTATCAGGTCTAAAACAACTTGGCTTCGCCTCGTGGTTTTAAATCCTGATAAAACACTACTGCTCGTTTATTGGCTTTATTAAACTATGCATAAAATATCATTATTCAAACAACAAATTATAATTGTTATCCGCCACGTACTGATTCCTGGAATTAATAAAAAGTAAAAACCATTTCAGTGTACTAGACTTTGACTGAAGAAGATCCTAGAGTAGACGCACTTAATCTGTGAAACAAATACTAATTTTTAGTACTAAATAGTGATAATAAAACAATAGAAAACAAATAATTTTTTTATGAAATAGTACTAATTAGTACTAATTATATGTCACGGATTTAGTGCGTCTACTCTAGTTGATGGAACATAATAATAATGGTTTATTAATTTCCTTTGCAGTAAAACAACTGAATTAACGAACTACTTACAAAACAACTGAATTAACAAATTATTTACAATGTCTTAAACTAAAATATATAAAGCTAATATATTATACGTACATACTGCTCGAGTGACAGCTTACTATCTAAAGCTAGTAAAAGTCTATATGTTTTGCGAGTATATAAGTCATATGGCTATACAAAAGATTAATTAAGCATGCTCTTTCACTCATATGACATACAAGGTTGGGACTGATTATCAACATTTTAAGAGCCAGTAATACCTAAATCATATGCAATGATATGGCCGTTCTTGCAAGCGTGCCTACAGATATGCTACACGAACTATCTGGTTTTTACATGAAAAATATTTGAACAGCATTTTTCTGTTTCCCCCTCTCCCTCGTGTCAATATTGGGTTTTGGGAATGTGAGACGGTCGTCATTTGAGAGACCAATCAACCTTGCTCAGGGGGGAAGGGGGTTTCCAAATCAAATCGATATATTTTTTAAAACTCAAACAAAAACGCTCATAAAAATGTCACAATGTCCCAACAATTTTGCACATGATTGTAGTCTGTACAAAATGGTATTATTGACCCTGACCATTTATTAAATGATCTACTTTTACACAGCACTCTCCTCGGCAAATATACCAAGTGCATGTGTCTCCCAACACTACAATTTTATGTTTCGAGAGCTACTTGTCTCAGTCACCAGTGGCGGATCTACGGGCGTCTCTTGCGGCACCGGACACCTCCCTAGCGCCGCTATTGCCCCTGTTTTATTCAAGATAAATAGGGACCTGACACCCCCTAACAAAGCCATCATTTGCAGTTGGACAACACTCTAACAAAATTCTGGATCCGCCCTTGGTCACTGCAAACAAATACTCCAGTTTCGTGTTATAATTATCTAGCACCGCTGTACCATTTGACAAAAGGCGCATTTGCACAGGGATAATCTCGATTCGGAGTAAATTCAAATGTGTTTTCTATTGTTTAGCGGTAGTATTTTTCCGTGCTCGTTATAGAATTTGTGAATATGTTAACAACAAATCGAGGCTTATATCCTGTGCAAATGCGCCTTTTGTCAAATAGTACAGTGGTGATAGATAACATGAAACTGGAGTATTGTGAGAATTGGCAGCCTGGCTACATCTGAAACTCCTCCTATGGCATTCAGTGTGCCGCAAGGAACAATTCTATCACAGTGTCAACTTACACTATATGTTAATGACCTTCTATCCGTCCCCAAACTGGGAAGGTCGAGAATAAACAGAAGTGGGCCAAACATGAGCCCTTGTGGAATAACGCGACAAGCTAATGCTAATTCAGTTTGTATCTGATGACGTAAGGAAACTTCAGTTCCAACCAATAGTTATTTGCCTCTGATTTACAAATTGAGACAATTAAATAGAGAATAGTTATAAAAACATTCCATAAGCTTTCAGCAAGTTTTCATACTGTCCCAAGCATTTTGTAAGAGTTGCTTTGCGGCGTAGCGCATTCGCTGGATTCTCCAGAAATATAGGACAGGGTTGAAAAGACTGCTGATATTAAGTAATGTTATTGTACAACAATTAATAGCAAATATGGTAATATATGAATCATTATCCATTTGTATATTCGAAAAAATGATAGAATTGACAATAGATTGAGGAATAACACAAACCACAAATGATCCGATGATAAAGTACATTGTGTTGACAGTCTTCTTGTAACGTGTCATGTTAAACTGCACTGCTTGTTGTTGAGCATGGATTTGGAGGGAATGCTTTCGAACGACGCAAGAAATCCTCATCATGAGAGAAGTGTTCAAGAGAATAGATAATGATGAATACACATGACCAGGTAAAATCCATGAGTTTGAGAGTGTAGCAGCACTAACATAGATAATTGCCATCACCCAGATTATAACCACAACAATGATCGTCCTTTTCACTGTAACATAGTTTTGGTATCTTAAATGTAAGGTTATAGCAAGAAATCTATCGATGGTAATTGATGTTATCATGCTAAGTGAAACTAAAAAAACAATGTTGCCGCCCCGTATAATGGCAAATCGAAAATATTTAATCCATTGTACATTTTCATTTAAAATAGCCACAAGGTAACAACAATAGGCAGGCTCTGTGAAAAAAGCAATACCAAAGTCCGAGATGGCCAATCCCATTACTAGAATATTTGAAGGTATCCATAAAGACGAGGTTTTTGCCAAAGTCACTATGACCATTAAGTTCAGACCAAATGCCAACGTAGCTCCTATGGCATTGATAACGATCAAGCAGAACATGCCAATTCTTAAGGACTTATCCTCTGACAAGTGAAGGAACAAAGGACTCGTCCTTGTTACGGTGGAGTTGGAAGTATTATCTAGTGATATTGTATTGTCATGGACTTTGAATAATATTAAATGATGACAACAATACCCAACGTTTAGGCTGGAAAGGTTTGGTGGAGTAAACGCGCCAATATCTGCAGTAGTCGAATTGATCGTGAATGCTTCCGTTGCGTTCATGTCGATATTGATTCTACATGCACACTAGCTCGAAGTGAATGTCCTGACCAATTGTGAATGTCCTGGCCGAGTTAGTAAATATCCGCCTTGTACATCGTTCGCAGCGTCGACGCTTGTTTTGTCCAAGGTTGATATGAGTGCCTATCTTTACAAGATTATAAAGTTACAAGGATTCCCTTTTGGAAAATTGCTGTCTTACGATTAAGAGCCGGATTTTGTCGTTTTGAAATGTTTTGTATTCTGCTAAGAAATGGCAGAAATAATAGCCAGAAGATTTTTTTGAAAATTGGGCACTGCTGCAGGCTGTTTCTTGGCAAACGGCTGAAATATCGCAATGGTTGGTAGTCTCCCTAGCTTTCAAGGAATAAATAGCCAAGAGTTCAATTGAATATATTTTAATCAAAAGAAGTTCACGGTCAGTTCTCAATCAATTTGATTCCAAGCTCGATATGATTACAATTGTTTGCTTATTGGATATTTTCACCTGCTTAAAAGCCTTGATGCAGAAGTTACAGTTTTAAATCAAATTTCGACCTGCAAGTCAACCTTCTGGACAAATATAATCGTTGCTATCAAGAAGTACAACTCTTAAATCAAACTAGTAGATAATCTGTGTTTAAATGGCACTGACCTCACAAAGACGACTTTATAGCGAATCATTTCCAATAAACTTGATGTAAAACTGGCCTTTCTGTTTTAGGACATATCATGCAATACCCTGCTGGCTATAGAGCAGTTCGTTTTCCCTAGCTTGGGGATAAGTTCTTCCGACGGTTGCTCAACCTCTTCGATCTCTCCCACTCCCCGCGCGAGAAATTGATGCTTAAGTTATTATTTATTTCCTTGAAGTCCAGGTGCTGTTTCAAAGATACGGATCCTGTGTATCAAGCCAGATATTCCATGATAATAAATTTACTGGATTATTTTAGAAGTCTGTCAATATGGCAAAGACACGGAAAATTATTGCAGTCAAATATTTTTCGGAAAGCTGGCGTTCTAGGATTTAGGACCAAAAAGATGAGAATCTTGAGGTAGTTAGTGTTATGCCGTAATTAAATTGATAATCTAATCTTCTTTTATGGATCTATCTATACGGGAGTACAATTAGATATTGATCATATTGTGACTGCTATCGATCATCAAAGTCAAATCGTAATTAGACAGATGAAAATTGTAATAAGGTTTCATCGCCGACTTTTATATTTTTCCTATTAATACATCATTCATTACCACTTTAAATTACCTATTTGTTTTACTTACAATGACATGTAAGGTCTTCCGAGGGTTGCTTTGTCCCTTTCTCCCCCTCTTTGATCTCTCCCCCCCTCCTTGATCTATCCTCCTCCCCGAGAGATGGATACCCAGACACTATGTTTCCTTGAAGTCCGGGTGCTGTTGGATAGGTACAGGTCCTAGTATGCATATCACGCCAAATATTCCAGAATAACACATTTACTTGATTACATTAAAAGTCGACTGTCAACATGGTTAACACAAGTAAATCATTCATGACAAACTCTATGTGTATATCTTACAATCAAATATCATTCTTCAGAGAGGCCGGAGTTCTAGGATTCAGTATATAAAACAGACTCAGATTCTTTCGGTAGTAAGTGTTTATGCCGAGATCAAGTAAATTGATAATGTAATCTATACAATGAGATATTGATCAAGCTGTAATAGCGCAGCGCAGTAATGACGTCACAAAAATGGAGACAAAGACCTAACTCGGACAAGCAAGGAAATGATAAGATCGGTTTATATATTGCTCAACACGGTAAAACTGAACGCAATGTTTGTCCGAGTCTTGGAGCTATTTTTAGCATTACTGCGCTGCGCTATTGCTATACATTATCAAAGTCAAAACATAATAAAACATATATATATATCGCCGACTTTTGAATTTTCCTTAATACTGCCTCGACCATTTTTAATTACTTATTTTAATTACTTATAATGAAAAAGAAATCGAAAACCTTTAGATTCATTTAATATGCGGTTTCCAATTCTCTGTTCATTTTGTTGAAACGCTATCATACTTCCGTTCTTTGTAAGGACCGATTTTTGTCAAATCGATGTTAAAATACGCGTCTGTTGAAATGAAATAATTACGTTTCGCTACCAGTTATTGCTGCATCGATTAACAAAAAGAGGCATTTAGCTTGTGTTTGAATTATAAATATAGTAAAATCCTTATCGCATCGAAAAGTTGGTGTTTCACAGTGTGTTTCCTATAGCCAGATATTGTTTGTGTTCCTACGATGACGTCACGTACAGCAGGATTTCGATCCCAGGCTTTTGACTACCGTCCATGTTAATACAGGAAGCCCAAATCAGCTGATTTTATTCAACATTATTGTTTCTGGAATTGTTTCACGGCCAATTCTTAAATTTCCTATATTTAAGAGTAAGTTTAGCTAAAAATGTACAGGTAATATAGGCACTTTGACACCTCAAACAACAATTGTTATATTTCTCATGGGTTGTATTAGGGTTTTCCGATTTTATTTTGCGACTTTGGTACTAGAGTAGACGCACTAAATCCGTGACATATAATTAGTACTATTTCATAAAAAAATTCTTTGTTTTCTATTGTTTTATTAGCACTATTTAGTACTAAAAATTAGTATTTGTTTCACGGATTAAGTGCGTCTACTCTAATAGTACCAGATACTAATTAGCATACGTGTTAACCGTTATTAGAGTGCTTACACTATGTCCATGAAATAGAATCTAAATAGTTCCTAACTAATAGTTTTTATTTAGTGACTATTAGTCACTATCACTCAACTGGAACAGCTTTAGTAACAATACACAAGGGAAATCAAATACTCAAAACCATAGAAAGTTAATACTTTATTCATTGTGTATTGTTACTAAAGCTGTTTCAGTTGAGTGATAGTGACTAATAGTCACTAAATAAAAACTATTAGTTAGTAACTATTTAGATTTTATTTCATGGACATAGTGTAAGCACTCTAGAATTTCTAGGAGTTGCATGTGTTCTAAATACTACATTTTCTGAGTATAGTAAGAATAAAAAATAAGAACAATATTACAGATATAATGACAAATTAACATTGGTACTATCATCTGGCACTATTAGTGCCAAATTTGCCTTTGTGTCGGTAAATTGGAAAACCTTATTATATTCCTGGTGCTACAAAGAGCGCCTTAGATCTTCCACAGAGAAGGCTGTATATTAAAAAGTCATTGATAACAAATTGCTCAAAATCAAGATGGGTATTTTAGGTATTTTTGGGTATTTTTAGTGTTTCTGTTCAGAATAAATAAAAATACACTACAAAATGTTTTGTTAGGAATAAATTGTTTATTTACTTCCGCCAACTTTCTACACATTGCCACAACAATTTTCTTTGTTAGATTTCTTATCCCTTACAATAACACGTAGGCAGTAGTTTTGAATGATGAATTTAACAATATGTACACACTTCCAAGTAAAGAGAAATGCTGCAAGCTGTATAGATTTTCATTCAGCTTTTCATCGAATTTTCTATATCAATGGTTGTAGTAATAAATGTTATTATAGTTATATGCACATGATTTTATACAATGAATTCAAGTTAATGTTTTCTGGCTTATTTTTGTTTGTTCAAGTGCCGCGACTTCAATAAATTGTTTGTAACATACAATGCAAGGTTTCAATTCTACCATACTGTGTACATGAGATTAATGTTGTAATATCTGCATGCAAGTCGAGTTTGGATGAAAAAAGTATAGAGAGAACTCCGCCAAGGCGGCCTCAGCCAAGTCGGACGCCAGGAACTCCAATCCTGACTATCTGGGGCCGGTTGTACGAAGGGTGGATCAAGTTATCCGCGGATAAATGTTATCCACTGCATAGGTTTTTTTATAGATTTTATCAGCTCGATAAGGATTCATCCGGTGAATAGCGCTATTCATCCTTCGTTCAACCGGCACCTGCAATGCAGCTGGCTCATTAACAAGCAATTTTACAATTGGAATAGAGTTAGGTGATGGGGTCGCACGCAGCACATAAAGGAGAAAGTCCAGAATGAACAGAAGTGGGCCAAACATGAGCCCTTGTGGAATACCGCGACAGGCTAATTGAGGCGACTGTTCAATGTTTATCATCCAGGTCGGTGTTTCATTCAATTTGTATCTGATGACGTAAGACAACTTCAGTTCCAACCAATAGTTAATTACCTCGCACAAAAAGAACATCAAATGAAGAATATATAACAACATAATTAAGCAAACGTTTTTATGTTAAACAATAGATCGAAAACCTTCGTTTTATTGTACAAGTTATTTGTTCATGAATATTTTTCAAGAAACGTCTGTAATCTTTCAGCAAGTTTTCAACCTTTCCCAAATATTTTGTAAGAGTTGCTTCGCAGCGTAGCGCATTCCCTGGATTCTCCAGAAATATAGGAGAGGGTTGAAAAGACTGCTGATATTAAGCAATGTTAGTGTACAGCCAATAATAGCAAACAGTCTAATATGCATTTTAATATCTGTGTCTGTATTCGAAAAATTAATGGCATGGGCAATACAGTGTGGAATAACACTAATCACAAATGATCCGATGATAAAATACATTGTGTTGACAGTCTTCTTGTAACGTGTGATGTTAAATTGCACTGATTGTTGTTGAGCATGGATTTGGAGAGAATGCTTTCGAATGACACAAGAAATCCTTATCATGAGGACAATAGTTGTTGATGAAGAGATTCCAACTATAAAGATCCATAAGTATGAGGACAATGTAGCAATAGCATAAATAATTACTATCACCCAGATTATAACCACAACAATGATCGTCCTTTTCACTGTAACATAGTTTTGGTATCTTAAATGTAGGGTTATAGCAAGAAATCTATCGATGGTAATTGCTGTAATCATGTTCAGTGAAACGCCAATGAAAAGAATACAGCCCCAGTCAGTAGCCAATCCAAAAATATTTATCCATTGTACATTTTCCTTTAAAATAGCCACAAGGTAACAACAATAGGCAGGCTCTGTGAAAAGAGCTACACCAAAGTCGGAGATGGCCAAGCCCATTACTAGAATATTTGAAGGTATCCATAAAGACGATGTCTTTGCTAAAGTCACAATGATCATTAAGTTCAGACAAAATGCCAACGTAGCTCCTATGGCGTTGATAACGATCAAGCAGAACATGAAAATTCTTAAAGACGTATCTTGTGAAATGTGAAGGTACCAAGCTAGACTCATCGCTGCTGCGGTGGAAATATTGCCTGAAAGGTATGACGGAGTAAACGCGCCTATATCTGCAGTAGTCGAATTGATAAGGAAGCCTTCCGTTGCGTTCATGTCGATATTGATGTTATACGTACACACAATGTGAATGTTAGTTATAAATCCTAGCCAATTGAAGTTAGTAAATATCCGTCTTGCACTTGTTTTTTAGAGTCGACTATTGTTTTTGTGATGTGGTTGCCTATCTTTACAACTCCATAAAGTTCCTAAGAAATCCCTATTTGAAAATTGCAGTGTTACGAAATGTTTCACTTCTGTACGACTCTAGATCTGTAACGTATATTTTGTCAGTCTTTGTGAAGGTAGTTCTACTACCCAGAAAGTTTGGAAAACATGCTTTCGACTAACTCGACCAAGGCAAAGCTGGTTCAAACTCAGACTGCTGAATTTTTTGCTGTATCTTTTGTTGTTGACATACAAGGATAGGGACGCAACTCATATGTGATGAATGTTTTTTGACCGCTTTATGAAAACTGGCTTTCGCAGTGGTTGGCAGTCACTAAAAGAATGTTTTTAAATTTCAAGAATCCAATAACCAAGAGTTGAATTAAATAATTCTTAATCAAAAAATGTTTACGGTCGGACCTCAATGAATGTTTTCTCAAGCCATATATATATGTTCAATTGTTTGTCTCTTGGATATTTGCACCTGCTTAGAATCTCTCAGGAGTTACGATTTCAAATCAAACTTCGACCTGCTAGTAAACCTTGTGGACAAACCGTTGCAATAAATTAAAGAAGTGCATCTCACAAAACAAACCGGCAGAAGATATTCTGTGTTTAACTGACACTAACCTCACAAAGACGAGTTTACAGCAAATTCCTAATGAAAACATAACAGTGTTATGCCGAAATGATATAAATAGATAATCAAATCTTCTTTTATTAACCTGAATTATATAAAAGCGTACATTGATCAATTAATCAAGTTTTGATTGATATAGATCATAAAAGTCAAATCGTCATTAGACTGATGAAAATTGCAGTACGGTTTCCTCACCGACGTTTGCATTTCTCAAATTAATACAGCAGTAATTACCAATTTTTATTGAGTATTTTTATAACTTTCTTATAATAAACAATAGATCGTTTAATTAAGACCTTCGTTTAATGAACAACTTATTTACCCTTCAAGAAGTTTGGCGACGATTTATTTTTCTTGGGTGATAAGAAACCAAGCAACGAAAGGTCACAATAATTTGAAATTTTGGAAAATATTTTACTGCACGGTTTTTATTAGTCATTCGTCATGCAGCATGTTTTTCGCAAAAAATCTTTAAATGTCTTCATTAATTATTGTTTTTATTTTATAATTTTTAAGTTTCAATTTTTGCATTCAATTCTCCCTGAACCGTTACAATTGGTAGATTATGTAGTATTGATAATCATTAGTCCTTCTTTATTTACCTCACGTAAATCTAATTTAATATATATATATATATATATATATATATATATATATATATATATATATATATATATATATATATATATATATATATATACAGCCGATCTCGAAAAGGTTGTCCACCTGAAAAGACATATATACTAAAAGAAATATCACGTGACTCACTATATCTTCCCTTTCCGCGCGTGTAGAAAGTCAGGTTCTTCTAGCGAGGGAAGATACTGCTTGTTTGAATTCACTGCCATATTACTTTCAAACGCAACTGGCTTTCTACACGCGCGGAAAGTAAATATATAAGTGAGTCACGTGCTATTTCTTTTAGTATATATGTCTTTTCAGGTGGACAACCTTTTCGAGATCGGCTGTATATATATATATATATATATATATATATATATTGCTTGCAATATCAATACCTGTCATAGATTGTACTTTAAATAGACAAATAACGAAATTAAATTTCAATAAACAATTAATTAATATAAGTCAGTGGGAGCTGTTCATAGCAGAAAATATCAATTACATTTTGAATGACAATACTTTCTCGTAGATTTTCTTTTATAATAGACAACCTGTGAATTATGGAATTGCGCTTCCTTTATCGGAGGCTCGAGATTTTCTTAGGCCTTTTTTCGTGTTCTCCCAACATCCCGCATGGTTTATTTCGCCGATAAACCACGGAAATTGCTCGTTTATTGCTTTTATAATATAGAAAGTGAGAGAGAATTCTCAACCATCCAATCAAATCGCTTGTTATAAGCACAAATGTATTATTTCACAACTTTCAAAACTACAAAATTATATTCTGCAGGTTATGTTTTCATGAAAATATTACATTCTTTTTACATTTTTTGGGAGAATATGGTAGATACAAGTGGAGAATGCCTCAAATCAAAGCTCTATGGATCAATTTAGCTTGCAAGCTAATGAAACGATCGAGTTTGTTGTCAATAACATGATATGTTTGTTGGCCGGTTCTTGTTGGGAAATCCCCGATGATTTTGGTCGTAATAATGAAGGATTTATTGACTAGCAAACAAATCTAGACATCGTTTAACCTCAAGCAGATGATATTTACTCACTACTGACATCGACATTATGTGGCTGGTTTGAGTCAAGGATTGCTTGGACATTTTTCAATCAAGTTAGATTCACCGCTAAATTCGGACGAACAGAAATCGCCATGATAGTCAGGTAATCCTGCTTTGACTAAAAAGATGTATTCGTCGTTGGTCAGTTATTAAATAAATGCATTGATGAATACTTTAGATATTGACTATAGTTATGTTGTAAAGCATCTGTTTTTGCAAGCTTATTTATTCAAGTGGATAATTTGTGTGCTAAACTTTGTCCGTTGGATGCCGTGTCATTCGCTTGGTTTGCATTGTGAAATTTAACTTCACTTTCTTCACTGAACAGATATCTTACTTTATCCTTTGACATCAATAACCTAATTAGGCTGCTTTTTGTACATTTTTCTTGCTGTTTTGTAACGTCTATGCGTATTTTATGCCTCCAGCGTAGCGTATTGAATGTACTCTAACTGTCAAGCAAATCTTTTTTCGCTCTTATTCAACAATAAAAGTGACTTTTAGAACTACCTGTTCTGTTTATGTGATGCATTGAGTGTTTTTGTTGTTTTTAATTTGTTTATATCAGCTTATTTTAACAAAAAGAAAATATTTACTCGACCTTTTGAACGCCATTTTTAAAAAGTGAACAGGGAGCAAACAACAACTTTTTCGCTGTTCCTATCCGTGCTTTATCGGTGTAATAAACCACGGTTTTGGACCAATCAGAGCGCGCGTCAAACTATATTATAAATACTGATAAACTTGAGGCCGCTCATTTTACTCCCCTCTCTCCATCAGTGCTCCGTTTTACGGGTATTTAAAGCTACTTTTAAAAAGCTACACGGAAAGGAGAGAAGTCGAAACAAGGATGCGAGGTCACACGGAATCGAACTTGGGACCTCTCGCACAGAATGTCGCGCACTAACCAACTGTGCCATCCTTGCTCCTACAAACTTCAGAAATATGATTCAGTGGGGGTGGGGTACTCTCTTTTCCAAGTAGTAGGGGTGATGAACGCCTACGGGTGAAAATATTCCCAGTGACAATCAGTGACAACATTTCTATATCTTTGAGGTTGAATATTTTTAACGTGAAGACACGAAAAACATTAATATTGTATGTATATCTTGCAGTTAAATATCTCTCTTGGAGCAGGGCCAGGAGTTGTAGGATTTAGTACCAAAACGATGAGACAAGGTAGTGTTATGCCGAAATGATAACAAAATCATAAAAGTCAAATCGTGATAAGACAGATGAAAATTGTAATAAGGTTTCAACGCCGACTTTTGAAATTTCTTTATATCTAGGTAAATCCTTCAGAGGGAAATTGCCAATCAGCGCGAAGTGAACATGCACAACTTGTAAGCGTAACCCCGAGGGGAAAATATTAGCGCCTTAATGCTCGCCTGTCCGGGATAGGAAGCTTTCTATAATTTTGTAATCCATCGAAAACCGCTTAAAATGTGGAAAACTCTTAAAACTTGAGGCTCAAAAGCGGATTTGCTAAAATGTACAAGGTACCCCTCCCTTTAATAATAATTGTACAACGCGGGTTTAAAAAAATGTTGATAGGCAGTTTAAGCATAAAAATGATCGAGCTACTAATTACAAAGAAGCTGTTGAAGTTTGTTGAATTTATGTCAATTTATTCAAAGTATGTGGCACTAGATCAGGGGCAGATCCAGAAATTTGTCTTATTGCCAGTTTTTATCTCCGTTTGTGTCGCTTTTCAAAAAAATGGTTCTTCACGAAAACTCTATATAGAAAATGGAATTCAAACTCTGAAGACCCTGAATTCGATTGGAATATATTCTAGAGACTTGATAGAACAAAATGCCTTGCAAATAGACGTTCTAAGCGGTCGTTGAGGTACTAGAACCCAGACCTGCGAGGACAAGAACGGTGATTTTTGTTCAGAATTTTAGATTATTGACGCATTCTCGTACCCAGACCCTACTCGGCTTTTTGGCAGATCGTAGGCTCTGGGAAACCCTACCGGCCGGAAGCCAGAATTGTTGTTACAGCGTCAAGAGAGCGCATGCGCCATCGACCGAGGTGCCCTGGGCACGAGAATGAACTAATGAACGGCGAGCACATCGCATCGACGCCAACCTAATTAATATTCATCGTCTTCTGTACGAGCCTGGGCACGCTTGAATTTGCAAACTATTTATTTATGTTTTATTAATTGATTTTAATGGTTAAAGAAGTGCATTTTAGCGGTAAAATTAGGCATGGATAAGGAAATATTACCGTAGAATAACATTCTTGGATCAGAATTCTATAAACTTAAAAAAGAAAGGATTTATGAGCCTGTAAAGAATGTTGACACGTGTCTTAGGTTTTCCGAAGCTGTAACCTTCCCGGCACTGTGAGTTAGGCGAATTTAAAAATAGCCTTGTTTAATTTTAACCCAAATCGCTTGAAATCTTCACAGACACTTAATTAAATAATAACTGAAAATGACACTGAAAGTTTTTATTGAATTGTATTAATATTTCGTTGAAAAACTTCGAAGTTTTAAAAGTCGCCTTATAAATAGTGAGCTTGGGCTACCTGTGGATATGCCTAGTTAGACCATTGCTATTGTTATACCACTTAGCCAATCAGATCCCTTGATATTATCAGGTTTCCCAGAGCCTACGACATTTCGTTAGAAAGCTGAGTAGGGTCTGGGTACGAGAATGATTATTGACGCTAAATCTCGTTTGTTAGCACGGTGACCCCTATTTTTATTTGACATTTATAAACATAACATAATCTGAACTAGGAGTATCCCATAACCTGAACTAGGAGTATCCCATAGCCTGAACTAGGAGTATCCCATAACCTGAACTAGGAGTATCCCATAACCTGAACTAGGAGTATTCCATAACTTGAACTAGGAGTATCCAATAACCTGAACTAGGAGTATCCCATAACCTGAACTAGGAGTATCCCATAACCTGAACTATAGGAGTATCCCATAGCCTGAACTATAGGAGTATCCCATAAACATTCTATAGTATGCGACTTGCATGTATGTCTGTAGTATTCTGATTGAATACCATGTTGTTATGTAAAAGTATTTCAAATAATTAATTACTAAATTATATTTATATTATAAATATATATATTATATTTATATTATATTATATTTTATTGCAATTTTGTATTACTTTCCTGAATTGATTATAATTGATAAAAAATAATAGTGTACACTCTTTTATAACAAAAGTGGAAAACGAACAGTTCGGTTTGACTTCATTATATATAGTGGTTTACTGGAACTTTAACAATTATGACTTTTTTAGTTATCAATGTAAAATCTCTCACTTTAGAAAAACACCATATACAATATAACTTTCAACTGTTAAGGTTTCTTTATTACCAAATCTCACTTACTTATCAGTAATTTTTATAATCATTCTTTAAATGTACATCTATCTCATACTAAATATATTTATATAAACCTAAATTGTGTTGATTCTAGTAGATATTTATACAGATTCATGATTTATTAAGTACATTGCATACAAGGAACATCCAAATAAAGATATATTTTCGGTTTTGCATCTGATAAGATATTTGCATATTAATTTAATGTGTACTTGCAAAAAGATTGTAGTCGCATACACATCAATACCAATATCTTATTTATTCAGTAATAATATCTAATGACAGGCAACTTTTAAATTCATTTGGTATTCAGAAAATCCAAATATATTTTGGTTATCATTGCATGCAAGTTAAGGAACACCTGAATAAATTATAATTTTGGCCTATTTGGGTTTTCTTTATTTGTATTATAAAGAAAAGTTGAGTACCTAAATACTGGAAATAGTGGTACATAAGGCCTTGGTTCATTTAATAATAATAATACTAATAATAATAATAATAATAATAATAATAATAATAATAATAATAATAATAATAATAATAATAATAATAATAATAATAATAATAATAATAATAATAATAATAATAATAATAATAATAATAATAATAATAATAATAATACACAGCACGTCATGATCGGATGCTACGCCCAGCCTACTACGCGATTCTAAAGACCCTTGGAATCAACAACGATAAGGAGAACCAAACAACGCCTTGGCACAAAGAGCAACAGCCAAAATGTTGTGTTGAAACCAAAGAAGTTAAAGTACTATGGAACATCCCCTTACACCTAGACGTTGTTCCTAAGGACGGTGCAAATAAACCGGATATCTCTATCTGTAACAGGAAGGAACGCCAATGGCTTATATTTGAAGGAACAGTGTGTAACATCGGAAAGATTCAAGAAAGAGATAAAATGAAAACAGAGAAATATGCTGATTTAAGAGCTAGCTTAAAGAGACTGTACCCTGATTACCATGTTACTCAAGTCAACTTAGTCTTTGATTTCCTATCAGGGTATCATAAAGATCTAGTAGATAAGCTTAATAGTGTAGGAATACCGGACAGCATGAATGTTATTAGGAAATGTCAGAAATGGATAATAGGACAGAACTGTGAAATTGTTAAAGCACTTTACAAGCATAAATGATCAGATGTCAGTCTATTTAAAATTACTAGGGAATTGCTTAGAATTCATTCCGCAGTTTCACTAAGAGATACACTTGTAAACAAGTCAAAGTTAAAATAAACGAAATCATCATCATAATAATAATAATAACAGTAACCACGCCAACAAAATCGATATGGCAATCTATGACAAGGGAAGACAACAATGGCTTTTGTTAGAGGGTACAGTGTGTTCAGTAGGTAAGATCATGGAGAGAAGCAATGAAAAGCAAGACAAGTATACTAGAGAACTACGAAGTGGAATCAAAGAATTATACCCGAGCCACAAGGTCGTCCAAGTCAACTTAGTATTCGACTTTCTCAGCAATTATCACCAAAGCCTTCAATCAGAAATTATCCAACATATTACACTAGGCGACAAAGAAGAACGAAGTTATCTACTTATGAAAAGCCAAAAATGGATTATATCCCAAAATACTGAGATAGTAAAAACATTCTACCAATATGATACATAACATCACAAGAAAAATGACAAAGGAATGATTGAGGACTAAAGCTAAAGACTGCCTCCCCCTTAACAGCTTAGCCCAGGAATAATTTATTCACGCAAAGTTGTAAATAGAAAAACAAGTAGCTTCAATAAAGAGTCAATAATAATAAAGCACTTTATTTCAATAGGGTAACTAGAATTACACATTAATTAGTTTTCATCTAGGCCCTACATATATACATACATACATAAAATTTAAATAAGAAATATAAACAAGTAATTAAATTAAAATGATAAAAATATAAAACTACCTAATTGCAGTTTTAAAATTTCTAAATTAAAAAAAAAAACGACCTAAGGTAATTCATGTTTCAAGCTTTTCTAAAATTAATGTAATTTGAAAATTCCTAATTTGAAAAAAAGTACAACCTAAGATAAGTTCATGTTTTCAAGCTTTTTGAAAGGATTAGTTTGACTTATTATTCATTCAAAATAATTATTTGTTTCTGGCTGGTTGAAATCAACTGTCAAATTCATTGAGACATTCTATTGGTAACGCTTCAGCTCGATGACTCATTTGGTTCAATTCTTGAAAAACTGCTTTGTTTTTGCCTGTGAGCCAGAAAATGGAGACAACTGCCAAATATTGAAAAAATGTTCACTTTTCCTAATTATATTTTCTGGAAATAGAACAATTATTCCATTTAGATTTAGTATCATACAAACAATTTTGCAGATCTTGAAGAGTGTTATCTGACTAAGCTATGGCCTTGGTGGATAACACCCTTCTCACTCGGCATAGGTCTTCATATCATACGAAAGCCTGATCAATAATATACATGTAGCATATATCAACCACCCGAGCTCAAGAAACGTTCCCACTGATAATATAAGCCAACAATATACCTAATACTTTAGTCTATATATTGAGTATAATATAACCTTTACATATTTCTCAGTATTCCTAACTTTGTAAGTTGTTTTGATATATATTGTTAGTATGTATAACGTTTTAAACAACAAAATGTGTGGATATCAATTGCTTTATATGCCATAATTGTATATTCAGTTGTTATCTTCTCAAAATTGTTGTTTAATTAAGTAACAGTTGAAGAATATGAAAGTTGTTCTTCAGTAGCATTGTATGTAATTATAAGAGCTGATTTAAGGCCATATACTACTGTTTATAGATGAAAACTAGAGAGTAAACTAGTATAGGCTGCATCAGTGTTTAATATAAATGATAGGTAATATAATGAAATTTGTAACACTGTAACAAATGTTGACCTAACTTTATTAATGCTTCAAGCTTTAGCCCTTTGTCAGAGTAAGACATCATCATAAGAGAAGCTCTTCTGATGATGTCGGTCCCATGACGAAAGCTTAAGATAACCCTACAAACAGTAGTATCAATGAACTCTTATAATTAAAAAACTGGTATCCCTGTTCACATGAAGTATGGTCTTCAGATTTGAATCATGCAGCTTTGTTCCAATCACTATGTTTGATAACCAGTTTATACACTATTTTATGTGTACTTTCCAACAAGTGGAATAACTACTTGTGCTGATTTAAAACCATGGTTAAATTTGACTCACTCTTTTAACTGGAGAGAACCTTGTGACATTTGTGACTTAAGTTGATTTCAGTACATCAGCTACACTTCCAACATCAGAGGAAGATAAAATGTCCTTGAAGTTACTGTAATCATCTGGCCACTCATGATCCGTTTCAAGTCGTTGTCTCTTAGAAACTTGTGCATTAATTGAACACCTACAAAAGAAACAAAAAAATAAATATATCATTATAATCACTGCAAATAACTGCCTAGTAAACAAAATTATTATTTGCTTCGTACAATCATGGTGATTTCAAGATAGCCCACTGTTATCCTTACTGAGGATGACTAAATTAGCAGCATTATTTGATAGAAAATTGCAATTGCTTGGTAATTGCCCTAAAAATAATAGTGATATTTTAAGAAACCTTGTCAAAAAATTGTTCAATATTAATCATTCCATAAATAATAATTGTTATCAATAAGTGAATTAGCCCTGTAACCACAATTGTTTATACAGAGCTATTTCAAAAAACATATAATACTTCATACTGTGTTACAAGAATGAAATGCATTTTGGATCATGCAATAGACCAACTCGGCTAACGCGTTGCTAAGTACATTTCCACCCAATTCAAAACTACTGGGAATAAAAACTTTTGTTCCAAACATTCTCCATGTGATGTCCAAATACATAAAACAAAGAATCTTATTCCCAAAATATTTGAATAGGGTGGAAACATATATAGCAACACGTTAGCCGATTTGGTCTATTAATTTGTTTTTAAAAAGTAAAATAAATAATAATTAGTTATTTTATCCTTTGTGCATTCCACTCAAAACAATATACGAGCTTGTTATGGGGGTCGGAGTAAATATGGCTGTATTTGATCTTTTATTTCAAATTATGCTATTCAGTATTCAACTTGTTTTTGAAATAGCTGCATGTATAAATTGTATACGTCAAGTATACAGAACTGATGAAAAAGCATGAAGATAAAACCATCCTATTAGTATTCATTACTGGTATGTTAAGACACAAGTGTCTTTATCAAATACAAATGAGAGAATACTAAATATTATGCATGTCTAGACATGATGGAAAGGAATTGAGGTTTATGATTGATCTATTATATAGTTTTTAAAGTATACATATAAATAGCTATTTATTTCAGAGCATGGGGCATAACAGAGTGCAAAGTGATATAATTTATCATCTGATTATGCTCGCTGTGTAAGACTGCCGAGATATATCACTACTTTTTCCAAGTAATAAAATTTTGTTATCTCAGATATCACCACTCAACCACAATAATTTATTATCATTTATATTTAGCAGTGGTAAAATCTACCCACCTATGCATGTGTTCTGACTGCCTTTGGGATATGGTACCTGGGATATGAGCCCAATATACCATTTTAGTATAAATACGCAGGTGATTATAGAAAATCGCGCGCGCTGATTGGTTTGCTATCTCGGATTATCAGCCGATAATCACCTTTTCGGACAAAATGGCTGCCAGTAGTCGTTTTGTCACTGTTAGCGAAGATGAAATTGAAAACTTTAAAGAAAATGCTGTCCCAAAATCGACTAAAGAAGCGACTAAGTTTGGTGTCAAGCTATTTAAAGGTATCATAGTAAATTTTCACGTTTTTTATTGTCATTATGCGAGACAAAGTTTACAATTTTTAAGCGTAACGTTCGCGCTTTTAAAAAATAAAATATTTTCACTTTCAATGCTGTTTCCTTCTTTCTTTTTTGAAGTAATCACTTTTGTATTTATACTAACTAAAAGAAGCTACTAAAGAAGCTACTAAGTTTGGTGTCAAGCTATTTAAAGGTATCATAGTAAATGTTCACGTTGTTTTTTTGTCATTAAGCGAGACAATGCAAGCCGGCCACTTTCGCGTGACGGTCGCGCTTTTAAAAAATAAAATATTTTCACTTTCAATGCTGTTTCCTTCTTTCTTTTTTGAAATAATCACCTTTGTATTTATACTAAAACGATTATTCACCTCAGGCGAAGTGATTATCGGTGAATATTTACCTCGCAGCTCGAAGACTCGCCGCTCGGTAAATATTCACCGATAATCACTTCGCCTTCGGCGAATAATTGTTAAGTATTGTTCAAATGAGAAACACCAAAATGAATACACTGAGGTGGAAGTGCTATACAGCGAAACAACGGAACTAAACCCGGAACGAAACAGAGATAAATTATTTATATTTTAAAGATTGTGCCACAAAAATAACCAAATCAACGTACTGTTCAGGAAATGTTTAAAAAGCACTTGTATAAAGATACAAGCTAATCTTACCTTCGTGACCCGTGGACGGGCGAATGAAACGATTTCATTTGGCTGACTTCATAGTGTCCAAAGTGTCCAATTCTTTGTCGAAGCTGTATTAATTGAGTGGAATATTTTCAATAAAACATGTAGCAGTCCCTTTATTTCTTCTGTCTCTAATTTCTAAATGGCGAAAAAAAGTAAATGTTCTCGACCGAAAGGGCGCCATGTTTGTTGGACCATGTTTGTTTTGGCCAAAGCACAGGAAGCCCAGTTCTTGAAACAGGAAGCCCAACTTGCCTTCAATCAAGGTGATGACAGGGCCAAACAAGCCCTTTTATGTTGATATTATAACAAAATTCTGATAACAATTTATATCAAAAAAGTAAACTATACCTTTGTTATAAACGTGGTTTTGACGAGAGTGAACACCGTAAATATATACAAAGCGGGGAATTGTGGGATACTCATTGTTATGTAAAGTTCACGCTAGCGCTTTATTTGTCGTAGTGAAAATACTAATCAATCAATCTTTATTCATTCATAATCATCATCATCATTACACATTTATCATAGTTCTAAATTTACTAAGCAGCTCAGAGTATCATTCGCGTTTGTATTCGCTTGTAATCTCCGTGTATTTATAGTTACCAACGGTCGCTTATTTGCATGCTTTGTTATTCCCTTTACCTTCGTCTTTATATGTCTAGCTCCTATTTCAATCTCGTGATGTTAGTCTATCTGGTATTAAATGCGATCGTATGTCACTCGGTTACAAATCGGTAACTTCTTTAACTGCCCCCTAGTAACCGAGTGACATACGATCACTTTTTTAAAACACCAGATAGACCAACATCACGAGGCTGAAATAGGAGCTAGACATATAAAGACGAAGGTCAAGGGAATAACAAAGCAAGCAAATAAGCGACCGTTGGTAACTATAGATACACGGAGATTACAAGCGAATACAAACGCGAATGATACTCTGCTGCCCATGTTGAAACTACTGAAATTCCAGTCAAGTCGGGTATCATTTCCGGTAACATTTGGCCTTTCCCCTCCCTACTACGTGTATGTTTTGTATTTTTCGCCGAATTTTACTTGATTTGTGGTTGTATTGAATTTCCGCGCATATCCGCTTTCTTTTCGAATTTCAAAAAAATATTTCTCGGCATCGTGTGCACAAAAATGTTTTCTAAAGCTTCAAATTAATGAAAATTTATTGGAGAATTCATTGCTGGGGCTAAATGTTGTTTTGGGAATATGGAGCTGAATGTAATGGTCGGTGCACAGGTAGCCCAAGCTATGCATTTGACGTTTTTTTGCAATATGACGAAATATTTAAAATGCAATAAAAATAAACATGTCTACCTGTGTGTTGTGTTTTTCTTTGCACTTCTGTGAAGTTTCAGGCCATTTCCTTCAATTTTGAGTGATTTATGGCTGATGTTCCCCAGCGTCCTAAGAAGAGGGGAAGGTAGCACACTCGGACGAGTTCGCTCCCCAGGTAGCCTCCAGTAATTCGCTTCTAGCTCGCCCAAAATTACGAATCTGGACAAAATTCCTTCAGATTATCTTTGCCCGATAGTCACTCCTTCCACTAAACCAAAGTTCTTTTCAAAACTCGAACGCTTTCACTAAAAAAAACCGCCCTATCTCAACGATATCGCTGAAATCCGAGCCGCGACCAGATCAGGCTTGCAACGGACTTTTTCAAACCATACTTACCCCTCCCCTCCTGTTACAAACTGTGTTTTGCTCCGTCGTCAAATTCTGGGAGGTGCTCGAAGAAGACTCGAAAGCCATACTGAAAAGCTTCTCAATTTTAGGAAAAGAATTTAGTATCCTATCAGGTAAGAAATGGTTTAACGATTGTTCTATACTTGAGGTTTCATTTCTAGCCAACAATGAGCCGAAATTGGATTCGATTTTGCTTGTATTTTACATTCTGAATGAGCTAATGCATGAGTCAACGAAAACCCCGACCCCCCCCCCCCCCCCCCCACCCCGGGACAACGTGGGGATTAGGTGGGGGATAGTGGGGGAATAGACTGCCAATCGTCCCCTACAGGGTGGGGAATTAGTTATTTTTAGTGATAAAGCTGGCCCGTGGGGGTGGGGATTTATTATGAGCCCGCAATATTAAATTCAGCGGCTGTTTACCAAAAACTGAGCCCGCAATATAAAAAGTCAGCAGTTGATTACAAAGTCAGCAACCTCGTGTTTGATTGTGTAAAAGGCGAGTGCTTTTGTTATTCAAATTGGTTTTTTGAGCGAAATCAAAGGCCAACCTTGCCCAAAAAGTAGGTAAAATATCAAATGAATGTTGATGTACAATTTGTAGTGAATTTTTTGTCTTTGGTTGAATAAATCATGTGTTGATTAGCTTTCAGCTTTCAGTTTGCTTTAATATGGACAATCAAGATAGCCCCAGGTGTGGGGGACAATGGACATGTTGAATGACTCCCAGGGGTGGGGACATTTTCAGAGAATTGAACATGCTATTTTTCTAATCCCCACGTTGTCCCGGGGTGGGGGGTGTCGGGGTTTTCGTTGACTCATGCATAACATACTAGTTGTCGGGCTAGTTGTACTTCCGCCCTGATGTTGTCTTTTCACTTCTAGAATACCGAAGAAAACCAACCAAATCACCTAATTAGAGGCGCTCAAAGTTAAAGCGAATAAAGGGTAAGTTGTGACCGCAACAGAAAGAAAGAAAGAAACAGATTATACACAAAAATAACTAATTGAGAGTCGATAACTAGTAACAACACCTCGCTCACACATTTTTTATAGAGCAATCTTTCCTGAGAATAACTGTATCAGCTGGTTTTGTAAAATGATGTTTCATTTCGGAGTAAACTGCAAATTTTCAAATTAAAGACCGCAGAAAATGCCATTTGTAAAATGCCATATGAACTCAACTTAAGTGGTCTCGCGTGGAAAACTGAGTCTCTCTAAGACCAAAATAACTCCTAATCCTTGTTATACCTGACGTAGCTAATCGGACAAAATCGAACGTTCGATTAATCGAACTTAATCGAACGTAATCGAACACTAATCATATGATTAAGTTCGATTAAATTCGGTATTAAATCAGACAAAATCGAACACTCACAATTTTTTGGCTTAATCGAACTTTATAATCAGACATAATCAAAAAATAAAGTTCGATACAAAATGATTGATTACAAGCTGTTACTGATATTTAGTGGTAATTCGAGTGACTGAGTAATACATTACAGCTCGAATGTATTGTAGCAACTACGTATACACGCGGTTTTTTAGCGTGTGTTACCGATTCGCTTTCTTGTTCCGAAAACTGCTGGTATAGCTTCGTAGCATTCGCGTACATAATAGCAGATATCGAAGTTGAGCCCGCTCCTCAGCGGTCTCTCAGTGAAAGTACATGAAAACGAGGCACTTGGGCCAGATATTCCAAGATGGCCGAAGGCAAAGACGCAAAACTTCTTAATTCCGATACAGATTCGAATAATTCTTCTCCACCAAATGCTTTTTTTAGTAAAGAAAACCACGTACAAATGCTTAGTGGGGTTTGTCCCCGAAATATCACCAAAGATTGCCTAAAACAATGGCTGAGCTATCGTAAAGGGACGTCGAGAGACAACAGTGCGGCTTCGAATGACAACAAACCAGAGTTGTTTAGAAGGTTCGTTCTGCTGTAGTGTTATCTCGTTTTAAACTTAAAACATTATATCTGATATTGTTCAACAATGTTTTGTAGGGTTGTGAGCTACATCAAGAACAAGTGGGACAATAATTTTGTTGACAAATGGAAACACTTGTCTCCAAACTCTGTAACCACTTCGACGCCAAGTACACAAACAAACAGAAACACTGACATATTCCCTGGCGCTGCAGAGTGGGTTCCAATTGCAAGAGCGAAAGATGATTGCCCACCATTCACTATGCTGAATATCGTCGGATATTTCATCGATAGAAAAGCCCAAGATAAAGAGTCGAACAACGACTACAAGAATGTCTGTTCCAAGGCGTATGGCCTGTTTAAACACGGCCATATTCAAAAGATTGAAGTAGCAAAAGACAGTCAATACATTCACGTCCGTGCTGAGTGTTTGCCAGAAATGAAAAAGACATTGAAGTATAAACTAAGCATGTCATTTGATGAAACAGGGAATGTTAAGTATGCCAGTTGCTGTCCATGCCCAGCAGGCAAAGCCCCCTTTGCATCCTGCAAGCATATTGCAGCATTGTGCTATGCAATAGAAGAGTTTAATCGCCTAAAATTACTGAGAGTGTTTGAAACTTGTACCGAAAGACTACAAACTTGGAATCAGCCAAGAAAGCGTAGGCTAGATTCTGAGAGAGTCTATGACATTGATTTTTCAAGAAAGATATATGGCAGAGAGCCTAAAGTAGCAAAAACAAGTTTGAATGATCCCAGGTTGCCATGCTACAAACAAAGAAATGCACAAGATGCAAACAAACAACTTCTTGATTCAGTTAAAGAGAATAATCCTAACTGTGGTTTCTTTTATTTGTTTTCTGAACAAAAACTTGGAAAACAAACTGAGAATACAATGTATGACATCCCACCCGCAACCCAACAACCTCTCTCAAAAAAAGAGATCCTAGACAGAGCATCAGCAATTAAGAAGAGGGTATTCATTGATGATGAAACAAGAGAAAAGATCAAAGAAACAACTAAAAGCCAGAGTGAAAGCGATCAGTGGTTCTATCATAGAAAAGTAAGAATCACAGCATCTAAATGCAAAAGAGCATTATTGAAGCCTACTACAAGTCCAACTAAAGCAATAGGTGAAATACTAGGACTAAACAACAACTTCCAAAGCTCTAAAATGAATCAGGGACTTAAAGATGAACACACTATCATAGAAATGTATGAGAATGCCATTGGATGTCAAGTAGTCAAGGCTGGATTCAGCATCTCCAGGACACATGGATTTCTTGGTGCCTCGCCTGATGGTGAAGTAGATGGCGGTCTAGTTGAAATAAAGAGAGTCTTCCCGAACGAAGGTCAAACCTTGAAGAGTGCAGTTTGTGCAAGGAACATTTGTAAGAACAGTGCCAATGGACTTCTTATAAATAGTAATCATCAATATTACTATCAGATACAGTTACAGATGTTTTGCACAGACACATATTGGACAGACTTGGTCATTTCAGACACAAATGAGTTGATAATAATCAATGTACACAGAAGTAATAAGTTTTTAAGGCATGTTATTCCTAAACTAGAATATTTTTATGACTCCCACATTCTTTTAGAACTTGCCTATCCAAGAATTAAATTTGGACTTAGTAGAGTTAGTAAGGACATCAGTGTTCCAAGACAAGAGTAAGTTTCAGTAGCTACTGTTGTGGTCTATTTAATAGTGACAAATCAATGATAGATAATAGGTGAAAATAGATCACTCTTTGAAATTCAGTAAATTTATTTTGTTGTTTTAAAAATTTTGACAATTATAGTTAAACCATAAAACTTTGAAGCAGTTACTTGTTGAATGGTTCAAAATGGAAGTAATTTAATCAATAGAAAACAAAGAGTTTTGCAGGCTCTATTTCAATAGTAACTAAGTTGTTTCAGTTATAGTGTATCACATTCTAATAATGAAGTTTGCAAATATTTTAAAGCAATATTCCTAAATAGTAATTCAATATCATATTCAATATCATTGTCAATATATTAAATAAAGGGAATTGATACAATCACATTACTTTGTTGTTGTCTTGTTTGATCTAATTAGCATATTCAGTTATTGCTTGAATAAAAAAATGTAAAAGAAAAAAATAAATATACATTAAGAACACATACACAGAAAGCAACTGGTGAATATACTGTTTTAATACTTTGTTGATTGTTTATTTTAGCTCATATCATATAATTCAGACAAAACACTACAAATGTATTTGTGCCAAATAGTTATAATGTACAAAAGAAACAAAATGCATTGATAATAAGTACTCTTCAGCTATTCAGTGATTTTAACCTGTGAAAAAAATAGTATGGCTATTTATGAGTACTCTCTAAATCTATTGGGTTTATTTACATTGTCGACTAGTACAAACAAAATAGTCCTTTTTCTTTCACAGGTTAAGCAATCACTCTAATGTTTTTATATTCAGTGTTTTTATATTCAGTACAACTAAGCAAAACTTATCCATCTACAAGAGGAGGAAGAAAGTTAGTTAACATTGCACATACAAAAAATATCATGTCTATAATGCCATTTTTGCACATAGTAATAGGAATAAAGTCCAGTATATGATAGTTTTTAATCCGTTCTATCGCTCTCTCTACATGTATGCGAAGGGATGCTATTCTCCTTGTCTTGAGCATGTCTGCATCATCAAATTGACCAGATGGGTCCATAAATGGTGGAAGATTGACTGGAACTCCCTTATCAGCTAAGAGTCCTCCAATGTTAAAGCCTCTGTCTGCCATAACTGCATCACCTCGCTGCAATTTATTCATAAGTCCTGACCGTTCAGTAATTTCCTTGTCTGAAATCGATCCACCATACAGCTCAGAAACAAATGAAACTGATCCTTTGGGGATGATGCCCACTAAAGCCTTGAGAGTGTTTGTGTTCTTGTACGAGGAGAAGGTTATTTGTTGAGCAGCAGAATTGCTAGGTTTCTCTATGTAAATCTCTGTTGCATCAATAATAATAGTTGTTTCTTTGTATTTCTTATTGAAACACTCTGGTCTGTGAAGACCTACTATATCTTTACTTGGAAATATGTCAAGTTCTTTAAATCTAAAAAACATAAACTTTACCCAGGTGTTGACTATCTGACTCACTATGCTTTGAGATACAGAAAACCTTGTTGAAATATCTTCCTCGAGTAAGCCAACTTTTAGGCGACAAAGAACCATTAAAAATTCATTTTCAATATTCAAAGTTCTTCCAGGTCCTGCATTTCGAGTTGAATCAAAGTTTGATCTGTCCCTGTTCTGATAATTCAGGTTGGCTGCAGCATCACGTCCAAGAAAATTTAGAACCATGCTGAAGGTTTCATAGTTATCAAAGCCAGTATAAAATCGTAAGAGTTTGTTGTTGTCCTTAATGTTCTCTATTCTAAAAATGTTTTTCTTTAATAACATCTCCAATCCCTTCCTAGCTTCTCTCTCTTCTTGAAGTTCAAGTTTAAGTTCATCTAGTTGCTTTCGCAAATCCAGCTCAGTGTCTATAAGTTGTTGCTTTAACTTGTTGATTTCACCTTGTTCCTCTGTAAAAACATCCTCAGGCGTTTCTTCTTCAAAGCCATTCTCATTGAGTGACTGTTCATCATAAGAACTTTCACGCAGGATTGTTTCACCCTCAACAGAAGACAGATTAAGCTTCTTGGCTGCTTTGGGCTTAACATACTCGCCATTATATCGTTCTTTGGGTGGCTTTCTTTTCGATTTCTGATCGGAAAAAGAGAATATAGTCGGTACCGATCCTGGTTTTAAAGTTACTTTCCTCCCAGCAAAAGACCTTGAGAAACATTCTTTTTCAAAATGTTCGCTACACAGGAAAGAGTTTTTGCTTAATGGTGTATTTTCTCGCTTGATCTTTGCAAGCCATGCCTTCAGTAGCTCTTTGTTGTTCTGTGGCAATGAATGCCACGATAGATGTTTACATGTCACTTTGTTGCTTCGATTGGTACATCCGAACGCTATACAATGTCTAACCATCGTTTTTGACGAGTTTCAAGTTCCCTGAACTAATAATTTAAGAATAAATATAGAAAATACAGCTTCAAACAACAGATTTCCAGCGAAATTAAGCGGCCATCTTGGAATATCTGGCCCAAGTGCCTCGTTTTCATGTACTTTCACTGAGAGACCGCTGAGGAGCGGGCTCAACTTCGATATCTGCTATTGAGAGTAACTTGTACACTACTTTTCGTTTGTTATTGGTAAACTGTATTCCTTTATCTGACTCAGAGCAGATTTACACGCGAAAAAAAATCAAAATCAGTGAAATCCAGTGGAAGAAAGTTACACGAGATAGAGAGGAACAAAGTTGCGCGGAAAATGTTATGATACATTCAAGTTCGATCTGTACTGTACGTATAAGAGCCAGTATTGTTGTATGTACATGTTTAAACACTTACATGTACGAAATATCTTTGTTACAGTTTACCTAACCAAAGAAATAAAACAGATTTATTAGTTTTAAAACGCTTTAAAATAGTTTAAAACAGTTTGGAAGACAACTCGTAAATTTAGAAAAATGTTCAATTATGTTCGGTATAATCGAATTTAATCGAACACTCACAAAAAAATTCCGGTTCGATTTTGTCTGATTGCCCGTCATAATCGAACTTAATCGTTCGATTAAATTCGATTACGTTCGATTAAATTTGATTATCGAACTGTTCGATTAGCTACGTCGGGGTTATATAACCTATCGTTTATTGTTTGAGTGATTTCTATACCTTTATTTTTAGTAAATAAAATAATGTTCCTTTCGAGTTTAGAACATCAATTAATTTGTTTATCAAAATTTGATTTTTCAAAATTGTTTTGAAATTTGCATAAATGAATCGATTCTTGTAAGTTTCAAAAATCGCTTCAAATCAAAACATTACTTTCAATGTTTTTTGGACAACACAAACTTGCTAAACCCAGTCTGCTTACATAAATATTGTTATAAATACTTACTAAAGAAAGACTTATTTCAGCGCTTTGGACATTTAGTGGAATTAAGGCGCTATATAAATATAATCAATTAAATTTGAATTAATTAATTAAAAAAAATATTAAATAAAAATAAATTTATTTATTTGGGCAAATCTTTGTGCGTGACGCTTCACATGGTCAAAGAATCGAGAATATTGTATTTATTTGACCTCTGGCAAGAATGCCCAATGCTTACTTAGAGTCAGCCAATGAGAAACCATCAAAATCCCTTTCTGTGTTGTCATACATTGTCTTAACACTTGGATGCATTTCAAAACTATTACCATAATTAGTCGCAGTTGGTATGTAGAATTCATAATTATTATTCTGTTTATTGTTACTTACACTATTATAGAGTTTGAAACCAGAATTTATATTGTTTAAAACAATAAAAAAAATCATCACGTGATATTTCTTTTAGTCTTAAAAGACTTAACTGAGTCTTTTTTCATATGCAGGACAACCTTATTGGCAATGACTGTATGCTGATTAGTTACATAATAGCCCGAAAGGATTGATGTTTTGTTGACCAAGTATATAGTTCAAATGGGACACAGGTAATCCATATTTGTCTAAAGTAGCACGTTTTAATATACACCTATTTCAAAAATCGCTGTCAAAATCAAAGCTACAGTCCAAACAATAAAGCTCGCAAAGGATGTCGGTATTTCTTCTCTTGTTATCGATATATTCATAGCATATTTTGGTTGTAATTGTTTGTTTTGTATGACCATAACAAGTTGTTGTTGTGGTAGATATAAATACAAATATTTCTTTTAAAAAACGTACGATAAACCACAAATTATATGTCCATGTAACCGACATCCTTTGCAGGCTTCAGAGTGTGGACTGTAGCTTCGGCTGCGACAACGATTTTTGAAATAGGTGTATAACACGTTCAGGTCCTTGCTACCATCCATCCATCCATCCATCCATCCATCCATCCATCCATCCATCCATCCATCCATCCATCCATCCATCCTTCCATCCATCCATCCATCCATCCATCCATCCATCCATCCATCCATCCATCCATCCATCCATCCATCCATCCATCCATCCATCCATCCATCCATCTATCCATCCATCCATCCATCCATCCATCCATCCATCCATCCATCCATCCATCCATCCATCCATCCATCCATCCATCCATCCATCCATCCATCCATCCCTCCCTCCCTCCCTCCCTCCCTCCCTCCCTCCCTCCATGCATGCATGCATGCATGCATCCATCCATCCATCCATCCATCCATCCATCCATCCATCCATCCATCCATCCATCCATCCAACCACAATCCTTTGCGCGCGTGTGTTGTCAAAGTTTTTGTTGAGCGCCATTTTCCTGCCCACATATGTGGCTGATATTCCGTTCAAGCTCGACAATCCAACTGCATCGACCTCTCTGTAACAGCTCTGCGTGTATGAAACCCTAACTCTCAGTTCTTTATATTTCGTTAGTATTGTTACGATTACTGTATATTTTTGACAATTTACGAGTGGTATGTCAGAAACTAATCAGCCTGTCCGTGGACGGTCAAGAAGTCACGATACAATGTCGCCAAGAATTCGGTTAAAACACTCGACATATTTATTGTGGGTGGAAAGGAAGAATAGTATTGCATGGATAAGTGGACTAACAAACAGCGAATTTGCTGAAATTCTACTGCACCAAAACATAGACGAGCTTAGATAGAGCTCGAACAAGACGATCAACAACGTCGACATCGAGTCCATCGAGCGAGCATATATATTCTTAGATCAAAACTCTACTGAGACATTGGTCCACTCTTTTGTTACTTTCAAACTAGACTATTGCAATGCCCTACTCTATGGTCTCCCAAAATATCAAATTAATAGACTACAGCTTGTCCTTAATACTGCTGCTCGGCTGGTCACCCTTTCTCGCAAGTACGATCACACATGTGTTAAAGAAACTGCACTGGCTACCAATCTCTCATCGTATTGTATTCAAAAATGTTCTATTAATCTATAAAGCACTTAATAATTTGGCGCCATCTTACATAACAGACCTTCTGGCTCATTGTTCGTATGCTCGTTCTCTCAGATCATCATCTAAAGAACTATTAACCATCCCCAAATCAAAAACTGTCACTTACGGAGATCGGGCTTTCTCAATAGCTGGACCTAGACTTTGGAACAAGCTGCCGCTGTCATTAAGGAAGTCTCCAAACATTAACTTATTTAAGAATAACCTTAAGACTTTCCTTTACCAAGATGTATACACTAATGGGTTACCCTTAAATGTCGCTTACAAACCATTATATAATTTAATTATTTATATATTACTTTTTTAGCTATTTACATAATATTTATATGACATTGAACATTGAACATTATTTTAGATTTTATCGCATACATATATATATATATATATATTTATATACATATTTATAGATTGATTTTGAAATTGTTTTGTAATTTTATATAGTAGGTAGTATAATGAAATGTGTAATAATACTTGTATATAATGAATTATTTGTAATTAGACTTGTCAAGCATTATGGTCTACTAGAGGATCTAACGCTATATAAATAAATTTCATCATTATTATTATTATTATTATTATTATTATTATTATTATTATTATATATTATATATTATTATTATTATTATTATTATTATTATTATTATTATTATTATTATTATTATTATTATTATTATTATTATTATTATTATTATTATTATTATTATTATTATTATTATTATTATTTCCTTTATTTCACAAACAATCATTTACAATAAATGTTGCTGGTAGCTTATTTCAGCCCAAGATCTAACCCGATCCTGAGAGCTGAAGCACTTTTCTTAATATGTGAGCTGTCCCTAGAAGTACAGATTTCTGAATGTCTATGATGCTGATCTTTTCTAAATCTAGCCTATTCAAGTGGTTTTTGAATTGCTTTGAAATGGCCCCTAACGAACCTATAACAATTGGTATTGTCATTGTTTTCTTTTTCCAAAGCCTTTCTAACTCTATTCTTAGATCTTGGTACTTGTCGATCTTCTCCTTTTCTTTCTCATTAACCCTGTGGTCCGCTGGTACAGCAATATCAATTAGTTGGACCTTCTTTTCTGTTTTGTTGATAACTATAATATCAGGTCTTCTTGCTGTTATTTTTCTATCCGTGTACACATTAAAGTCCCACAGTATTTTAACTTGGTCGTTTTCTGTTACTGGTTGTGGTGAATGGTCCTACCAATTTTCCGTACTCGGCATTCCATGCTTTTCACATAGGTGCCAATGTATGTTCTTAGCGACACCATCATGTCTCTCTTTATATTCCCCGGCAGCCAAAGTCTTACATCCAGATATTAGGTGCTCTACTGTTTCAGTTATTTCCTTGCAAAGTCGACAAAGTGTCGATTGATTGGTATTATAAATACTCTTGAGAGCGTTTACTGGTAATGCTTGATCTTGCGCCGCTTTTAGGAACCCCTCTGTCTCAATTTTCAAATCTCCTCTCGTCATCCACAAGTAACTGCTTTCTGTGTCTATCTTCTCTTCGCAAGTTCTGAAGTAGTGCCCATGAAGAGGCTTGCTTTTGTAGCTCTGCATTCTTTCATTCTCTCTACGAAGGTGGTATTCTTTCTTTGTTTCTGTAGTTTCTTTGATGATGCCGGTTGTATCCTTGAGCATGTCATGCAGAGTTTTGTTCTTCTTGATGTAATCATTTAATGCAAGTTCTTCTTCTCTTACTGCGTCTTCAACTGATTTCAATCCTCTACCTCCAGTTTTCTTGGGTAAATATAGGCGTTCGACGTCAGCACGAGGATGTAAACCACGATAGATAGTAATTAGTTTACGGGTCTTTCTGTCCATATTCTGAACTTCTTCCTTAGTCCATTTCACAATACCAGCAGTGTAACGAACAATACAATACAATACTTTTATTTACATTCTTTTACATTTTTAAATACTTATGTTCTAATTACAAATTAATTGTTTAATTACATTTTTCTTTTCTCATATTTTTGTTATTAGTAAATTTTTGGAATGTCAGTGTCTAAATTAACATTTAGTTTTCGAGTTAGACACTGTGAATACTGGAATAGCATAGGTGTTAATTGCTAGGATCTTATTTCTTCCAGTAAGTTTTGATTTGAGGATCAATTTCAGTCTCCTATTGTATTCTGACTGGACAATCTTTTCTAACTTTGCCTTGGTTGATGTCTTCCCTTTCAAGTACTCCAAGATATTTGTAATAGTCATCTCCTTCAAGATTTCTTATCTGTTTACCATCAGGTAGCTTTATCCCTTCTCTCTTTATGATCTTTCCTCTCTTTACCCCCACTCTTGCGCACTTCTCTATTCCAAAAGTCATGCCAATGTCTGTGCTGAAGATTCGCACTGTGTACATAAGTGATTCGATTTCTTTTTCTGTCTTACCATACAGCTTTAGATCATCCATGTATAATAGATGGTTCAAGGTCTTTCCATTTGGCAGTTTGTAGCCTTTGTTTGTTTTGTTGAGTATGGATGACAGTGGAATAAGCGATACAATGAATAGCAATGGCGATAGCGAGTCTCCCTGGAATATTCCGCATTTAATGTCACATTGTCCACAGGATTCATCTTCAACCATCAATTCAGTGTTCCATGCTTGCATCGAGTTTCTTATAAAATCTGTGATCGATGGATGGACTTTGTTGTTATTAAGACATTCAATGATCCAGCTGTGTGGAACTGAATCGTAGGCCTTTTTGTAATCTATCCAGATCATTTCTAAGTTCTTATGTTTTGTTTTGGCATTCTTTTTATTACTATTACTATTACTATTACTATTACTATTACTATTACTATTACTATTACTATTACTATTACTATTACTATTACTATTACTATTACTATTACTATTACTATTACTATTACTATTACTATTACTATTACTATTACTATTACTATTACTATTACTATTACTATTACTATTACTATTACTATTACTATTACTATTACTATTACTATTACTATTACTATTACTATTACTATTACTATTACTATTACTATTACTATTACTATTACTATTACTATTACTATTACTATTACTATTACTATTACTATTACTATTACTATTACTATTACTATTACTATTACTATTACTATTACTATTACTATTACTATTACTATTACTATTACTATTACTATTACTATTACTATTACTATTACTATTACTATTACTATTACTATTACTATTACTATTACTATTACTATTACTATTACTATTACTATTACTATTACTATTACTATTACTATTACTATTACTATTACTATTACTATTACTATTACTATTACTATTACTATTACTATTACTATTACTATTACTATTACTATTACTATTACTATTACTATTATTATTATTATTATTATTATTATTATTATTATTATTATTATTATTATTATTATTATTATTATTATTATTATTATTATTATTATTATTATTATTATTATTACAAGCTGATACCGCAAAGGCTAATATAGAGGTTTACTTCATCATCAAAACTCTTTACACTCAAAAATCTCGTTAACGACCACTCTGAGATCAATGCAAATAGAGCTGGTCCTTTTAAAAAATACATTTTACACAGTTTGTGTTGATTTGTTTTGTGTTAATTTGCTTTGGATAAGGAGATTTTCAAAAGAATGTTCCGAAACTTCTTTTCAATTAAAGCTTGAAGAATTATCAACTTTAAACCAAGAGGAAAAAATAGAATAAAGCATTACTAAATTAGTAAATACATTACTAAAGTGCTTATTTTTTATTAATTGCTTTTGTTTACTAATTGATCGTGAGCATGCGGTCTCTAAACAAAAATATTCTTAATATGGCCTTTTCAAGTTCTATTAAATCAGTTGGAAGATTAAAAGCGATAAAATATCCCGAGCAAACGTACAAATATTGCGTGACATTAAAAAGTTAGCATAAGATCGAGGTTGATAAAAAACGCTCCCCAAACATGGGGTCCCAAATGGGTACATTTGTAAATAAACATGGCGATCAACGGTTTCCTTCGAATGGGTCAAAAGAGCTGGAGTTACACTTACAAACGACATACAGAGCTAATAGATGCCTATGGGAATGTGTTTACATATTGATAAAGGAGGTTAGTCATTACATATGCATTGAAATGTTCAAAATATGTCTACGAACTACTAGCTAAAACTGTAAAGTCGATTCATGTACAGCCTGTTCGCATTGATAAACATTTCATATTAAACTGTATTGCTGGTACACAATTGCACCAAAACGAACTTTTGTTTTGTATATGTCAGTAGTTTCATTCAAGTAAGAAATTAGTTATCCGGTCTTTTGTTCTGATTTCGTTGTTTCTGCTCAAGTAGTATAAAGAGTGTATTTTTGTATAGTTTAATCGTGCACCGTTTAAAACCATCACAGAGCTACGACTTTTTGTAAGTATATTCACTTTCCTTCGTATTTTTGGAAGTCATAAAATTAATGATTGTAATTGTCGTATATTGGGAGCAAAAGCGAAGACGGCTCGGTTTTCAAACGTGCTTTTTAATCTGACTCAAAAACTAACTGCCCGTGTTGAATAGTTTACAGTGTTTTTATATCCGTCTCTGGGGGATTAAGTTATGAAAACATACAATTCATTAGGGTATATAGCATTTCCCCTCTCTTGATTTAAATCAACTTCAATAGGTTACAATTATTATCAATTATCAATCAAATTCAATAAAGTTCTTCTAATATAATATTGTTCAATTATTCCACCCAAAACGTTCTGGGGGTCTCCGCAGTCTTGGAGGGTTTCTTCTTCTAGGTTCGGTGGTACTTGGTTGATCTGTCGGTTGGGTTGTTCTTGGTTGATCTGTCGGTTGGGTCGTTTTTGGTTGATCTGTCGGTTGGGTTGTACTTGGTTGATCTGCAACAGGTTTTGCCTTGCGGCTGCTTTCAGTAAGTGTAGACTGTTGCTGCTCTTTGGGTTCTGGTAGCTGTGCAGATAGCTTCTTAGGTTCTTGCATATACTGAGGTACACTAGCTGGTTGTAGGAAGGGAGTATCTTCTTCTGACTTACATTGGATTACTCGCGGGCGCAGTTGATCCTCATGTCTTTTCCACACTGGATATCCATCCACATGCACGTAGTACGATCGCTGTAGCACTTCAATGATGACTCCTGGTAACCAGCGAGGACCAGAGCGTAGGTTAAGAACATATACCTTATCACCTACAGAAAACTTAGGCAAACAATTAGTATTCTGTTCAAAAACATCATAATTCTTTTGACTTTCGAAACATGGCCTAAGACTTGAAAATCTTGTTCTGGGCTGTCTGTGCATTAGCAAATACGCAGGAGACTCTGCGGTTGCAGGGTGTGGCGTACATATATAAGTAAGTAAGATACGGTTTAACTTATCTTGTAAGGTTCCTTTGTCCTTCTCCATCTTGCTCAGGGCTGATTTGAAGAACCTTACATAGCGCTCCGCCATACCATTTGAGGCTGGATGTGCAGGAGGCGTAAGTGTGTGACGGATGTTGTTTTTCCTCGTAAACTCTTCAAATTCACAACTGGAAAACTGTGGGCCATTATCTGAAACGATATGTTCTGGAAGACCAAAGCTAGCAAATAATTTCCTTAACTGTGCTATGGTAGCGCTAGAAGTCGTTGAATTCATTGGATATACTTCTAACCATTTAGAGTAGGAGTCGATAACAACTAGGAACATGCTACCCATGTAAGGGCCTGCATAGTCTATGTGTAGCCGTTTCCAAGGACCTGAAGGCCAATTCCACTTGGCAACAGGAGGTCTCGGAGGGGCAGAAGCATTCTCTTGGCAATTAACACAGTTTTTCGTAATTTGTTCAATGTTTTCATTCATTTTAGACCACCAAAAATACTGCCTAGCAAGTGCCTTCATTCTAACAGTTTCCATGTGTTCTGTATGCAGGTCTAACAAGAGTGTGGATCTAAGTGGAGTAGGTATAATAACTCTACTTCCCCACAATACACAACCTTGCTCGACAGTCAATTCAGTTCTACGTGTGAAATAAGGTAGCAGTTTATCATCACACTTACACTTACTTGCACTTACTTGAGTTTGGCCAACCTTCTTTGGTAAATTGTAGAACTCTGGATAAGCATGGATCTTTCTGTGTCTCTGATGCCACAGTCTTAGCGGTCAGCGGTAGTTCACTCAACGATTCTTCATCAATCAGCATTACTTCTTCTTCTTCTGGTAATTCATGCATCTTATATGATTCCTGTAAGGGAGCTCGAGACAAATAGTCAGCACAGACATTTCCCTTTGACGAAATGTATTTTACCTTGTAGCTATAAGCCGATAAGATTAAGGCCCATCGCTTAATTCTAGCAGCAGCAAGTTGCGGAACAGCAGTATGTTCACCAAAAAGCTTCACAAGTGGTTGGTGGTCTGTAAGCAATGTGAAAGTACGACCAAGTAGATACTGACGGAACTTCTGTACACCGTAAATAATGGCTAGAGCTTCACGCTCGATCTGCGCATAGTTCCTCTCAGCATTAGTGAGACTACGAGAAGTAAAATGAACTGGCTTCAACTCACCATTTTTGTCGGGTTGCTGTAGTACGGCGCCAATGCCAGATGCTGATGCATCACAAGAGAGCACTAACTCAACATCAGGGTCATAGTGCGCTAGCATTACATCATCAGTCATCAACTTCTTGATTTTCTCAAACGACGCCTGCTGCTCACTTCCCCAGTTCCAAGCTTGCTCTTCCCTTAGTAGTAGGTACAACGGCGCCATATGGTGAGCTAGATTTGGAAGAAACCTCGCATAGTAGTTAACCAGACCAATGTAGGTACGCAACTCAGACACGTTGGTTGGTGCAGGAGCTTCCATAATTGCCTTGACCTTTGATTCTGTTGGTTTGATTCCATCTTTGGTGATCTTGTACCCTAAGTACTCAACTTCTGTAAGCATGAATTTACACTTTGACCTCTGAAGACGTAGACCATTTTCTTGCAACCGTCGCATCACTGCTTGAAGGCTAGACAGGTGCTCAGCATCATCACGGCCTGTGACAAGGATATCATCTAAGTATACGCTGACACTCTCGATTCCTTTAAGAACATTCTCCATCGTGCGTTGAAACAGGCTGACTGCACATGAAACTCCAAAAGGAAGTCTCTTGTATTGGTAAAGACCGGCATTTGTATTTATTGTAGTCAACTTCTTCGACGTTTCATCTAGGGGTATTTGGTGGTAGGCTTGGGACAAGTCTAACTTCGTGAACTTCTCGCCATGGGAAAGAGTAGCAAATATTTCATCACCTTTAGGCAATGGGTACTTGTCAGGCTTAGACACTTTGTTGATAGTCATCTTGTAATCACCACACAGACGTATGTCGCCAGATGATTTCACCACAAGTACAACTGGAGCCGCCCAGTCAGAGTGGACAACGTTTTCTATGATTCCTTTGCTCTCTAGTTTCTGAAGCTCGTCTTCAGTCCTCTTTTTCATAGCAAATGGAAGAGGCCTGGCTTTGCAGAATTCCGGTTTTGCACCTTCATCAATCTCGATATGAGCTTCATAACCCTTAAGACAGCCAAGCTCGTCCCTAAATAACTCAGAAAAATCAGTTAGCAAGCTGTCTAGGTCACTGTTCACAGAGTTAACATTAAGCATTTCTTCCCAGGGTAATCTAATTTGCTGTAACCACGTACGGCCAAACAATGGGGGACCTTCACCCTCCACTACAACTAGGGGTAATTCAGCACATTGATCTCCAATTGACACGTTAACTAATTTCTCTCCCACCACAATAATCTTGTCGCCCGAGTAAGAGCGAAGCTTGACAGTAGATTGGTTTAAGGGAGTATCCCCAAAAAGTTTACCAAAGTCATTCTGATTGATAAGAGAGACCCCAGCCCCAGTGTCTAGCTGGAAAGCGATTGGTACATTATCAATATTAACATTAACATGCAATGGTGGTTTAGCGCCAACTGAATTGATACAAAAAAGATTACCAAATGCTTCATCTTCAATCGATTCGGTTTCAACTGCATTTGCTTGCTCAGGTTTTTTCGAGCGTAAATGTTTTTGTTTCAACAAACAAGCCCTTTCGATGTGGCCAACTTTACTGCAGTAACGGCATTTAGCATTGATGAATTTACATTTAGGAGCTAAGTGTGATTGATCATTACATCTGAAACATTGTTTACCACCTTGATTTTTGGGCATCGAGGGCCTGACACGTGTTGTAGAACTAGGGGCGTGACTAAATTTGTGTGAGCTGTTCTTGCTACTCGAAACCTTGTTTACAGAGGCGTTAATAGCAGGGTTATGTAAGACATGTACATCTTTACTAGCTAATTCTTGAGCGACAGAAATGTTGTAAGCTCTCTCAAAAGTAAGGTCAGCTTCAACCAATAATCTTTTCTGAATCTTTTCATCGTTAATACCAGCAACTAGTCTGTCTTTAAGCATATCGTTCAAAGAATCTTTAAAATCACACTTCTCGGCAAATCTTTTAATCTCGCTGACATATTCTGGTACAGTTTCATTTGGCTTTCTAATACGAGTATGAAATTTATATCGCTCTACGGTTACTGAGCACGTGGGTTGATAATGTTTCTTAAGCACACTTACCAGGTCGTCGTACGACTTGTCACTAGGTTTATTTGGAGAAACCAAGTTCCTTAGCAGGCTGTAGGTTTCCTGGCCAACAACACTGAGAAGAATAGCTCTTCTTTTATCTTTTCTTCGTCTTACAACATCAGCATTCGAACCGTCAGCAGCTAGCGGGACTTCTTAAATCTCTAATCTTTCTACGTAGAGCTCCCAATCATCTTTCTTGCCTGTAAAACTTTCAATTTTGCCATAATGCGCCATTTAAGAAGAATCCTCGTCGCCAAATTGTCGTATATTGGGAGCAAAAGCGAAGACTGCTCGGTTTTCAAACGTGCTTTTTAATCTGACTCAAAAACTAACTGCCCGTGTTGAATATTTTACAGTGTTTTTATATCCGTCTCTGGGGGATTAAGTTATGAAAACATACAATTCATCAGGGTATATAGCAGTAATTTTGTATTTTATTTTAGCAACCTTGCCGAATTGTTGTATACCGATTGCAATTCTAAGCTCGAGTTTGAGACGTTGTTAATATTAAATCTATCAAAATTCAACTAAATGTTGAAGCCGTACATCATATGTATGATTTACTCTTTTAACAGCCATCTTACATCAATTGCAACTGCATGATGGGCATCATTAAGCCTGAATGCAGGGATTCCACTTTCTAAAAGAAATTAGCCGGGTGATCTCACATGTGAATAAAGCTAGCGTGAGAGATCTTTGTGAATCAGCAATTTGATAAAATAACTCTCCTACTAAGCCATATTTGGAAGTTATGACTTTACAAAAACATGACAAACGAAACACTTTCTTAGTAGGAGAGAGTGGCTTGACACTTAATAATATTAAGATAAAATATAAAAAATCTCCTTTCCATTTTTTACAGAATTTCCCAGCATGCAATGCAGGAATTATTAGTATTTAGCCTTATAGAATAAAGGATAATTTAATTTAATAACAGACAACATATTGAAGATATCAGAATTTTTGCTTGATTTCCTGATTCCTTAGCATGAGTCGGTCACAAATATGAGTCGCGGGTAGTGAAAATGTTTTCGATGGATGGTGTTAAGGGGTATTTTAAGGTAATTCGTCCCCATTCCCCCTCCTAAAAAGGAGGGTTTTTTTTAAAGCATCTTACAGGAGTCACAGGGAGATAGTTTCTTTGCCAAAGTATTGTTAGTCAACAAATCTATTGGGTCTACATGTTTCGGTCAAAATGTCGCTTCGGAATGATGCGAGCAAAGCTCGAAGAAAATTAGAAATTGAAATTAACCCCCCTGAAATTCATTTTGAGGAGTAATAACGCACAAATTTGAACTCAGCATCCAAAATTACATAGGAATAGTCAGTTTTCTAAGTTCTAGATATGTGGCAATATTTAAACATTAATTAATTAATGACTGTATTATATCTATATTAGCCTTATAGAATAAAGGAGCATTTAATTTAATAACAGACAATATATTGAAGATATCAGAATTTTTGCTTGATTTCCTGATTCCTTAGCATGAGTCGGTCACAAATATGAGTCGCGGGTAGTGAAAATGTTTTCGATGGATGGTGTTAAGGGGTATTTTAAGGTAATTCGTCCCCATTCCCCCTCCTAAAAAGGAGGTTGTTTTTTAAAGCATCTTACAGGAGTCACAGGGAGATAGTTTCTTTGCCAAAGTATAGTTAGTCAACAAATCTATTAGGTCTACATATTTCAGTCAAAATGTCGCTTCGGCATGATGCGAGCAAAGCTCGAAGAAAATTAGAAATTGAAATTAACCCCCCTGAAATTCATTTTGAGGAGTAATAACGCACAAATTTGAACTCAGCATCCAAAATTACATAGGAATAGTCAGTTTTCTAAGTTCTAGATATGTGGCAATATTTAAACATTAATTAATTAATGACTGTATTATATCTATATTAGCCTTATAGAATAAAGGAGCATTTAATTTAATAACAGACAATATATTGAAGATATCAGAATTTTTGCTTGATTTCCTGATTCCTTAGCATGAGTCGGTCACAAATATGAGTCGCGGGTAGTGAAAATGTTTTCGATGGATGGTGTTAAGGGGTATTTTAAGGTAATTCGTCCCCATTCCCCCTCCTAAAAAGGAGGTTGTTTTTTAAAGCATCTTACAGGAGTCACAGGGAGATAGTTTCTTTGCCAAAGTATAGTTAGTCAACAAATCTATTAGGTCTACATATTTCAGTCAAAATGTCGCTTCGGCATGATGCGAGCAAAGCTCGAAGAAAATTAGAAATTGAAATTAACCCCCCTGAAATTCATTTTGAGGAGTAATAACGCACAAATTTGAACTCAGCATCCAAAATTACATAGGAATAGTCAGTTTTCTAAGTTCTAGATATGTGGCAATATTTAAACATTAATTAATTAATGACTGTATTATATCTATATTAGCCTTATAGAATAAAGGAGCATTTAATTTAATAACAGACAATATATTGAAGATATCAGAATTTTTGCTTGATTTCCTGATTCCTTAGCATGAGTCGGTCACAAATATGAGTCGCGGGTAGTGAAAATGTTTTCGATGGATGGTGTTAAGGGGTATTTTAAGGTAATTCGTCCCCATTCCCCCTCCTAAAAAGGAGGTTGTTTTTTAAAGCATCTTACAGGAGTCACAGGGAGATAGTTTCTTTGCCAAAGTATAGTTAGTCAACAAATCTATTAGGTCTACATATTTCAGTCAAAATGTCGCTTCGGCATGATGCGAGCAAAGCTCGAAGAAAATTAGAAATTGAAATTAACCCCCCTGAAATTCATTTTGAGGAGTAATAACGCACAAATTTGAACTCAGCATCCAAAATTACATAGGAATAGTCAGTTTTCTAAGTTCTAGATATGTGGCAATATTTAAACATTAATTAATTAATGACTGTATTATATCTATATTAGCCTTATAGAATAAAGGAGCATTTAATTTAATAACAGACAATATATTGAAGATATCAGAATTTTTGCTTGATTTCCTGATTCCTTAGCATGAGTCGGTCACAAATATGAGTCGCGGGTAGTGAAAATGTTTTCGATGGATGGTGTTAAGGGGTATTTTAAGGTAATTCGTCCCCATTCCCCCTCCTAAAAAGGAGGTTGTTTTTTAAAGCATCTTACAGGAGTCACAGGGAGATAGTTTCTTTGCCAAAGTATAGTTAGTCAACAAATCTATTAGGTCTACATATTTCAGTCAAAATGTCGCTTCGGCATGATGCGAGCAAAGCTCGAAGAAAATTAGAAATTGAAATTAACCCCCCTGAAATTCATTTTGAGGAGTAATAACGCACAAATTTGAACTCAGCATCCAAAATTACATAGGAATAGTCAGTTTTCTAAGTTCTAGATATGTGGCAATATTTAAACATTAATTAATTAATGACTGTATTATATCTATATTAGCCTTATAGAATTATTATTATTATTATATCCAAATATCTCTATGTATTAAGTTTCTATGTATTACTACACGAATAAAATGCAAAGCTAATATTTTGAATTTGCATCTATAGTGTACTTAAGCTTATGTAGGTTTTTACGGTATTTGTTTCAGGTATCAACAACCTTTCTCTCACCTCGACTCCAACAAAACACTCGAATGGACAAACCATTCAGATGTGAGTCGCAATAATTTATTTTACCACAGGGAGCCCACTCTCAGAGACTCACTAATGATTGTTTACTTCACGTTTGTGTGTCAAGATTGCATATTAATTAGATAGTTTTGTCTTCAATAAAATTCCTTCAAAACACAAATGTCTCCTATTTTTCTGCAATAATACATGTTATGGATGATCATTTAATGTCTCTATATGACAATTCGAAATTTTTTAGGATGGCATGAGATTCAGTTGAATACCTAAGGGCTTAATACAAACAAGGGTGGAAAGTAAAGCAAAGCGCATGGAACCATCTCTAACACCAAGAAGTAGACAATCCCATGGGGGACCACGCGCGTCTCATTTGCTATCACTACTCACAATAGCTGTTATTACAGTTATATGCAAATGACTTCAAACAATGGATTCAAATCGAGGCTTTCGGGCAAACCTATTGTTTTCGCCCGAAAGCCTCGACTTCAACCCATTGTTCAAAATCATTTGCATATAACTGTAATAACAGCTATTATGGGGTAGGAATGGCGGTTGCGTGATCACAACACCAGCATGCAAATATTCCAAATGTGTCACATAGCAACCAGTCGTCCGGCAAATATCCACGTGCGAAATGCGGGCTTCTGCAAACGTCTAAAAAAGCGAGTTAAGTAGTTAGGTAGTTTTCATTTGTTTTCACTTAGCTTGAAAATTCCGAGCAATATAGATCAAATCAAATATTTATCCGATTTCTTTACAATCTTATTACTGTATTAAAAACACAAATTGTAAAATAAAGCTGACGTACCACTTCCTCACGCTTTCATAAACAGTATGACTATCCGCCATTTCAAAAGTACAGTCTTTCTGACCATTCGTTATACTTTTATATTCTTTGACGCTATAATAATCAGATTACACTGAGAAAATATAATATATGTTTTGGCCTTGAGTCCAATATTAGTCTTTAAAGTAATTTTCTAGCAAAATGCTTCGTGCTGCTTACACCTTGAATGTTTGCCCCCAGTTGTGGAAAGTTTTATCAAAATTTATAAGGCGGATTGCGAAATATCAAGGATTGTTTAAATAATGCGGATAATTTACATCGAAAAATTTATTATTTCTTGGGTATCTGTTAGCAAAAATCATCCTTCGTTCTTTTCTCCTATATCTCTTGCTCACTATATGGCAATTAGATAGCAATCGAGCCATACGATCATCTCAAAACGTAAAATATATGAGCTGGACCAAAAATCCAATGTTTACTTTTTTCGCGGTTTTGTATACAATTTCACAAAAATACGAAAATCTTAAAACTCGTCTATGTGTTTTTAATAAAACTTTAAAAAAACATCCTAAATCATGATTCAGTCTTTATGAAAGAAATGTGTTCAAGTGGATTTGAAATCTAACCCTGAACGCGTTTTTATACTGGAGATTCAAATGCGGACGGTACTCGCGAAACATTATTGGGTCGAGCCACCTTAAATCGCTTTATTAGACGTTTGCAGAAGCCTGCATTTGGCATGTGCATATTTGCCGGACGACTAGTTGCTATGTGTCACATTTGGAATATTTGCATGCTGGTGTTGTGATCACGCAATCGTCATTCCTACTCCACCATTGTGAGTAGTGATAACAAATGAGACGCGTGTGGTCCCCCAAGGGATTGTCTACTTCTTGGGGTCAGAGATGGTTCCATGCGCTTTGCTGAACTTTCCACCCTTGTCTGTATTTAAGCCTTTAGGTAAAGTGCAGACACTATGTCCGTGAAATATCACCAAAGTTATTTGTTGCTAACTAGTTGTTAGTTAGTATTAACTATTTGTCACTATCACTCAACCAGAACATTGTTAATAGAAATACACCAGAGACACTAAATACACAAGAGACTTGGACCATGGACAATGACTTTAATGATTTCATAGTGACAAATAGTTACTAACTAACAACTAGTTAGCAACAAATTGCTTTGGTGATATTTCACGGACATAGTGTCTGCACTCTATTCAACTGAATCTCATGCCATCCTGAAAATTTCGAAGAAATTGTCATATAGAGACATTAAATGATTTCACTACTGACGCAACATGTATTATTGCAGAAAAATAGGAGACATTTGTGTTTTGAATAAATTCAGTATATCAATATATCATGAACGATCAAAAAATTTGTTTAGTTTCAAAAATTGTGGTCACATAATTAAAACATCTACCAATGACAGATTTTGGTTGTTGGGTGAACATAAATAAGTAAACAAAAAAGGTTGTCGGAGAAAGGAACTCGAGAGTATACACTAGACCAAAGGGTAGTTTATAAATCTCTGTTCTTCACATTTGAATCACACTCACAAGTAATTAGATTGACCTAAATGTGCCATATCTTATTAGTAATTATTACATCCTTTCTACTCATGCCACCTTCAGGGGGCCAGGGCAATTAATACACTTGGGACCTCTCACTGACAACCTTTCTGAATTACTCTATTTCTCAGGTTTTTAAAAGCTATACTAAAGTGGTGTTATTTAACCTGTAAAAAATAGAATAACTAATACCGTACACACTAAATCCATTAAAATCCTTTGATATTTCACGATTCCCTGTAGCCCATGATCATACTAACTACACAAGATGGAAGGACTCTTCTGTTACCTCTTTCTAATTTCCCATATTACCAAAGACAACATTGTCTGTATGCAGCCTGTCTAAACGAATTTGCAGAATAGTCTGCCTCTTTTGCCATGATATCAAACCGTGCTCGGATAGCAAGAGTGAGCACCTCTCTGTCTATACATATAGTTGTGAATATTTCGTAGCATGTAACACATGTGCGCTTTCCACAGCACTTGTTCTTCATATCTAGAGGCAAAGTTCGGCATACACCACATATGCACCATTGTGGATGGGAGCTTCTAGCAACTGGTTGGGGTGGGTCTGGTTGACCAGAAAAAAGTACAGGCTGTTGAATTTCTCCATTAAGCACTTCACGAGCAAATTCCACACTCCCACGTCCCTTTGCCAGCAATTTCACTAGTAAGATGTCTTTATCTTGTGCTATTAGGTGTTGAACAAACTCCTGTTGTCAAAAAATAACTTTTATTTATAGGCATGTGATTAAAATAAATTATTAGGCAGATGGCAATACAGATTGAATTGGCACCAGTTACAAAAATTCATTGAAAGTACCCCCACTTGTGTTTCAGAGGGTTTTTTTTACAATCAGTAATTACAATACATAGTTGTTTCTAAAGGTACAGAAGAAATTACTGCTAGCTTGCTTTTGTGTTGTAGTATGATTGCTAGGAATTGAAGCCATTGCAAGAATACTTAGATTTTCTACAAATCCCACTCTTTGTGACTACACATTTTTTGCATTCGATTATTTCTACACAGACAAGACAATATTTTTTTATTCGGTACCATAATAGTTTACAAAATGCAATATATATACAAAAAAAGAACATAAATGATGGTACAAGCTATCTATAATAACCATCAGGGCTAAATGAGAGAGAATTTTAAAGCTACTTCTATAATACTTATTTCATTTACGGGGTCTTTGTAATTAATAGAAAGGTTCTTAACACACAGAATACTAAAGAATGAAAGAAAGAAAAATGAATCATATATTGACAAGGAAAATGATCATATTTGTGACATACCATTATTTCATACCATTATTTCTGTCTGTGCTCATTCAACTTGTTCCTAGTGCCTGGCAAAGGCACTGAGGTTTCTGTTGATCATTTGTTGTACCTAGATATTTTTGCATTTTGACTTCGCCGTTCCACATGTTGATTGGCTCAAATGGTAGATAAGGCACCAAGTGAAGACACACTGATTTGCAACTTACTCGTTTAATACTTGTTATAATGGAACACACCAAGTCTAGTGCTCGACCAGAAATACTTTCCTTAGTAGGTGTGTTTGGTAGAAGGAATTCCTTACAGAAAACACTATCCTTACTTTCTAGTACAAGTCAAACTTACAGCCCTAGTCCCGGTAGTGTACTAGTTACACGAGTCGTATTGTGCAAAGTTACATTATCAATCTTTGGTTTTATAATGATTTGTACTAACGCAATATCTCAAGAGGGTTCATCTCACACGATAATAATAATATACCATGATAATATTAACTAAATTTCACTTTCTAACACACATTTGCAGCTTTGGCAGCACTCTAGCCTGCTGTTGTGCAAGGGCCATTCTTTCACTTCTCTTGCGACTGCATCTGTTTTTGCAGGTGCAAATCTAAAGAGAACACACAATATATAAATAAACTACCGGAAAACAAATCTATCACGACAGTTGTGCGGAGTAAATGAGACATAAATTTAAGCTGCTACATTCAACCCTTCCCCTCTTTGTATAAAAAAGATCAAATCAATAACCTACCACTCTGTCAGCAGGGTTATTTTCTAGTGGTTCAGGAGGGTTTTTTGCCGCAACTGTGCGTACTTCATCGCTGAGTACTTCGCAATTTTTACAAGAAACTATGTTCGACCCGTATTTACACCTCTGAAAACACTTCGTGTTGGCCGTCTGGCAAGGGTATCCGGCCGATCGTTGAGTTGTTTTACGGCTATAAGTATTTTTGCATGAGCAAGAATGAAAATAAATTCAAAATTGTTTCAGAAAACGTTTTTTAAAACTTGTTCAACTTTGAGGCATACTCACCACTGAGACTGAGTATTCGGCGTGTGTTGATCTTCCGACAAACTACTTGTATCTGACGAACTGGAAGTGCTTTCGTTTAGTTTAGCACCATAAACATTATTTCTAAAATCAATCTCTATATCAATTTCCAGTTCACTTGTCGACACTGTCATATAGATAATAAAAGCAGGTCAAGGATTTAGCGTGCGGAACGTTGCACACTCTTGTATTGTCGCAACATAACACGCTATATACGATACCCCGTATGTAAACAATAACATAGGTGCGCAAAGGATTGTGGTTGACTCTTTCATTCATTCATCATTCATTGATTTTTTCATTGAGTGATTGATTCATGACTGATTCATTCATTCATTAATTCATTTATTACTCTAATGCTTTTTACCCCTTTAGCTTAGATAGTCCTAGTTTTGTTTCTCGATGTTTTAAATTTCCTAATATTTCTCATATTAGCAGGAGAATATTACAAGGAGAGTCCATTTCGATGAATTTCGATGGTCAATCAGATTGCTAGCTTGGCTGAAAATAACTCGCACTCTCGTTGTTGATCGGTGTGACGTCATGATTTTGTAAAAGACTGGATGCTTTTTTCCGTCAATTTTGTTTATCAATAAATTATGGCTAAAATCTTTTTATGGCCGATTTTACTAAAAAATCAATGCTTTTGTTCGAAAATATGTGGATTCAACTACAAGTCTTCAGTAATCAAACCCCAAGATGAACTCGGCCCTGCTTCGGCCCTGTATTGAAAGACTAGTATATATACAATAATATTTTTTTTGAAAAATACAATTTCTGCTGATCTAAAAAAAAAATTCATTTTGTTTTTGCAGATGGCTGCAGTACAAGAGTATTCGCTGGGACAACTAAATTACCTCAGGATATGCAAAGTCACGACTGGAAAAATTGGTGACGGACTCAGGGTAATCTTCAAACTGTTATGGGACACACGGTACAAGAGTACACACGGCGAGTGGGTAAACAATGCTCAAAATGGCAAGGATTTGTACAGCTTGGAATCGACAAAAAGTCGAAAGCGAAATTCTAGAGAACTTGCTATTTTGAGAAATGGGAATACCAATGAATGGGATTGTACCTGTCTTTTCTTTGCCATACTTAACTCAGATAGTATCGGCAGGGGTCTCGATCCCGTTGTTAAGAAAGGCGTGGATGACTTACGTCAGATCCGCAATAAATTCTTTGCTCATGTGCTTGATGGAAAGTTATCAGAATTAAACTTTCAAAACTCTATCCAAACGGTTATAGCTGCTTTTAGCACCCTGAAACTAGACACTGCTGATATCGAGGCAATCAAAAGCCAGATATCATTTCCTACAGAGGAACTTCGAGTCATTCAGGAACAGTTGGAAAAAGAGAAAATGCGTAACGAGGAACCGCGATCGTTTTGTGCTTTGCCGCCCAAACCATCCCATGAAGTTATCGATCGTTCAGGCGAAGTAACGAAGATCCTAGAAGAGATGAAAAGGTTGAGAAGCTCAAAAACAAATGAAATAACTGTTGTTTATCTGTCTGGGAATCCTGGCTGTGGCAAAAGTGAAATAGGAAGGCAGATAGGTGAGAAGGTTTTCGATGATGTTCCCGACAACACGACAGATCAAGTAAAGTTTGTCTTCGCTCTCAACGCATCCAGTACAGACACATTAATACAATCATATCTTGAATTTGCAATTAATTTGAACTGCGATAAGAACTCCACAACAAGTATTGGAGAATCAAACGGTCTCTCTCAGAAAGACAAACTCATTCATCTTAAAAGTCTTGTGGCTCCTAAACTGCGAAAGTATTCTTCGTGGCTCTTAATCGTGGATAACGTGACAGACGTTAATTCAGCCTTCAGATTCTTGCCACGAGCGGGAGAGAAGACTGTTGGCAATGGTCAGATACTTGTTACTACACAAGACAGACGATCCATTGGTTCAAATGACTCCTACTCTTACCATTTATCCCTTAGCCGTGGTATGAACCAAGATGAAGCGATTTTAACACTTTCCAAAATATCTGGCATTGTTTCTGATGAAAAATGCACTTTACAAGTTGCAAAGGCTCTAGATTTCCAACCACTAGCACTAGCATGTGCAGCAACTTACATGAAACGTGTAAGTTATACCAAAATGTCAATGTCATTTGAAGAATACTTCCAGAAGCTTCAACAAGGCAAGCGAGAAGCGACTGAAGGGGAATATAAAAACATTAGTGTAGCGTATTCTCAATCAATGACTGCAGCAGTCAAGTTGGCCTTAGAAAAAGAAATGGCTGAAGACATGGTTATGATGCATGCTTTTCAATTCATGTCTGGCATGGCTCCTAAGCGAATACCTCTTGAATTTGTCGTCCAATATGTAACACGGTGCTTACCAGTTCAAGACGAAGATTTCGTGGCCACCACTATCCTTTCATCTTCACTTATTTTTTCTTCCGAAGACCAGCCAATAGAGATTGGTGTTCATCAAGTTGTGCAAAGTTGTTTACAATATATTGTTCTTCACAAGAGCAAAGAAGAAGAGTTCTATTTCTTGGTGAAAGTAATTCATGCTTTTTCACCACTTTTAAACGAGTTTGATGAGTTTGACGTCAATCACATTATTGCAACACAATCTGTGGTAGCGCACTTCATCCACCTCTCTAAGAAGCTTAATTTCTATACATCAAATCCTTTGTCAATCACAACACTGCAAAATAGTTTTCAAAAAGAATACAAAGAATGCATGAGTTCCATAACTACAGCGGGAAAGATCTGCCAAACCCAAGATAAGCACATAGCCGCAAATACCTTTTATAGAATAGTACTTATGGTTAATGAAATTTTTAACAATGAAAATCATCCAACATTGGCTACTACATTAAGTAATCTAGGAACTAACCTCGGTGACCTGGGCAGGCATGAAGAAGCGCACAAATGTTTGGAGCGAGCATTAGCTATTAAAGAGTTGGCGTATGATGAAAACCATCCAACATTGGCTACTACATTGAGTAATCTAGGAATTAACCTCCGTGACCTGGGCAGGTATGAAGAAGCGCAGAAATGTTTTGAGCGAGCATTAGCTATTAAAGAGTTGGTGTATGATGAAAACCATCCAACATTGGCTACTACATTGAGTAATCTAGGAATTAACCTCCGTGACCTGGGCAGGTATGAAGAAGCGCAGAAATGTTTTGAGCGAGCATTAGCCATTGACGAGGTGTCGTATGATAAAAACCATCCAACATTGGCTATTACATTGAGTAATCTAGGAATTAACCTCGGTAACCTGGGCAGGCATGAAGAAGCGCAGAAATGTTTTGAGCGAGCATTAGCCATTGAAGAGATGGCGTATGATGAAAACCATCGAACATTGGCTACTACATTGAGTAATCTAGGAATTAACCTCCGTGACCTGGGCAGGTATGAAGAAGCGCAGAAATGTTTTGAGCGAGCATTAGCCATTGACGAGATGGCGTATGATGAAAACCATCTAACATTGGCTATTACATTGAGTAATCTAGGAATTAACCTCGGTAACCTGGGCAGGCATGAAGAAGCGCAGAAATGTTTTGAGCGAGCATTAGCCATTGAAGAGATGGCGTATGATGAAAACCATCCAACATTGGCTACTACATTGAGTAATCTAGGAATTAACCTCCGTGACCTGGGCAGGTATGAAGAAGCGCAGAAATGTTTTGAGCGAGCATTAGCTATTAAAGAGTTGGCGTATGATGAAAACCATCCAACATTGGCTACTACATTGAGTAATCTAGGAATTAACCTCCGTGACCTGGGCAGGTATGAAGAAGCGCAGAAATGTTTTGAGCGAGCATTAGCCATTGACGAGATGGCGTATGATGAAAACCATCCAACATTGGCTATTACATTGAGTAATCTAGGAATTAACCTCGGTAACCTGGGCAGGCATGAAGAAGCGCAGAAATGTTTTGAGCGAGCATTAGCCATTGAAGAGATGGCGTATGAAGAAAACCATCCAAAATTGGTTATTACATTGAGTAATCTAGGAATTAACCTCGGTAACCTGGGCAGGCATGAAGAAGCGCAGAAATGTTTTGAGCGAGCATTAGCCATTGAAGAGATGGCGTATGATGAAAACCATCCAACATTGGCTACTACATTGAGTAATCTAGGATTGAGCCTTAGTGATCTGGGCAGGCATGAAGAAGCGCAGAAATGTTTTGAGCGAGCATTAGCCATTGAAGAGATGGCGTATGATGAAAACCATCCAACATTGGCTACTACATTGAGTAATCTAGGATTGAGCCTTAGTGATCTGGGCAAGTATGAAGAAGCGCAGAAATGTTTGGAGCGAGCATTAGCTATTCAAAAGATGGCGTATGATGAAAATCATCCAACATTGGCTACTACATTAAGTAATCTAGGAACTAACCTCGGTGACCTGGGCAGGCATGAAGAAGCGCAGAAATGTTTGGAGCGAGCATTAGCTATTAAAGAGTTGGCGTATGATGAAAATCATCCAACATTGGCTACTACATTAAGTAATCTAGGAACTAACCTCGGTGACCTGGGCAGGTATGAAGAAGCGCAGAAATGTTTTGAGCGAGCATTAGCCATTGACGAGATGACGTATGATGAAAACCATCCAACATTGGCTACTACATTGAGTAATCTAGGAACTAACCGCCGTTATCTGGGCAAGTATGAAAAGTTTGGAGCGAGCATTAGCTATTAAAAAGATATTATATATATCTAACAATTATTCCACGAAATCGAGTCGTACATGAGCTGATAGGCAACGAGGCGTACTATCCACAACTTATAGGTCAAACTTAAAAGGAAATAATGGTAACAACAAATTACTAAAACTAGAAAAACTAGAACATTTTGTGAATGAATTTTGACTTGAACATTGCGCGCTACTGACGCCATCACACGATTCTTCAGTTTGATTGAGAAAGCCAGATAAAAAAACTGTGCTTGAACTTCTCTTAATTCCTCCGTCGTTCTAAAATATATAGTAGTTTTAACAATAAAATATGCTATTTTTAGCCGTTAAAAAAAAGTAGTGAGGGAGAAAATGACAAAAACATAATAAATTATTATATCCACACTCACTAGATATGAGCAATCTCGCGCTCTGATTGGCTCCCTACTACTAGGCTATCACCTCATATACCGTGGGTAGAAGAAAACAAACAAAATGGCGGAGCGTTTTGTCGAACTGAGCGAAGAAGAGGGCGAGAGGTCTAATTGTTTTAGTATAAACCAACTAGTAGGTCAAACTTTGCCATATTTTGAAAGAAAAATAACATTTCAATTGTTTTATTTTCACAAAATGACAGATAATCGAAAGTGAAAATACCGAGCGCGCGCTCAATGACGTGTGACGGCAAATTAAAATGTATTCAAAACACATCGAAATTCTCCACTGTTTTTGTCATTTTTTCCCTCACTACTTTTTTTTAACGGCTAAAAATAGCATATTTTAGTGTTAAAACTACTATATATTTTAGAACGACGGAGGAATTAAGAAAAGTTCAAGAACAGTTTTTTAATCTGGCTTTCTCAATCAAACTGAAGAATCGTGTGATGGCGTCAGTAGCGCGCGCTGTTCAAGTCAAAATTAATTCACAAAATGTTCTAGTTTTTCTAGTTTTAGTAATTTGTTGTTACTATTATTTCCTTTTAAGTTTGACCTATAAGTTGTGGATAGTACGCCTCGTTGGCTATCAGCTCATGTACGACTCGATTTCGTGGAATAACTGTTAAATATATTATATATATTATATTATATTATATTACACCACACCACACCACACCACACCACACCACACCACACCACACCACACCACACCACACTATTCTAGGTTATTCTGTGTTCGTGATTTATCCTTGAACTTGTAGTAATAACGGTGTGAATAGTACGCGTACTGAGCAAAATAAAACAGACGAAAGGCAGCATATGCTACATTGAGTAATCTAGGAACTAACCTCGGTTATCTGGGCAAATATAAAGAAGCGCAGAAATGTTTGGACTTTGCAATTGTATACTTATATTGTATACTTATTGTAGAGATCTTCATCTTTAATGAATAGCTTCTTTAGCATCTTAAGCCTTGACTCTGCTAGGTATTTCTTAGTTGGTAAATAAGGATTTACATGCCTCCATGGTAGGGATAGAAGATAATTTTAAAATTAGACAAGAGGTACTTACCTTTTGTGTGGCTCAGACACACAAAATCATCAAATGTGCCTCCTGAATGCAATCTATGTGACTTGCAATATACAATTGATTTATAATAAAGTTGAAAGTAGCGAATTGCTGGGAATGCTGAGACTAGTAAACCTGTGACGTGAGCAATGTCACACAGGCTAACTTGTGTAGGTTTCAAAATATTTCGACAAGCCAAGATAATTTTAGTTATCTTAGATTCTGGTAAAAATTGACCTGAAACTGTATTAATAATGAATCCCAGAAAGGTCAATGACTGACTAGGTTTTAAAACAGATTTTTCATAATTTATGACAAAACCTAGGCTCTCCAACAGGCTGATGGTTGCAGTAATGTTATCTAAGCATTCTTCAGCACTCGCTGCTATAACAAGGATATCATCTATGAACGATTTAGTTCGTACACCTTGACAATGCAAGGTCGCCATGACTGGTTTTTAACACCTTAGTAAACACCTTTGGAGCAAGACTGTAGCCAAAGGGGAGACATGTAAATTCAAACAATTTTTGATCCCAAAGAAAACGAAAAAACAATCTGTCTTTAGAAAATATGGGGATGCTGAAATATGCATCTTTTAGATCAATGGTTGCCAAATAATCACCTGATTGGACTAAGTGGATACCTTCCATTTTAAAATGAATTTTGGCAACAAACTCGTTTAGGGGTTTGAGATTGATCACTGGCCTCAAATCACCGGTTTTCTTGGGTACTAAAAACATATAGGAGATGAATTGATCTCGACAATGATGTACCCTTTCAATAGCACCTTTTGCTAATAATTTTTCAATTTCGTCATTCATTATCCTCATTTCGTGTTGATTCAACACAGGAGTATTAGGCAAAATAGACTGAATTGGAATCATGTCGTTTTCAAACTCAAGATGATAACCAGAAACAGTTTCAAGTACCCAAGGATCACTGGTGATTTGACGCCACATGACCATATTCTTAGCTAGATTACCAGCATAAGCAATAATTGGGTTTTTAAAGTTTTGACATACCTGATTGTTTAAAGATGGCTCGGTTACTACTTCGAGTTCGTTGAAGTCGATGACTTGGCTGTCTGATAACTTTCTTTCCGGTAACGAGTGCAATGTCGGTTTCCGTAGTTTAAAAAATACGGCTTTTTTCCTCTTGAAGACGAGTTGCCTTTGTTGTAGGACTCCTTGTCACGCTTATAACTCGATGAGCTGACCGGTTGGGTTGAACTTATCTTCTTGGAAAGTTTGTTGACTTCCGCAATGTCCTTAATGTGTTTTGGCAGTTCATCTCCAAAGAGACATTTGTCAAGAGGTGTGTTTTGGCCACACACAGAGCGATAGTTGCTGTTTATAACATCCTTGAGGGTTTCTCTTCTAGTCATAGACGTTTTGAAACTAGCGTGACACAAAAACGTGACACTATCTGCTAGCTTCGGTATAATGCTACCAGGTTCAATTTTATCTTGTTTATTTTGGGCCAACAGAGCATCCTCTAAAACGCTAATCACTGGTTGTGTGGCTTTAACTATATTTCTTTGTAATGGTCTTGATAAATCGTGCCATAATTCTAGATTGACCTTAGGCACGCACTGCAGGTTCTGGCAATTTTCGGGCGTTTGGTATTTTGCCTCTAATTCCTTCATTTTGGACTCGATAATTTTCGGTACACAAGCTTCGGAATCGTCGAAGACAGACGGAAATATCGACTCTGCATTATGTTCTTGAAGAACTGTTGGAGTGCTAAGCTCCGATAAGTCTGCAGGGGCGAACTCGGACGTGTTGTCAACACGTGGTACAGAAGATTCTTCTGTCCTCGCTTTTCTCGATAAATTGGGCTCAACGGCCTCTAATTGTCTCTTACGACTTCGTGGAATAGAGTTTTCATCTCTGCGATAGAGGAAACGATGTCGAAGACCAAGCTCTGTTTTAAGCTCGTCTATGTCAATTTCTATTTTGTCATCTGTGCTCGCTTGGAGCGATGACTCAGCGACATTCTCAGCTAATTTGTCGTGATTAGTTCTTCTCGTGGATGGTAATCTCCTCCTTGTCAAGAGTTTGACCATGAAGACTCATATTTAGTACAAATGTACGAAGTAGCGACACGCTGTGAAGCACTAAAGGAAGAATGATGTACTTGACTCGCTCGGGATATTTATATTCAACTCATTTGCATAATAATGATATGCTTTGAAGTGTGACCGCTGACTTAGCATTACAAAGGAATGCAAATTTAGCCCACAATGTGAAGTGAATCGAAAGAGAATGTCCATTGACTTGTTCAACGGACAACTCCATCTTCTTTAGAGCTGCCTTGTCTTCACCAGACATTCCTTCTACAGCATTGTTATTGAACTTCTTTAATTGATCGACAAGTGCACGGATCACCGTCCTTTTTATTGACTAGGTTTGCGTTCACAGCTTTATACTTACACTTGTACTGTCAGTTAGGCCCTGAATGGTCCAACCAAGGATAGACTTTACTGCATACTGCTCTTTACATTTACCGCTCTTCTCTTGTTGTACCCAAAACACGTCTGGTACGTCATTGCCGATCAGCAACGATACATTGCCTTATACCTCTGGTATCTCTATTCCTTTGAGGCGAGGCCACTTATCGATATCTTCTGACTTGGCAATACAACTTTCTGAAACAGGAATTTCATCATTACAACATCACAACTGCAGGTAACTCAACACAACTTCTTCTTCATTTATAGGTTTGATATCGATGCATAAATCGACGATTTCACCTATCTTCTGACTTACCTTCTTGTCAATCGTGTTAAGAGTGTAACAATGTTCTACTCCTGTTATCCCGAGTGTTTTTGTAAGAGACGTCTCGCACAGAGAGGTATCCGAACCATTATCTAGTAGGGCATAGGTAACCACCGTACCATTCTTGCCACACACTCGCACCGGTACAATCGGCAAACAGACTCTCTTGTTAGCAATTACAACGTTAGAATTGACCTTAGGATCATCTTTCTTTGATGATTTATCTGTGGTTGTAGAAGGGTGAACTGTGACGTCATCTTTCTTGGATGAACTATCAAGCACTGGAGGATGTATAGTCGGATCATGTTTACTGCTGCAGTCTCGGACTGTATAGGTTGATTTCTTGAAGCATTTATTCGCTACGTGGTTGCCTTTAAAACAGTTAAAGCACAATCTATTCTTCTTCAGGAATTCAATCTTTTCATTTTAGCTTTTCTTGATGAAACACATCACATTCAGTTAGCAAATGTTACTTGTTACAATTCGCACAGGTAAGTCCACTCTGACGGGAAGTGTAAGTCGAAGTTCTTTGATGACTTGGTTGTACCTGGACTTTTTCAGAACCGGTTTGACTTCACGTTTTACATCTTGATATTTTTGATGTACCATAATGTCACCGAAAATTGGGTCGTTCGCAGCCTTTGCCGCTTGCTCGACGAAGGTAGACAGGCCATTTATGTGTGGTCTACGTCCCATTTTTCTAATTTGGCGTGCACTTTCAAGCCACTTGCCTTTCAGGTGATATCTTGCGAAGGTTATCCGCGCTATTTATTTCGTCTATGAACCCGATGGAGCGATGCTTGCACATGCGATGATGTACGGATCACCAAATCGCTCGTAGAGAATCCTTCTGGCTTCATGATAACCATGTACTCGGTTCATCAGTATATAGTTTCTAAGGAACTGCTAGCGATCCGCTAAACTGTAGCAGGTAATTTCACTTCTCGTAGTGCGCTTTCGTCACTATACGTGAAATAATTCTCAAGTTAACACATCGCATGATATCTCTGTAATAACAAAAATATTTTTTGGCACCAAGCTATAACATAAGCAAGTAGTATGGGCTTGTCGAAAATAACTCAACAAAGTTTCTTCTATAATCATACAATTACGTTAAGAGCTAGCCCAGCTTTTATGGGAGAAATATATCAAACGAGTAAACGGCAAATACATCCTGAAGTATTATAGAAATCAAAGCTTTGTAACTAGAGTAAATACGCGAAATACAAAATGTTGACAAAAATTGAATTCATTTTTTTGAAGTGTCGAATCTGTAAACAAAAAACTGGACTTTCAAATTTGCACTAAGTTGTCGAAGATAAAGTAATGTTCCATCGAAATTTGACAACTGATAAACCAGTTTTAACACATTATTTTTAACAAATTTTACTGATATCAGAAGTAAACGCTAAATGGTTACACATAGTCGTGGGAAATAGAATCACCAAAAACAACTCTGTAAGACTCTCCTTTACTGATTTACCTATTTAATGTATAATAATCGCATTTTTTTTGGTAAAAGACCGCTAAGTAGGTGCAATATTTCAATAACCGCTAAGAAAAATCCTATTCTAGAGGGGGAAAAGCTTCCAATAATAAATATTTATTTTGAACACACGGCTAAATTTGATATGCGTTCCACCTCATTGCTACCATTCTAAAACCAAACACAATAATAAACTAAAGTTAACTATAACTATAATAATTACATTTAAAAAGAATGGCAAACAATTACTTTGACGGCCCTCTACATCAAACATGATTAACAAGCGGAAAATACAATAAATGCAGTAAAAAAATTGATAAGCATCTGTTAATAATTTTTACACACAGTATTTTGATAATATAAAAAAGATAACGTACAATTTGATGTGAATTTCCAGTGAAAAAAAAGGTCAAAAAACCCATGCCTAAACTTGCCCAAATGAAAACCTTCCGTTGCCAACAGTATCTAAGTACGCGTCATATTTACGTCAATTACTAAATATGGGCATGGCATAGGAACCCCGAAACAAAGTAAAACTAAATCCAAGATTTAGCTCCTGAGCACATGTTTACGTAACGAAATAAAATGGTTTTAAAGCAAAGAAAAAAATGATTTGAAACCTGTCTAAAGGTAAAAAAAAGGACACAAATTGTCGCCTACACACACAATACACAGGATGCACGCTTGTATTATATAGACTACGCAAGCTTGAGTATTTTCAATCCATACAAATACACCCATTTAGTCTAAAAAGATGAACACTGACAACATCTCAATTGTTATTCCTTTATTTACTTGAATAACATTTGTAATGTATATAGATGGACAGTGATGTATTTTGTTATGGTTTTGCCAACCAACTATTGTTGTTAGAACTAAAATAAAAAAATGTATTGTGTAACTGGTTGGCAAATTAGCATCACAATAGCAACAACTGTAAACACTATGCTCACCTATAGTATGCATATATACACACCCACTTTCAGGACATAGTTATAGATAGAAAAAGTCAAATTATGTGACTGAATATTAAATTGACACTATTTTATACTCAAAACAGACCAGGAGCTCAAAACAGTGCCACCTGAAATTCTTGCACGTGGTCCACAAGCAAAAAGTGCCCACAAACGAGCTTTAAAAAGTGGAAAAGTTAAGAATCCTCGCTTGCCAGTTGTTTTGGTTGGTCAATCACGCTCTGGAAAAACAAGCTTGCTAAGATCTCTTAATGGTAAAGCATTGTATCTATTGCAAATGTACTTATTAATTGATTTTTTTATATGCATCTATCGTTACGGAATTGCGTTAGATTTTTATACTCGAAGGGCGGCGGCGCGTCACCGTCGGACTAACACTATAATGTTTTTTGTAATTCCTTAGACTTTGGCGTCTTTTAAGATAAGGACGCTTACACACAAACTTATAATCTGCATGCACCAGGGAACGTTGGAAAAACAATAGGGAGTTACGAAATCCCGGCTGTGAAGGGATTCTAAAACTTTACATTATTATTATCATTATTCTAAATAATTTATGTTTCTTTTTGTATAGGGGAGGAGTTCAACCCATTAGAAGACAGCACTGTGGGAGCAAAACTTCAGCGTTCTTTATCAAAGGTAGATGGTGACTGGGAGAAAAACGAAGACAAAGAAAACTTGCTGTACAATCATTGTGCAGCTATGATTGTTACGAAAGATTTGAAGAAACCCGCACAACCAATCCCAGACAAAGAATATGACTTTAACAGCTTAGAGAATATTCAAAAAGAATATTCTACTCAATACGATAGATCCCAGAACATCGCAACTCCTCCCTTAGTAGAACAAAAGAACCTACAGCCTCAAGACCCTGTAATGAAAGACAATAATACAACACAAAACGTGGACAATGTTGAGAACCTAGACCACTTCGACAAGCAAGAACCTCTACCAGATGACTGTTCGATGTATACAGAAACTATGTTACAAAACCCTGATGCTCAAAAGCAAATGGAAAACTACCTATTTTTCCACACAATGGATTTTGCAGGGCAGCCAGTCTATAGTGTCACTCATCCAGTGTTTCTTCCTCCAAAAGGCATATATCTTCTTGTTCACAGTTTAGAAAATGACCTAGATGCTCTGGCAACCCCTATAGTAAAGACTGGAGCAGTAGAAAGGAAGATTGATCACGATCCCATGACAAATATTGAGCACTTGAAATTCTGGATGTCCTTAATTGATGCTAATTCAACCCAGGAAGGAGCTTCTCCTGTCTTTGTAGTCTCAACACACGCTGATAAACCTTTTGAGACAGAGGTGAAAACAACCGCAAGAAAGATTCTCAAAACTCTTAGCGAAAAAAGCTTTGCACCAGGGCGTCACGTCGTCGTTGGAATATACACTGTGAACAACAAAGTTTCAGGAAGCTCAAGCCCAGAGGATGCGGACATAAAAGAACTTAAAACGCAAATAAGCAAAATCGCAAAGAGTCTTCCACAAATGAATGAGGATATTCCAATTCGATGGTTGCTTTTTGAAAAGAAACTGAAGCATCTTGTACGAGATGACAGGAGAAAGCATATTTCATTTAAAGAAGCCGAAAGTATTGCCTTACAATGTGAAGTGGATATCTCATGTCGATCAGATACTCCAGACATTACTGAACTCGTGACATTACTGAACTATTTACATGACCTTAAAGTGATAATACATTTTCCAGAAACTGGTATGATAATCATCGATACACAGTGGCTGCTTGACATGTTCGCTAAAGTAATAACTGTTCAACCAATAGAATGTCAGGGAGATTATAGAAATGAATGGAGGAAACTCGAGGATAAAGGAATTATCGACGTCAAGTTTCTCGAGCACCTGTGGAAGGACTTGCTGAACGATACATCAGTTGAATCGTTAATTACCATCATGGAAAAGTTCTCTCTCGTTTGCAAACAAAGTGATGGATCGTTTCTTGTTCCTGCAATGTTGTCAAATAGTACTATCGATTTGTCGCATGAGCTTATGAATAGTGACGACTGTGCTTCCCCACTAGTGGTTCGATTCAAGAGTTCGCATCTTCCTTTGGGCCTGTTTCCAAGACTTCTAGTTGCAGTTGGCGAGATGTGCAACTTGAAGTGGAAAAGTTCTACTCCGTACCTTTCTCAAAATTTTGCAAGGTATATATACTTTACAGGTCCCATCCACTCTATACCAAGTAAGTTGATTTCTTGATGACCACGAGAATGGAAAAGAGTTAAAACTGTCCACAATTCGCCGGGGAGAGCGTTTTCAAGAATTTGAGTTCTAGATCTGTTTTCGGTGACTATTTTTTGGGATAATGTGGACTGCTGACTAGTGTCTTTTTAAAATAGTTTTATTATTTTCGCTCAATTACCATGTAATATTTTTTTTGTTCTCTTTTTTGTAGGTTTTACATCAAGAGTGATAAGTTTAGCTTGGTCTTCATGGCCAACACAGCAACAATTGCAGTAGCCTTAATCGACGACGTGAACCCAGGTCGACGTGACGTTTATGTTAAACAGTGCAGGTCCATATTAGAATTCCTACTTGAGACCCTACCGAAAACGATCAAATCTTTCCCTTGGATGAGAAGTTTGGCTGAATTCGACTTTTGTATACGTTGTCCTATTTGCCTTACCTCTTGCAAAGAACACAACAAAAACAACTGTTGCCGAGACTGCTGTGTCCACCTTGTATCAGAAAAAGAGCTTTTGGAGACTACTACACCTCGGTGTCAAAAGAACCCGACAATGATAAGAAATTTTATACCAGAGACTTCCTACTCACACTGGTTTCCAAGATCAAAGAGTCAGGTAATTTGGTAATGACATTAATCTTATAATAGTTACATTTGTTTCAAAAATCATTCAGGTCGCAGGCGAAGATACAATCTAATCCACATCCACTTAGATCATCACATCTCCCCCCCCCCCCCCCCCCCCCCCAGATTTTTTCCTTTTACGACGAGCCGCATCACTTCCATCTGGTTTAAATTCAGGAAGCAACTTTTCGCTGGGTCACGTCGCAGTGACAAAGTGACCCGGGTTCGAGTATTTGCACTGACAAACAATATACTAGAACTTTTAGCGCCCTATCCGTAGTGACGAGGTTTATTTTACATTCTATACTAGGCGAAAGAGTTGAAGAAAGACGTCGAAGACTCGACTGAGGCTGTATGTTCCTCTTCGAGAAAAGTTGAAGGTCAGTTTTGTTACTGCCTCTATAATCAATAATAAATCATAATAATGTGTCAGTTTATATCCAATATTTGAATTATATATACCCTAGGGGACTCCCATATATAAAGGGCGGGGTTGCTGGTCGGAAATTTTGATAATTATTTAAACATGGATATTTACATAGCGTTCCACTCTTTTCTTAGACAATCAAGGTACAGACATCGTGCCACTTCTCAATCTAATGTCTTCAATGTCAATGGATGAAGCGACTGAGAAAGCAAAGAAAATTGCCGATCACCTGAAACTAGACAAGAACAGTGTAGAAGATCCCCCGGATGATACTAAACGTATGTGCAGGAAATTCTGTAAGAAAATGATTGGAGAGCAAATCAACTGTGTACAGGCGTTAAGGAATGAGCTACCAAGTGGAATGACAGGTTAGTAAACGTTTGACCGGGAATACAATACACTCAAACCCCTCAATATCGGACAGCTCTCGGACCACAACTTTCGGTGTCGTGAAGGGCTACCGGTTTATCGATGTTTATCGATGTGTTCATTGCAGCATTGGAAAATTTAGACCAAAATTATGTCCGGTTAAGAAAAAATTCCTGCTTCTGAGTGTGCGATATAGGGAAGCTCCATTGTATATGAAATCATTCTAACGTCATCTCCGAATCATCGCTACATTCTTAAAAGCACCACATCCGAGAGGCCTACATTTTATTAACACAATTCTGCGCTTATTAAAACCATGGTTTTCACATACGTCGGAATCGCAATCACAGTCATTAGCATCTTTAGACAAAGTGACAACAAAATAACACAGAAGCGGATCATATCATAATCACATCATGAGCTTTCCATTTCCTTCTGGTTCCTATAAGTGACCACGAAGCCGTCTTTTGTTTTTGAAGTAATATTAACATCCGACAATGAGAACTGAACGGGATTTCAGGTCTGCATCTATGTCATGTGGTGTTTACTTCATTTACTTCTAATGATTTCCATACTAACTCAATACGAATACAATCCTTGCGATAAGTGAAAACCAGAATATCGGAATTGGAAAAAAAACCAGCCAATCTCTAAATCATCATATGACACGCGTACGTGAACGGGAATCATATATAAACACGCATTATAAAATAATTTAGATAGTACGCGCGCTCTGATTGGTCAAAAACCGTGTTGGATGAGGCTATCTAAACATGCGCGCGCGTATTGATGGCGCGCGTATTGAGAATTGCTATTGTTATCAGCAATTAAAATGCCGATTTAGCCTCAAAAAATATTTTATAAAAGCAATAGAAGACGATTTTCCGTGTTATATACCATGATCTAAACACGCGTGATGTTGGGAGAACACTCGAGAGCTGGAAAAGCCCTCGCCTAACGGCTCGTGCTTTTCCTACGCTCTCTCGTGTTCTCCCAACATCACGCGTGTTTAGATCATGGTATATAACACGGAAAATCGTCTTCTATTTCTTAATTTATGTTTAATCAAGGCTTGTGCTTCCGATACTGCTAGTGACAAGCAGTTTTCATTTACATTTACTGCTTATGACTCCTACCAAACTATCACATTAAATAGGATAAAACAAACACAATTTTCATCATTGAGGTCTTCTTGTTTGTCGCTAGTATCGTCCTCTAACAAACAAATAAACAAACAAGCAAGAAAACATTACAAATCAACTTTGAAATAGTATCCAATTTACACCTTTCCCTTTCACCTTCCATAAATATGAATAGGGAAAATTGCAACCGTGATCAGTTGAGCAAAAAAATATAAATAAAAACGGGATAGGAGGGAGGGAAAACTGAACACAGCTGCTGGAGCTGGACTCTGTTGAAAGGATACGGAGAGCGTGAGACTAAAAGCTACGTCGTTGAAAGGCTCAATTGCAACAGCGAGCTTCATACAAAACTGCACATGGAGTGTCGATGGTAGCTCTTATTTTACTCGCTTTGAAAGCGACTGGTGCAAATAGTGTAATATAAATGGTCTGATTATCCGACAGAGCACGCATGTGTGAGAAATGCACAAACCAAATCAATGCCTCCTTGACAAATGCACCCTATTGTAATACCCAACAAGTAGATACGGTGATATCGACCTCGCAATGCCAAACAATGTTGATTTGATTCATTTTTAGGCCCACTTCAAGTTAAACATGACCTCCTAGTAAAATATATGGATTTAAAGATAAAAGAAAACTTATCCAAAGCATTAACAGGTAAGAAAAATCTAGAAACGGGATTTAAGAAAAATGATATTAGACATTGATTTTGTTACATACAATTATTGCGTCACTTAAGGTGTCTCCAAGTAGTTTCTCTTGGCCCACACTTCCCTTTTTAAATTCGCTATTAAATGATCTTACCTTAGCCCAATGCATCTGAATTTTACTAGAGGTGTCAGTCTTGGATTAAAATTTTGAATATTGTTCTCATTATATTAATTAGAGTTTCCATAGCAACAATAAACAAACTTTATTTAAAATGGCTTTTCTTAAATATCTTTTGGTTTTAGGCTGATAGCGACAGACCAATAAATAGAAAAGTTTAAAGCAAAGTTGTCTGTTTGTTCTTGAATAAATCACCGAGACATTTCAATTTTTTTTCGCGTGTGAACAGATAACTTTGCTTCAAAACTTTCTCATGTGATGTGCAATACGGGACTTACGTACATTTATTGGTTTGTTGCTATCAGCCTAAAATTAAAATATATTTAAGAAAAACCGTTGTACACAAAGTTTGTTTATCGTTGCTATGGAAACTCTGTTTAGCATAACGAGAACATCTTTCAAAATTTTCATCCAGTTTTTACATCTCTTGTAAAATTCAGATTCATTGGGCTAAGGTAACTTCATGTAACTGCGAACTCAAAACTGACTGAAGCGAACTGTTGGTCAATAAAAACTACTAGGAGACACCTTAAACAAAATAACTAGCGCAAAAATTTAAAGAAACAAGTAAAATATAAAAACCTTACTAAACGTCAAATTTACTTCTTTTCAGTACGTAAAATGGAATGGAAGATATTTGCCAAAGAGGAAGTCAACTTATCCGCAGATGAAATTGATGTTTTAGACGAGAGAAAATCAAACCCTGTTCTTGAGATCTTGAATGATCATTGCGGAGACTGGTCTGTGGATGAACTCTATACAGCTATTGTAGATTGTGGAGCAAATGCTATCGCAGATCGCTATCTTTAAAACCAAATAACTTTCTAGTTTTAGCATAGTTAATATTAACTATGGTTTTAGCATTTGGAAAATGTTTGAGTAGAAATATGCAGTGCTTTGTCCTGCCAGTTATATACAGCAGTCTATTACAGAAAGGGCCTGGATAGATTAACCAGAAATATAAATAGACGATCATATCATTGGTGATGTTATCTAAACTACATAGAGTACAAACATTAAAAGTGTGCAACATAAATACCACTAAATACTGCTAAATCTATTGTTCTCTATTGTTTAATCAACACTATTTAGTGGTAAATAGTGCAAAGTATTGCACACTTTTAGTGTTTGTACTCTAGTAGTTAAAAATACAAGTATATTGTTCTTAATGGTCCTTCTAAATAATACTAATGTATATATTTTATATTGCACTTATCCCGGTAAGCTCTAGATCTAGGCGCATAACATAAAAAAAACTATTTTCAATTAGGTGTTATTTTCAACAAAAAAAAATAATCAGAATCAGAAACAACGACGCCCATATGATTGTAATCGGAAATAATCCCAACTACATAAGTATATTGTTCATAATGGTGCCTTATTTTTATAAGGATCCATCAACATAATCTGTCGTAGGTAAAGTAGATTGGTTGGGCTATTGTTGTTAAAAACAATTAAACCGCCTTATTATGCAAGAGAGAAAAATTGGAAAAGAAAAATACTAGCACCAAACAGTAAGACTGTCAAATCAAAATCAAATCAAATTTTATTGCTCATTAAATTAACATTAAATTTGACAATTTTACAGCAAAAAAATACAATAAATTAATTACCATGTATATATAAATAGTTTTTTTTTACAATTGTATATATATAAGTTGAGCCTGAGGGCTAAATTAACTGGTAAGTTTTCTAGTTAGACCCCAGACTGACAATGTAAAACGCATTACTAGTCTAGATTACAGAGTAAAAATATATCTTTACTTCTGCGAATTGCTTATTGTTGTAGGAATGAATCGATTTGACAATAAATGTTCTTTTAAATAGATCCTATTTCTTCATAGTTCTGTTTCGTGAGACTACCCAGTGTTCAGTTTTACAATAAAAAGAAAATACAATAAATTAATTATCATGTATATATAAATAGTTTTTTTTTACAATTGTATATATATAAGTTGAGCCTGAGGGCTAAATTAACTGTTAAATTTTCTAGTTAGCCCCCTGACTGACAATGTAAAACGCATTACTAGTCTAGATTACAGGTAAAAATATGTATCTTTAATTCTGCTTATTGTTGTAAGATTGAATCAGTTTCACAATAAATGTTCTTTTAAATAGTCAGCTCCCATTTCCTCATAGTTCTGTTTCGTGAGACTACCCAGTGTTAAGTTTGAGGTGTTGCTCACCCATTGGCGCGCACCAAGCCATGCAACAAGGCTTGGTTTCTTAGCTTGGTAGATTTTGAATGTTGATTTAAAAGGTCTTATCGGCCCCAGTTCTTTTTCTAGACGTTGGATAAAGTTGGGGAAAATGGTGTTACAGCCAGTTAAAAAGATATTCTGAAAATATAAACACAATTTATAAGCTGTTTATCTATAAAATACACCCTTTCCGAGACACTATGCCACTAGCCTGCGTGTAGCCGAACACTAAACCCAGGTTAGCTTAGATTTGTCCAACCTTACCAGGGTTTTGTGTTCAGTGCAGGCTACTTTGTCACCCTTGAAATGAAAAGTATACAAGTTAGCAGCCCAGGGGTATATGGGTAATTTATAACCTAGGCCTATTTTACTAAAACACAGGGATTCCATGCATGGCCACTTTGCCACACTTGTCAATGTTTTCTTTACTTATGTTTAATGTGGCCATATTGGTAACACAGCTATCCCAAAACAACTTATTATATTGTTTTCCATAAAAGAAACGCTTGCTACTCAGGCTATTTGTAAACTGATCCGTGATCCTCTGCGTTACTAGTTTGAAGACTTCTCATGGGTGACAAAGTTTCAAGAAAAAGTGATATAAAATATAATTCGGCTTTGTAAGAAAGGTAGCTTTTCAGGCATATTTCTCTGAATGTCAGTCCTAAATACATACAACAATATGTGACTGGAAGTACAACAAACATCACAGAAAATAAATAGGATTGGTGTTCGTAACGTCAGTACCCATTTCTATTATTAGGCAATGTTTTCCTCTAGACAAACGTTAGGGCATACAACTGTTTTCAAAAAGGTTGCACAAACCAAGAGGTCTAAAGTATATTCTACCATGTATATGGTATAAACTGTGTGTCTTGTGACATACCTGTACTAACAAGTTTTGTTGGCCAGGTGAATAATGTCCTAATACAAAGTCTATAGTGTCTGTAATACCAGCTTGTTCAAGCCCTACCATAGCTGGCTAAAACAAGATCTCTGGGACTCTAAAAAAAAGAAGTTGATGATGATGATGATGTCAATGGTGACAATGTCAATGATGATGATGATAAACAATGATGATGATGATAAACAATCATTCAATTTATCAATCAGTCAATCAGACAATCAATCAGTCAGTCAGACAATTAATCAATCAGTCAGACAATTAATCAGTCAGTCAGACAATTAATCACTCAGTCAGACAATTAATCAGTCAGTCAGACAATTAATCAGTCAGTCAGACAATTAATCAGTCAGTCAGACAATTAATCAGTCAGTCAGACAATTAATCAGTCAGTCAGACAATTAATCAGTCAGTCAGACAATTAATCAGTCAGTCACAATTATTCAGTCACTCAGACAATCAATCAGTCACTCAGACAATTAATCAGTCACTCAGACAATTAATCAGTCAGTCAGACAATTATTCAGTCAGTCAGACAATCAATCAGTCAGTCAGACAATCAATCAGTCAGTCAGACAATCAATCAGTCAGACAATTAATCAGTCAGTCAGACAATTAATCAGTCAGTCAGACAATTAATCAGTCAGTCAGACAATTAATCAGTCAATCAGACAATTAATCAGTCAGTCAGACAATTAATCAGTCAGTCAGACAATCAATCAGTCAGTCAATTATTCAGTCAGTCAGACAATTAATCAGTCAGTCAGACAATTAATCAGTCAGTCAGACAATTAATCAGTCAGTCAGACAATTAATCAGTCAGTCAGACAATTAATCAGTCAGTCAGACAATTAATCAGTCAGTCAGACAATTAATCAGTCAGTCACAATTATTCAGTCACTCAGACAATCAATCAGTCACTCAGACAATTAATCAGTCACTCAGACAATTAATCAGTCAGTCAGACAATTATTCAGTCAGTCAGACAATCAATCAGTCAGTCAGACAATCAATCAGTCAGTCAGACAATCAATCAGTCAGTCAGACAATTAATCACTCAGTCAGACAATTAATCACTCAGTCAGACAATTAATCAGTCAGTCAGACAATTAATCAGTCAATCAGACAATTAATCAGTCAGTCAGACAATTAATCAGTCAGTCAGACAATCAATCAGTCAGTCAATTATTCAGTCAGTCAGACAATTAATCAGTCAGTCAGACAATTAATCAGTCAGTCAGACAATTAATCACTCAGTCAGACAATTAATCAGTCAGACAATCAATCAATCAGTCAGACAATCAATCAGTCAGTCAGACAATTAATCACTCAGTCAGACAATCAATCAATCAGTCAGACAATCAATCAATCAGTCAGACAATTAATCAGTCAGTCAGACAATTAATCACTCAGTCAGACAATTAATCAGTCAGTCAGACAATTAATCAGTCAGACAATCAATCAGTCAGACAATCAATCAGTCAGACAATCAATCAGTCAGTCAGAGAATAATCATTCAGTCAGACAATTAATCAGTCAGTCAGACAATTATTCAGTCAGTCAGACAATTAATCAGTCAGTCAGACAATCAGTCAGTCAGTCAGACAATTAATCACTCAGTCAGACAAATAATCACTCAGTCAGACAATTATTCAGTCAGTCAGACAATTAATCAGTCAGTCAGACAATTAATCAGTCAGTCAGACAAAAGAACAAAGCTAACAAAGAAAACAATAGATTACCAGTACACAAGGGAGGAGTCCCACCTCAACTGCTAAAACAGATATTGGTAAGCAATTAAGACTTTGGTGCTCAAAAGTGGGTAACTGGTCACCCAAATCACCCAATCTTCTCTTGTAGTTTTGCATTGCGCACGCTCTACTGCGCACAATTTTGAACCAGCGAGAGCGCGCGCTACAGCTCGCGCACCTCTCGCGCGCTATGTCGGTATTACTAAAAGATCACAATTCGTACATTCAAACTGCCATAGCGCCAAAACGAATACGGTGACCTATCTTTTTTATGGTGTTAAACTAATGGTATCCAGGTTTGCAAACACATATCCGAGTTTGAATAAAAATTTATGTCCAGATTTCGAGATATTTCAGAATTGTGGTAATATTCTGTCATCCAGGTGTTCGCGATCAATACGCTCGTGTATTGCATTATCGCTATTTTCTTTTAACAGGTTCACTTTACTATCCAAGTATTGTGTGTGAATGAAGACTTGGGATGCTAAGATGTAATTAAACCTAATATTTCAATACTAATATCAAAAAAGAGTGCCATTAATCGCCTTTTCTTCTCATTTTATACATTGAAATATAACTCTCGCGCGCCGTCAAAATGAGTAAGTTTGACGTGATCTAGTGCCAAAACCAACACGGTGACCCCCCTTTTTTATTTCATTTTTAAAATGCCCATGTCTTAAAGTATAACTGTACAAAGTTTCAATAAAAGGTTATGTCAAAATCTATTACTACGGAATGTCCTTAAGGACGGGGCCTACTATTGCCACTGCGCAGGCTACTGCGCATCTACATAGTTTCCATTTTAACGCACTATCTTACCTCAAAAGATGACAAAATACAAATAAAAAAACATCTAACGATGGTAGTTGCGACGGTAGCGGTTTTTATAAAAACAGTCCCACAATGCACTTATGATGACGAATTTCTTTACTTAGTAGGGAGGGGACCGGAAAGAAATTGTCTTATGATAATCTTCGGCGGAAAAGTTTACCACGCGATAACTTTTTAAAACGCCCGGTAACCCCAATTTTTTTATAACTGCAATTATTAAGAACATGTTAAACAATGCTTTTGATGTAAAATTTCGAAAAAGCAACTGATTTTTGAATGGAAAATAAACAAAAATTCGAATTTTCTGAACCTCGTAAAATACAAGTCGCGATGCTAAAAAAATCATATTTCACTACTAACTTTTGAAAATACGTTACAAAATATATATTCCTATTAGAAAATTACTTGTTAATTGTTTACCGCTATCAAAGAGATGTTTCAATGAAAATCCTTTGAAAAAAAAAATTATTTGTCGATGCCGGTAAAATCGTGACGTCAGCCATATTTAAGACTCATTATTTCTCTTAACTGCCCGGTGACCCCACCTTTTTTAGACAGATTTGTAGAACCCTCTGAAGGGTTAAAACAACTCACATAGTTGTTTGAAGAATACATTACTTTTTAATTAGTAGGCCCCGTCCTTAATATGTGTTTTTTAGTTAAAATAACCTGGAATTTGGTCTAGTCTTGGATAATTGCTTCATCCCATGGACCATGAATGTTGCTGTGGAAGTAACAAAATATCAGCCTTAAGCCATGTTACAGTGAGAATACTCAAACCGTGAACACTTGACTTTTTTCATGTTGTTATTTTCTGAACCTTCTACTGCTTCAAAACCTCTAAAAATCAAGCAGTGAGTTCAAATACACTAAGTGTTCTTAATAAATCGTATTTCTAATCTATTCGCTCATGGGATGTGGGTTATACATAGTAACAAAAAACTTAAAGTGTTCACGGTTCAAGTGCCCTCACTGTAAAAAAAGTCTTGTAGTAGGTAAACAATTTAGTAGCGATAAAACCTCTTTTTATGTTTGCATTTCATGCCTTACTACACCTGCTGGCAAGAACATTGTCATACGAAAAAAAAAACTTTTGTATTTAGCGGGTAAGGAATAAATTAAAAGTACAAGAGATGATAAATGAAGCTGAACTCTCTCTTTTGTACTTGTAATTTATTCCTAACAGTCACTAAATACAAATGTTCTTTTTTCGTATGTCAACTTTCTTGCAAGTAGGTGTATATAAGCTGTTACTAAAATACTTTATCTTATAAGACAGTTTGATGTGTAATAATTATGGCTGGATATCTATGAGACGCTGTATTTTCACGAGCAAATGAGATAAATATCCAGCCATATTACACATCAAACTGTCTAATAAGTTATTTATTATCTATCCAACCATGTTCTTTTATAAAGCAAAATATTCTTTGTATTTGAAAGACCAGTCATTGACAAGTAAAAATATTGCTGGATATTTTTACTAGATCCAGTCCTACTCCTGCAATATATTTTTTTACTTATCTATGACTACTTGAATAATAAAAACGAATATATCACATGCTTTCGAGCATTGAGGTTCATAATTTGACAGACGCAATGCAATGGCTGTTAACCTGTGTTTGACTTACTTTTTGAGGCTCTGATGTTTCACAAACCATAGTGGACACACTAGAGTAACAGTCGAATGGACTAAGACTAGCAATACAGCAAACACTACTGATATTGGGTACAGTAAAGATACTGAAACTATCAGCAATAACCAGGTTATTGGCAGGTGCATCCAACTAACCTCAGCCTGTCAAGAAAACCATACACAAACGTTTAGAATGATAGTACAGTGTCATAACAAAACAAAAAATATCAGCAATAACTGGGTTACTGGCAAGTGTAGCCAACTAACCTCAGCCTGTGTAGAAAACTATTACATAAACGTTTAAAATTAGCAACACCATAGTCTCCCCCGCAGCCGTTTTTAGTGTCCTCATGCAACACTACACCCCTCCCCCCACCCCCCTCATTATATTGCTATGGATATCCTGCAAACCCTGGATGTCTAACATTGATCTACCAACTAAGCTATGGGCTTCCTGTGGAGTGGATAGTTTCTTTTACCTTCAAATGACTTCTTAGTACAGGAAATAAAGCAAACAACTGCATTGCAAATATCACAGTTACAAATGCATGCCATGCTGAGGGGAGTCTGGAAGCTAGACAAACAGATGCAAAGATAGATGCATTGAAGGACGCTGCTTTGGATACACTGAGAAGAGAGAAAATATTTCAACAGAACATTCTAAACGTTTCTTATCAAACTGCTATAATTATAATGACACAACATTTTAGTTGACAATTGCTAGACAGCTTTACACAAGAAATATAAGGGACTCCTAAAGGTACATGCGGTAAAAATTATTTAAATTTTTTTTTTTTTAAATTATTAAATTATTTTATTCACTTTAAAAAAATCCTCAGGTCAATAGTTGGGCTTCCTGTGTCCTAACTGACCATTATGGTTATCAAACAACATAAAAAAGGCAAACAGAAAATAAACTTGGCTCCACTTGCCCCATAGTCATAAAAGAGAATATTCATCAAAAGCATAAAAGCCTAGGAAAGTTACAGAAGGAAAGGATGAATGAATGTATGGATGAATTAATTAATGAACATATAAATGAATAAATGTACATTGTATAAATGAATGAATTGATGAATTCATGTATTACTTATAAGTGGAACTGTAAGATAACAACAATGGATAAACCTGGTAATGATTTTGATTCATTTGTGAAAATTGCAAAACAAATTATGTCAGTTTAAAGTTAGTTTCTAGAAATAATTTGGATCTTCTAACATAAATGAATACACATCAGCTAATTTGACTCTAATAAAGTTTAAACAATACACCCTGCCAACACCCCCTCCCTTCCCTCCCATACACTAATAAATGAAAGCCCCCTTAATAAAATTACAGAGTGGACCAGCCTTTAAGTACTTTTCTACAACTTACTGTCATTGCATGAATGGTATCAGTGCTGATAGAGTTTGTAAGATCTTTCAGGATAGGAGAAAGACCAAAGACAAACCCCAACACAAGACAAACACTCTTTAAATCATCCTTCCCTGTGTAGGGGAAAAAGAATAAAAAAATATTAAATAAAACAATAATCAACAAATCAACTGCTCTTTTTATTTGAAATAATATCATGAATTCCTTTTTCTTCTTCTTTTTGATAAGAGCATGCCTGGGGGTGGGGGAGGGGAGGGGGTTATGGATGCATGGACTCAAGGATAAAAGTATTGTACATGTCAAGCTATTATACACTTATTGGATTCATCCAACTCCATTATGATTGGATATTCAAATCACAAATTAAATATTGAATTCAATCTACTAATATTGAAATCAAGACTTAAATATTTTTCATAATTGGCTAGGATGAATCCTATAGGTGTTTTATTATACTGAACAAATAATTTTTTCAAAATATCTTGAGTAAACAATTACAACGTTGCAGTCCAATAGGTTGCTGTCCAATAATATTATAGAAAAATAATGGATTGCCATGTGACTAAAATATGGAGATGTGATTGTAGGATTATTTGTGAGGTGTAATAAAACTAGATGTGGCCCTTACTTGATCTTCCATTCATTTCTCTTGCTATGCCATGGTCAACTAATTCATACATGAAGTATCCAAGTACAGTAAGGATGCTTGATATTGTGAACAGGAGTGTTGGAGAAAGAACCTTGTCATCCATGTACACAAACAAAGCCACAAATAAACACACACTGAGGATTGAACCACAAGTGAATCAAATCATTGGATCAATTTATACATGATTGAATTAATCAACAAATCATGCAAAAAAATCTGGGGCCGGTTGTACGAAGTGTGAATAGCGCTATCCACCAGATAAATCCTTATCCAGCAGATAAAATCTATCAAAAACCTATGCAGTGGATAACTTTTATCCGCGGATAACTTTATCCACCCTTCGTACAACCGACCCCTGTTAATCAACCATTCAATTAATAAGTCAGTCAAACAATTATTCAGTCAGTCAGACAATCAATCAGGTAGTCAGACAATTAATCAGTCAGGCAGACAATCAGTCAGTCAATCAATCAGTCAGACAATCAGTCAGACAATCAATCAGTCAGACAATTTATCAGTCAGACAATCAATCAGTCAGACAATCAATCAGTCAGACAATCAATCAGTCAGACAATCAATCAGTCAGACAATCAATCAGTCAGACAATTAATCAGTCAGACAATCAATCAGTCAGACAATCAATCAGTCAGACAATTAATCAGTCAGACAATCAATCAGTCAGACAATCAATCAGTCAGACAATCAGTCAGACAATTAATCAGTCAGTCAGACAATTAATCAGTCAGTAAATCAATCAGTCAGACAATCAATCAGTCAGACAATTAATTAATCAGTCAGACAATAATTCATTCATTCATTCAATCAGTCAGTGAGGTTAATCAAACAATCAGTGATCCAGTAGTCAATAAATAAATAAGTCAGTCAGTCGGCTGGTATGAGGTCAGTCCCAGTCAATTAATATAGGTAAGTTAGTCTGACAGTAAATCAATCAGTCAGTCCATCAACTCATATCAATCAATCAGTCTGTCAGTTAGTTAGTTAAATCAGTTAAATCAATAATCATTTATAATTTGACAACTAATCAGTCAGTCATATTGTAAGTTAATCAATCACATGATCAATCAATCATCAATCATTGATCAGTAAAAATGTAAGATTACCTGCTAATTTGTTGTGATACAATGCAAGATTCCCATGCTACATACCAGAAGTCATATGTCCTTGTATAAACTGATAACAAAAACACATTGTATTACTAAATCAAGTGTATTCTTATAGGCAGGATTAAAGACCCATGGTCACTTAACCAGCATGCTTTGCATTGTTTATTACATTGTATTACTAAATCAAGTGTATTCTTATAGGCAGGATTAAAGACCCATGGTCACTTAACCAGCATGCTTTGCATTGTTTATTACATTGTATTACTAAATCAAGTGTATTCTTATAGGCAGGCTTAAACACCCATGGTCACTTAACCAGCATGCTTTGCATTGTTTATTACATTGTATTACTAAATCAAGTGTATTGTTATAGGCAGGATTACAGACCCATGGTCACTTAACCAGCATGCTTTGCATTGTTTATTACATTGTATTACTAAATCAAGTGTATTCTTATAGGCAGGATTACAGACCCATGGTCACTTAACCAGCATGCTTTGCATTGTTTATTACATTGTATTACTAAATCAAGTGTATTCTTATAGGCAGGATTAAAGACCCATGGTTACTTAACCAGCATGCTTTGCATTGTTTATTTTGATTTGAGTGTTATAAAAATTCATTTGCAGTCAGTTGTATTATGGGAAAACAAATAAAATAAAACGATAAAGGACAAACCATTAGATATTTGATGGGTGGGGGGATTTTTTTGTGCAGGATATTTTCTCCCCCTGGAGGATGTGCAGGATTTTTATCAGCTTTGCACGATAGTATTTTCAGGATTTGTTATGAGTAAAATATTTTTTTTTCTCAAAATATTAAGGTGTGCTCTATATTTTTGGGGGATATCCTGCAACCTCACAATCAACTATCTAATAGTATGTCCCTGAAATGATTTAGTAAAAGAAAGTAAATACCCACTCACATCATAAAAATATTAAAACATCTGAATGTGTGATTTTCATGGTCAATGAATTTGCCTTTTGACATAAAGAATTATTCAAATCCTGAGAAGTGTTATCCTACTTGACTTTGTTCTCAGCAGATAACACCCTCCTTGGTAATAATTGTTCATTGATACTCAGGGTGGGGAAGGGGGGGTGACAATCAGAAATCAAGGGCCTTTTTCATGATTTCACACATCACAGAGTTACATATGTAAAGCCTTTTTACAAATCTGTAATTCACGGGTCACAGGTGAGGATGATTTCACAGATAACGACTGAACTTTTTTGCTTTTTACACATCACTGGACGAATTTTGGGTGAATCACAGATAACCTCTTCCCCACCCTGCTTGTTCAGCATAATTGTGCATATCATACACAGCCTCATTCATTATTTCCTTGATATTTAACAATTATTCGCCGAAGGCGAAGTGATTATCAGTGAATATTTACCGAGCGGTGAGTCTTCGAGCTGCGAGGTAAATATTCACCGATAATCACTTATACCGATGGTTTCTGACAAGAAGATCTTTGCCTATTCATAATCTCCCACCAAAACACAACCCACCCTCCCCTTCCTCCAGAAACTTAGTTTGTACGTGTTCATTTTATTTTACTTAAGTTGTGTGTTCCAGTCTGATGCTAATAGTATTGTTATTGTTATGTGCAGCAAATACTTACGATTCTTCCTCAACTTCTCGAGAAATGAGTTGTCGACATAGTTATCAGGATACTCTTGAACTTCATACAAAACCTTCCTCCATGGCTTTCTTTCGGCCATTTCCATTACTACACGCTCTTATATAGACATTGTATTTCATAACTATCAAATAATTGTGAATAACATGCTTTGGAAATGGGATAAAATGCTTGTTTTTGTGTTTAATAACTAAACGCCATTTTGAACGCCATGTTTGAAAGAGGTGGGTTTAGCAACCAAGCCTGATGACGTCATGGGTATTCCCCGAAATAGAAAGAATCAAAGTGGCGGAAGCGATGGGGAATACGATGGGTGTAAAATATCGACGAATTTTGCGCGAACAACGACCTATTCTCGAGGTAGAACTTCAAGCAGTGCAATTACTGCCATTTATGACTGACATATTACTTCCAGAAGATGGAGAGAGCATCAAAGCAAAAAAGACTAAAACGGATCAAGCGAGAGCATTGTTGGACCTTTTACCTCGAAAAGGACCTGAAGCGTTTGACTGCTTTGTTAAAAGTTTATGGAAAGTTCATCCACAATTAGCGAGGGTTCTTGCAATTGAAGGGAAGTAATACACATTAACGTTCACGACATATACAATTCAGAAAGTTGTTACTCACACTTTAGGGACCAGTCATCATTTCTCTAGAATGGGGGAGGGGTGGGAGGGGGAGGGGAGTGGTAGGAGATTTTTTAGTGAAAGATGAAACTTTTGTCAAAGCCCCCCCCCCCCCCCCTCCCGATCTCTGGCCTAAAAATAAAAGCCCAACCTTTTGAATTGCTTATTTAAAATAGCTTTGTCCCCTATCCCCCCTTTAGATAAATAATGAATGGTCCCTTAATTTTGAGTTTTTTTGTAGAGTATAGGTTACAGAAACTTGTTGTTAATTATAACAAAACATATGCATGCAGTCTTATATTCTCTGTTATATATTAAGCTTTAAAATGATACATTTTATGTCTCTTATTATTGTAAAATGACGCAGTAAACACATTTTTAACTGAGGGCATGTGAAAGAACCCCATGAGCATAGACCGTATCCTTAATGTGGTATTTCAAGAATATGTTAAGCCTGGCTCCCATGCAAATAATCATTACAATTATTGTAGCAATAGAATCTGTCCAACAAAGCATTGCATTTTTTTTTTGTGGTGTCCTTATAATTAAACTCATGAATAATTAATGACAATTTGACAAAAGAAATCATGTCCGTGACCTGTAAATCTCATACCGATTCGTCCTGAATTGCATATTAGCTTCAACTTTAATTTATTCTGCCAGATTTACTTTTACTCTTTTATCTTATCTTGACAATTTTAGTAAAGATATGCAAGAATAATAATAATGCAACAACTGAAAGACAACTCAGTGCAAACACACTTTTTTCATTTAATTAAAGATTTTTCAATTCAACTCAAAACACACAAACCCACTCAAAATGAATGTAAAATATAAATAGTCGCTGAACCAAAAGATAATTTGTTCATAATTTTGTCTGATTATGCCTGATACATGTCATACATTGCACACCATACACAGGATGCACATTTGTATCACATACACTGCAGAAGCGTGAGTAATCTATTCTGAACGAAATCGGCTGGAATTAACTCAGAGGATTCTACAGGTCAACAAAATTAAAGGCTGTAAGAGTTTTGAAGAGACTACCCGCTGACCACTAGCCAGCACGGACTACCGCTGACCTTATATTGTTATCGAGTCGCCATTTTGTTTATGTAAACGAGCAAGATCAAAGCACTACTTCTAATACCTGTAAAGTACTCTTCACTGTAAGTCTATGGCTTTTGACCTATTGTTTATACGTTATTATTACTTAGTTTTGTATTGTAATTGTAACGTAGGATTTATCATCGTCGTCATTAAATCAATGTTAAACCTCCGATCGAGGAGTCATTCTTCAAGTTTTGTTGAATTTTTTTTAAATTTTAAGGAAAAAAATCAAAGGTTGAAAAGTACCCAATTATATTCTTTAGTAAATCAACACTAACAGTGAGCTTGGGCTACCTGTGACACGATAAATGGCGTCGCCTTTGTTCAGTGAAACCAATTTTGAAGAAGTAAAAAAACCAGACCACCTTCTGTAGTGTTGAAAAATTAGAAGAATTTCGGCAATCTTTGTTATATATTACAAAACACTGTCAATTACACAAGCCGTATTCTTTTCCTCTAGCTATGAATAAATAGATAAATAATTAAATACTACAAATACCGTATTCAAATGAATATCGTTTTCGGTTGTCAAAAGAGGCTTGCCTATGACAGATAACAAAACCCAGACCCTGTGTACATACTACGTTCCAGTCGGCTAGTTATTATCAAATTCACTAATTCCTAAAAAAATGTTTTTTCGAATATATAAAAATATCATTCAAGATTTTTGATAATAATAAAATGAAATATGGAAATATAATTATGATGTAAAAGGAAAAAAAGGAAAGAAAAAAAATCAAAATCTCGTCAAAAACATCCAAAGTCCAGTCCAAAGTCCAGTCCAGTGTTTACAGGATGCCTTTAAAATCCCGGGGTTTGTTTGCAAGCGTTTCCTTCGCGGGCATGCTGTAAAACCAGGACTTTGGGCCCGGACCCGGACTCAGACTTTAAAATATAAATAAATGTATGAATCAAATAATAACAATAATAAATAAATATTTGTATTTTTTATTTAATAATAATATGAAGACAAGCGAGAAACAATTACAACGTTTTGTTGTCATCCTGACAACATTCTCAAGTAAATGATGGTGAAAAAAGATAAAATATCTATACTAATACATATTTTTTCTATTTTCACCATCATTTTCTTGAGAATGTTGTCGCGATGACAATGAAACGTTGTAATTTCTCCTCGCTTGTCTTCATATTAAATTGTTTAAGTTCTCATAAATGAATAAATTACAAAAATGCATAAATCCAAAAAATTTAAATTACATACTTATATTGGTACCTGGGACAGCCCTATAAATCAGTGTCTATTAGTCGTGTTATATATAACTGATAACCTGTATGATGCAGTTCCTCGCTTATTTATAGTGAAAAGTATTAAAGGGGATTTGTGACATGTGCTATTTGATTCCTGCCAGGGAAAACCCGCACAAAGTCGCAGTACTGTAATCATGTTTTCTATGTTATTTTACTTGGACGAACTCCGTAGAGGTAACACAGATATACTGTAATTGAACATTGTTTGATATGGGGAGGGAGACAGACAACGACGTCATTTTATTTATAGAATGTCTTGCCAACATGCATGCCGTGTGACAGTCTATGGCAAAATACAAAACAGAGTTTTCCGATTTACCGACTTTGGTACTAATAGTACCAGATACTAATTAGCATACGCGCATGTTATCTGTTTACCATTATTAGAATTTATAGGAGTTGCATGTGTTCAAAATATTACATTTTGTGAGTAAGAATAAAAAAAATAAGAACAATATTGCAGAAATAATGACATATTAACATTGGTACTATCATTTGGCACTATTAGTGCCAAATCTGCCTCTGTGCCGGTAAATCGGAAAATCCTGTTCAGTCCCAAATTATCAGGAAATTAAGAAATCAGTATAAAAAAACGTTTGATTTATTCACAGGAAATGGCTCTATGCAATCCCATAGTTGGATTGCATAGAAATTGTATTACACTAATACAATACCACAAAGTATTTTACATGCATTGTATTGTGCAATGAAATCCTATTGACAATGATATGTTGTATTGGATAGCTGTATACAACACCTTTTCCAATACAATGTCGTATTGTATTGCACTGTCTATTACTATGCTGTATTTGATAAGGGCTTGCATAGATCTATACAACACCTATACAAACCCATGCATGTGATTGGATTAGTCTATACAATACCACATTGGTTTGGATAAGGGCTTGCATAGATCTATGCAACACCTATACAAACCCATGCATGTGATTGGATTAGTCTATACAATACCACATTGGTTTGGATAAGGGCTTGCATAGATCTATGCAACACCTATACAAACCCATGCATGTGATTGGATAAGTCTATACAATACGACATTGGTTTGGATAAGGGCTTGCATAGATCTATGCAACACCTATACAAACCCATGCATGTGATTGGATTAGTCTATACAATACCACATTGGTTTGATAAGGGCTTGCATAGATCTATGCAACACCTATACAAACCCATGCATGTGATTGGATTAGTCTATACAATACCACATTGGTTTGGATAAGGGCTTGCATAGATCTATGCAACACCTATACAAACCCATGCATGTGATTGGATTAGTCTATACAATACCACATTGGTTTGGATAAGGGTTTGCATAGATCTATGCAACACCTATACAAACCCATGCATGTGATTGGATTAGTCTATACAATACCACATTGGTTTGGAAAGGGCTTGCATAGATCTATGCAACACCTATACAAACCCATGCATATGATTGGATTAGTCTATACAATACCACATTGGTTTGGATAAGGGCTTGCATAGATCTACGCAACACTTATTCAAACCCATGCATGTGATTGGATAGTCTATACAATACAACATTGGTTTGGATAAGGGCTTGCATAGATCTATACAACACCTATACAAACCAATGCATATGATTGGATATAAAATCAATACAGTACAAAGTCATTTGGACTTGTATGATATTGGCTATACATTGAAATGATACTGACACTATATAAAACATACTTATACTTATAACTATTATTTATATTACTATTGTTATTGTTCAGCTATTATTATACCATCTAATGCAATATACTGCAGCCATTGAATTAATGGATTGTATCACAGGAAAAGCCTCTGTACAATATACCATAGTGTGATTGTTCAGAACTTAGACCCCATCTACACGGATCCGGATACTTTTGAAACCGCAATACTTTTTGATGCGAATCGGCCTATTGTCCACACGAATCCAGTGAATCCGGTCAACGAAACCACATACTTTTGAAACCACTCTCCAGATAGGATACTTTTGAATCCTCCGGATACGCGGATTCGTGTGGACACCTAAGGTCACCTAAAACTGGATACGCTATTTTCCAGTGTTAACGAAAGGAATACGGCAATTTTGACAACAATAGTTGATCGTTTTAGAAGTAAGGTCAATTTTATCCGGTTGGCTGAGCCTTTTGAATCAAAACGAAGACGGTTTTGATCATAACCTCAAGGCTAAGCCCCCAGCCCCTGCCCCTCAGAGGCCCCTGAAAAAACGGCATGGCGTGACGATTTTGAACCCTATAAAGGGATACCACATGAAAAAAAAATTAAAAAAGAAAAAAAATGTACGGATTCCAGTTCCTTTTATGATCCCCTGAACTGAGATGACTAGATATAGATACATTTTAGAATGTTTAAAAGTTTTAAAACCGTATAAAAGGTGCAAAATCAATGATATATGCTTGTTTGTAAGTTCGTGAGGCTCGTTTGTTTTATTTGTTCGTCTGTTTGTTTGTCTATATGTCTATATGTCTGTTTGTTAGTTTGTTGTGCGTGTTTGTTTTATTTTTGATTTTTTTCCTTTTTTTTCTCTTCAGTCGGTCTGTCTGTTTGCTTCCTTTTATGTTGTTATACGAGTAAATGATTGGGGTTCCTGTCTCAAAAATCATTAGCCAATCAAAGCGGAGATATTGAATCACGTGATTGAAATCAAATTTGGGCGCAGAGCGGCCATTTTAACCGTTTGAATGACTTCAGTGGCCTTGGGGGAATTACAAGTTACTTTTCTGTTAAAAATCATCCGTTTTTGATGTTTTAGTGTATTGAGCATTGTAGAAATACTTGGGAAATATTGCTTAATGTCCATAGCGGAAGGGAGAGTATGTTTTTGAGTTACAACAGCTGATTTACAAGACTTTCACAAGACTCGAAAATTTGTCAGCTCGAATCGACAGTTTCAAATCTTTGGTAAGTGTAACTTAGCATTACTTACATAATTATCAGAGTATTATTGTGTTATTACATTCCATTGACATTATTATGGACATCAGCAGTATTTCAACTGTGTTTTAAAACATTGAAGCACGTACATACAGCCAAATCTTGCACGTTTGCCTTGCATATTTGAAAATTGCATTATTGCGAAAAATTACTAACTAAAAGCACAGTAAAATAACTCAGTAATTTGCTTCTTTTATTACTTAGGTTGTACATTATTGGGTCCTTAATAAATCTACGAAAATAAATTGAACAGGAAAAGAGCATCTAAACTTGTAAACAGAGGCAATCAACGAGAGATAAGTGATCTTGCTCATATTGATATATGTGCTTTTTCTTTGAAAGCGCACACTTTGTAGAGGTTGTGCTAGACTGGTTATTCTATAACTAAGATAATCAATGAATTAGACATTGAAAAAGTGATAACTTGATCTAAGAAGTTCATTAGGGGAAAAGGGGAGTCATTTTGGTAAGGAAAAGGCTTCTCAACTTTGGCGCCAAAATTTGCTTTATGATCAAAGTAATCTATAATACTACAATTATTATTTGAAATACCTTGACTAAAGGATCTTTAAATTGAAGAAAACCTCTTAATTTGGCCATTTTGTTACTAAAAGTAGCAAATTAATGACAAAAAGAATTTTAAAATTTTGAATTTTGGTGCCAAAATTGTGATCTAAAAATCTCAAAAATTAAAAACATCTCAAAGTAAAAGTGATTTAGGGCCATATTACAAAATGAAGTTGCCTTTTTGACTTTTGTCATAGATGCATCTGGCTTTTTTTTGCTGTAGTATGTCACTTTGTTACAAAGCTCTTTCGCTGTTGACGTTTCTTCGTTTGAGCTTTGACATTTTATCTACAGGAGATTTGTCAGTACAACATCAAAGTCAGATTCAAAGGCATTTCTTGTGCACTATAGAGAAAAGACTGTTAACTATATACATGTGCTTTGATCAATCAATCCATCACTTTGTGCATGCATATTTACATGAAATATAACATCCATTCTTGCTGGAAATGTAAATAACTATATAACATAAATATATCTGAGGTTGTTGATTTATTTCAAGTAGTTTCATCTCCACAAGGCAACCTATTTAGTCTTAACTTTGATTATTTAAAACAACAATTCTAGTGCAAAAAATAATTCTGTGAAATACAAATTATTAAATAGTGTAAAATAGTGCTAATAAAACAATAGAAAACAATAGAATTTGCATAAAATTGCACTAACTAGTATTATTAATGTTTCACAGATATACTTTTTGCACTCTATTCAGTTATTAAACCTGACTGATGGTGATTTTCAAATATTGCAAAGAATTGTTCCTTTCGGATATACAGTTAGCACTCTTTTAGAACAACGCAAAACAATAGATTCAGTCTGATTTAAAAACTGGCTAATCATTGTAATCTGTGCCAAATTAAAGTTAAGATGTAAAACAAATCACTTTCTGGAGAGAAAACGCTGGAAACCAATCACTAAACCTTTATCCAAAAGAGAGGAAATATTTACCTGCAAGAACATCATATTTTAAAACAAAGAAATGAATTATTTTAGAAGCCACTTTTCATGGTATACCGGTACATGTAAAATGCATACAAGACAGTGGTGGATTGTTTATAGTTACTAGTCCTTTCTCTATAGTGTGCAAGGAACACCTTTGGATCTGACCTTGACTTATTGTTGCTCTTAGCCACTGTGAACAAGAGTGGCAATAAAAAAGTCAAAATGAAAAAAGAAAAATGTTCAACAGAAAAACGTCAAAAGCGAAATTGTTCTGTGACAAGTTGCAATGGGGCAAAGTGTTTTGTGACAAAGTGACAAAATCAATTCTAACTAAAGTCAGATGTGTCAATGACAAAGGTAAAATAGACAACTTTGTAATATGCCACTAAATCATTTTTAATTTTGGACTTCTTGACTTTTTCACTGAATTTTTAACTCCTGCTCTCAGGCAGCATATAATCAATGCTCCACATAAAACCTCAAAATCAACATTTTTATTTAAAACGTATAAGTCCAAAACTTCATACTACTTTGCCATCATTTCTGAATTATTTCAATCAGTAAATGCTTTTCTTGACACCACGGGCCATTACTCAAAAACTAAGCATTTTATCAAAACAGAAGACACAGTTTTAAAGATACATATGTACTGGTTGACATAACCCAAAAATCATGGCAAAGCAGTACTTTTTGAGTTAAATACGTTTTTTATCAACTCGCAAATGAAAGCGTTCAATTTTTAGGTTTTCTTGTAGCACATTAGATATCATTAATCTGAGAAAAGAAAGGGCCAAACTCTTGCTGAAAAAACAGCTGAAATATCACTGAATCAATCTCTGGTTTAAAGAGAATTTTAACCTACGATAAGTGTTAGTCTACAATTAAAATCCCTGACCCAGGATGAGTAAATCCTAGGTTAAAAAATGCATTGATCAAATGGGAAACTAACCCTGGATTTACTCATCCTGGGTCAGGGATTTTAATCGTAGATTAACACTAATCCTAGGTTAATTTTAATCGGCTTTCGTACACTACAACCAACTTAAAGAAAAATATAATTTTTATTTGAAATGGAACTTTTTTGCATCGGTCAATAAAAACCTTGACTACCTGGGAAGGCCGGGGAAGTAATATGACATCTGATGTTGTTTAGAAAGCATTTATAAATTGAGGCGAGGGAGGTAACAGTGCTGTCATAACTGTATAGGTTATTTCATAGTGATTTATGGTTATTTTTGCCCCAGAAAGCCATGTAAATTAATGTTACTTCCAGTGGGCAGTATTCTTGGGAGTCATGGTTTTAAATGACTTATCGTGCATTGTGTTATAGGTAATTAAAAATGCACTTTTTTAGTAGAATTGAAATTTCACAGTCGACTATACAATTATTGTAAACTTCATAACATTAAATGCTAATTACTGATTTTAATGTCGACCAACTCGGATTATTGGAAGACTATGTACAATACAAATGTCATAAATATCAATTCCCTATCTTCATGATATTATTGGAATGTGTTTTTATAATTGAAACTGAAATAAAAGGTTTGATTTTACTATATCATTGACTAACTTAATTTGCTAAATATCCCATTGTTGCATTGAACCAATTCATATATTTGATTGATTTGATCTACCCACTACACAATACCATGTATGATTGAATTGAACTAGGCAATCCTTTGTACAATGCCACAGTGTTATTGAATTGATCTATCCAATACTTTGTACAATACCATGTATGATTGAATTGAACTAGACAATCCTTTGTACAATACTACAGTGTTATTGAATTGATCTATCCAATCCTTTGTACAATACCATGTATGATTGAATTGAACTAGACAATCCTTTGTACAATACTACAGTGTTATTGAATTGATCTATCCAATACTTTGTACAATACCATATGTGATTGAATTGAACTAGACAATCCTTTGTACAATCCTACAGTGGTATTGAATTGATCTATCCAATACTCTGTACAATACCATGTTAGTATTGCATAGGACTAATCCAATCCTTTATACAATACCATGTAGGATTTTATAGGACTAATCCAATCCTTTATACAATACCATGTAGGATTTTATAGTTGTACCCAACTATACAATCCAACATATATTTGAATAGACTTATACAATTCATTGATCAATCACCACATGTGATTGCATAGAGCCATTTCCTGTGATTGTTGCTTACATATTAAGAGGTCGTCCAAGTAAACGGAAAACGGCAGAAATAGTCACAATTCGATCAAAAATGCTAGATATCATCTTTGTTTCGCTTAATTAGTTTGAGCTAGAGAGAATTCATACGCCAGTTGGTTAATAATAGTAAAAATAGTCACAAGAACCAAAAACTATAGTGTATTTAGTTAAATGGCAAAGAATTTAAGAATCGTCAGTTACCTATTAATTAATTACATATTCATTCACCCATAAAGTTTTTGTTTGTTTGTTAGTATGTTTATTTATCAATTAATTCATTTGAGTTAATTAATTCCTTCATTCGTTTTATAGGGTGATATATAGACGAATAAATGAATAAACGATCGTAAAAAATGTAATGTAAACGAGACAATGTAACAAAGCCAGGGTGAATTAGAAGTAAAATTAATTGAGTTGTTAATACAGCAAATACATGTTTTGAATTTAAATTTACATTGCATTTATGCATTTTTGATATTTATTTATTTATTATTGTAATTATTTTATTAATACATTTATTTATATTTCAAAGTCCGAGTCCGGGTCCAGGGTCCAGGTTTTACAACATGCCTTTCCTCCGCTCTTCTCCCCTCCCCATCCCCCTAACTTCGTGTTTTTTTGCACTCGTCTTAGGTTTCGCGCGCCCATATATTGGTAACACAGCTATCCCAAAACAACCCCAAACAACTTTTTCCCGTTCCAGATGCCCCCCAAATAAACGCTTGCTACGCAGGCTATATACATATATACACACCCACTTTCAGGACTTACTTATAGATAGAAAAGGTCATTCAGTCTCATTAAATTAACACTATTTTATATTCACAATTACAGGTCCGGAGTTCATTGCAGTATCTCGATCTAGATCTACGTCTGGTAATGTATTTACTTAATGTGTCATTTTAAGAATATATTAAATAAATAACTTGATAATTCATAGTATGTAAATAGTTTTTATGCACAGGCCATATTGCCCATTTTAGTCTGCAAATATTTTAATAATGCAACAAGAAATATACGTATTGCATACCATACACAGGATGCTCATTTGTATCACATACACTGCAGAAGCGTGAGTAGTCTATTCTGAACGAAATCAGCTGAAATTAACTCAGAGGATTCTACAGATCAACAAAAAGACTCTGTAAGAGTTTTATTGAATTCTATTAAATGTTAATGCAAAAAATCGAAGGTTGAAAAGTACCCATATATCCTTTAGTAAATCAACACTAACGGTGAGCTTGGGCTACCTGTGACACGATTAATGGTGTCGCCTTTGTTCAGTGAAACCAATTTTGAAGAAGTAAAAAACCAGACCACCTTCTGTAGTCTAGCCTGATTGTCAGAGCGGGCCTGGGTCCGACGCTATCACTTTCTCCCCAAACTCCGTCTGATGGACTTCGCCGGATACCGTGTTCTGCATTGTTTGATATTGACCAATCAGAGCGAACTTTATGTTTTTCGCCAAGTAAGATATGTCAGGAATGCACATCAAAATGGCGGACGACATAGAAGCGTGTTTTCGCAAGTGTTGCGAAGTATTTGCCATTCCAAATCTATTTCCTGAGCAGAAGAAAGCTATAACTAGTTTGATTGAAAGAAAAGACGTGTTTGTAAACTTGCCGACTGGCTATGGCAAGTCAATTATATTCCAGATGGCCCCTTCAGTTCACTCCGAACTAGGAAAGATCAACTGTTCTGAGGACTCGTACACACCGATCCTCATCGTGATATCACCATTGAAAAGTCTAATGGCAGACCAAATTAACTATCTACGTGGTTTAGGAATTAAAGCTGCATCTATAGGTGATGATAACGAAGAAAATAAAAAGATTCTAAATGGTGAGTTCACCCTGGTTTACACATCACCCGAGTCGTTGCTGGGCAATTCAAAATGGAGAAACATGCTGAAATCCCGCACATATCAGGAGTCTTTGATTGGAATTGTGGTCGATGAAGCTCATTGTATTAGTCAGTGGTAAGTACAATTGATTGATTCATTAATATTTTGGTTATAAGTTTATTTTTATGTGTCGAGAGGATTGTTAACATTTTGTGTGAAACAATGCTATCATTTTTTAAAACGTGTTTTATATCGGCAATATTTGCGGTTCTTTTTATCGAAATAGAGAATTACAATAAGTTGTTTATTTTTCTATATCATCACTTGAGATTTGAACATCGACTCAATTCTTTTTTATCGTGACGGACGCGTACATAAAATCGCACCGGCCTCAAGGTTGCAAAAAGATACTAACTATATATAAATCTCCTAAAACACTGTCTTATTGAAATATACTCATTTAAATTTAATTTAAACGTGTCTATTTATTTATACATATGCATTTATTTTTTTGAAGGGGAACATCAAGAAGTCAAAATGCCATGGCCTTTCGAAGGTGGTTTTACAAACTGAGCGAGCTACGCTCTTTGGTACCAAAAAACGTACCATTCATGGCCGTCACTGCTACTGCAACAGAGAAGACAAAGTCCACAATTGTTGATGTTCTAAGACTAAGAAGTTTTGTTGACATACAACAAAGTCCAAACAAAGATAATCTTGCATACAGCGTCATTTATATGGACAAGAAAGTTCCTCTCCTTGATTACTTCAAGTGGCTTCTAAACGACTTGAGAGAGAAGAAAGAGAATGCTGAAAGAGCAATAGTATACTGCCAAACAGTCAAGCAATGTTCAAGCCTGTACTCTCTTTTTGTTAACGAACTGGGAACTGAATTTGTTGTTGACAAGGAAAACCCACGAAGAAGAAATGTGGAAATGCTACATTCCTTGTCACCTAAGAGTGTGAAGAAAAATATCCTGTCTGACATGTCAGAAGAGGATGGATGCATTAAAATCTTAACTTGCACCATTGCATTTGGGATGGGGGTTAATTGTAAAGGAGTCCATACTGTGATTCATTTTGGACCCTCAAAATCTGTTGAAGCATATATTCAAGAAAGTGGTAGGGCAGGAAGAGATGGCAAACCAAGTAATGCAATCTTGCTTTACCAATTTCATATGCTTATGCATGTTGAACAAGATATGAGAGATTATGTCAGAGGAAAATTTGACTGTAGGCGTCACTACCTGATAAGTTTCTTTCATGGAGCAAGCACTTGCGAGTCCAGTCAAAAGTGTGACAAATGCAGTGATGAAGTAAGCGTGTTTTTGCCAACATTGGAGGATAACTCAGTATACGATGGACCAACACGCAATACAGATAAAGAGAAAGTGGCTGAGCTGAAGAAACGACTGATAATTTTTAGAAAGAACATGTATGCACAACTGATACAGAAGACACCCCATGGACCGCTCCCTATTATCACCATTCCAGAATTGCTTCTAGGATTTTCTGATAGCCAGATAAATCAAATTTTGACAAACTGTGACAAGATTTTCAATTTGACGGATGTCTACAGATTTGTTGAGATTTGGAAAAGGAGGCATGCTATTTCCATTTTGAAGATCATTGCAGAGGTCTTTGGAGACATAGATGTTAAAGGGGGACTAGCACGAAAATGGGCCAAAAATTCAAAATTAATTCAAAATGCTTAAAAACTCGATTGTTATAATCTTTATAATATCATTAAAAAGCCACATGATTTTCTTTTGCTAAATCTAAGCGTAAGACCTTCATTTCAACGGGTGTTTTTTGACCCGCCATTTTTCAGATGTCGCTTGATCATTAACTCGGTAAAGAGCCTGGGCCGAGATCTGTGACGTCAGTTACTTGATAGAAATAAACCAACCTGAGAGAATCTGTAGGTGAGAAGCAAAACACGCGATAATTTCATAACTGATAAAAGCAGACAAACATAGTTTTTTCAGCATGCCATCAAATAGATGTGTTGTGCAGGGCTGTAGCAACCAATCCGATCCAAAAAATGGCATTTCGTTACATCTCTCGCCTACTGACAAGACCGAATGTGCCAAATGGAAGCGCTTTGTTGACATTCACAGTGCGAACTTTGAGCCGCAAAATCGATTTGTTGTGTGCTCAAAGCATTTCGAAGGAAGCTGTTTTGAGCGAGTAATGAACGTACAAGGAATCAAGAGATTCTTAATCAAAGGGTCTGTACCCACAATCTGGTTTCCAGCCGGCGACGAAGGTCCAAATGATAACAAGTTCAGTGACAGGACACGCCGCAAGGTAGGTTTTGCTGACTGTGTAAATATTATAAATATTATAAGCTAAAGTCCTTCTCCTGAATTTTAACAGTTTTTCGAGCAGAAATTTATAGAAAACTTATTCATGTCGTTTGTAAAACTTTAATTCTGAGCTAGCTAAGCTAGCTGTTTTGTGATCGATGTTGTATTTACGCAGTGTCAGTGTATGTATATGTTCGCGTGCCTGACACTAGGTCACGAATAACTACATGTTAATTTTTAAAAAATCACTGCAGAATAGCATACTAGTTTAGTAAAACATACTTTACTTTGTTTAGCTCTACCAAATCATTCTTTTCACCGTATTAAGTCGAGATTTCCAGGCGTAAAAATAATTCGACTCCCTGACAATATTCTGTCACGCACCCGGACATATAGACACGTACTGCGTTGTATTTAACCTTACTACATGGAAAATACACGTAAATGAATAAACAAATGAAATAAACAAAATACAAAATCAAGTTGAAAAGTATGATTTTTGTAATTCACGACTTATATTTTGTACTTAGCACTGATACGGCGATGTTTGAAATCTGACGAGTCTAAGTTAGTAGTTGTTTTGTTTTGCTTCGATGAAAAATTTCCTTACAATTAGATGCTTAAAGACATGGGAATTGATCGAAGACCTACAGTGGAAGTACCCAAGGTGGCCTCTCCAGAAGAAAACCAAGTCCAAGACCAAATAGCCTCACCACAAGAACCAATAGCTGTAGAATTAACAAAAACAACAACAACAGTAGATCTAGAGTTGGAGCACCAACAAAATTCTATTGCACAGTCAGTAAGTTGACAATTCAGACATACATGAGTAACTGACCAAACTTTACTTTGTAGCTATAGAGTCTTATAACATAACACTGTGACAGTCATAAAACTCAAATATTCCTTTGATTAATCATGTAGGTATCAAACCTAAATCCTAGTCCTACATGTAGCAGTGCCAGCAGTCCTGTAGATAACAATCAGCATGATCTTAAGACAAAAGTAAAAAACCTGCAAACCAAAATCCGCAGAATGAAAAAAAGTGAATCAGATTTGCTGAGTGCATTGGCTACCAACACAAAAAAAGCCCCAGTGGTCTCAACAAAAAGTAAGAAAACAATGTACACAAAGTACATAATTGATAATGACAATAGATATAAAAATAACTGATAAAAAAAATAAAATGGATTATAATAATTATGATGACAGCAAGAAAAAATATAATTAATGATGACAATAATGATAATAAATGTATTTCTTTTTCTAGCTACTCAGACTTATCCATATGATTTTCCTGAAAAGGAAAACAAGAGGCAAACATCTGATGAAGAATGGGTTCCCAGTGACAATGAATGTCCCGTGGAATTGCTCGACATGGAAGGGCAACATACCCTTGAAGAAGAGCCAGAAGAAATACCGGAGGATAATGACCAACAGTATATAGATTATGGAGACGACGATGAAACTATAGCTCAAAAAGTCACATGTAACACCAGGTTTGCTATTTATTCAAATTAAAAACAAGATTATTTATTAAGAATTAATGATTGTGTGTTCCAGTGTTTAACCCCTAGCTTTATAGCAGTATACATATATATAGTGCAAACACTAAATGTCTACAATATAAATTGTAGAAAATAGTACTATATTATGCTAATTCTATTGTTTTCTATTGTTTATACAGTACTATGTAGTAGTGAATAGTGCAAAGTATTCCCCACATTTAATGTTTGCAATCTAATACTTGCATTAAGATATGCAATAAAATACTTTTACATGCTACAATTAAAGTTACATTTCTATTTAATTAATACAATGTAGTCTGCTATTTTCTTTTCATCTTTAGATTGGACACAGAAGAAAAGGATGCCCGCAACGAACCAAAAGCAATTGTTTTCCTATCTAAGCTACTAGTTCTTTTCCAGTTCTGTCGGTACTGCTTCTGTCCAAAACCTGATATCGACATCAAGCAAAGTGGAACATACATTGTAATAACTTCCAAATGTCAGAAATGTGAGAAGGTTTATATCTGGGAAAGTCAGCCCAAAATACTTGGAAGGATTCCTGCTGGCAACTTACTGCTGAGTTTTGCAGTTTTGTGTGCAGGAGCATCCATAAGAAAAGTTTTGCTTGTACTCAAGCACATGAATCTGTTAGTTTATCATGAAACAACATATTACTACCATCAGCGCCATTTACTTATACCAAGTGTTGTTACATTTTGGCGTTCGTACAAGCAAAAATTGATTGACAGTATAGATGGAAAAGAAGTAGACCTGGCTGGTGATGGGAGGCATGATTCCATGGGGCATTCTGCAAAATACTGTACATACTCAATCTTATGCTGCACTATTGGCCTTATTATTGATGTTCTTTTAATTCAGGTATTTTAACATTGATTTTTAAAGTCATGTTTAAAGTGAACTAATTATACAACAGTATAAACTATGGCCTTCCTGTGTGTCTCCAACACTTTAAAGTACCAGTAGTTATGTGTGGCTGAAGACTGTCACTGTGATTCATTTCTTGGGTTGTACAAAGGATGTTGGATTCATGGTTCACTGATCACCTAACAAAAAATATAGAATTAAGAATAAATAAGTTATTAAGTGATTTTATTTTCAGGCTAATGAAGCTGGTAGCAGTACTGCTATGGAATTTTTAGGGCACCAAAGGGCATTTGCCTACTTGTTCACTACTGGAATGATAATTAAGTCATTCATTTCTGATCGACATAAGTCTATTGGAAAATGGATGCGTGTAGAATGTCCCAAAATGTGTAAAGAACTTGGGAAGCCTGTAGTACATCATTTCTATGACCTTTGGCATGTTGCAAAAAGTAAGTAGTTATGCCACACCTACATTTACACCCATAGTAGGCCAGAGAAACAACAAAGTTTCAAATAAATCACAGTGATGTAATTTTCAAAAAGGATCTTGTCAACCTCCTGATAGCTCAAATTCATTTTTGCATTGTGTAACATATATGCCCTAACGTATTACATGTCTGCATACCGCAGATAAAATTGTAAACTTATATATTTGTTTCTATTATAAGAAATCCAGAAGATACTTATCAAATTAAGTAAAGAGAAATCATGTGAACTAATTGGGCGGTGGAGAAAAAAGTGTGTCAGACACTTTTATTGGTCAGTAACAACAACCAAGGAACTTCTGGGCGAGGTTAAACTAGCAAAATTTCAAAGTTTTTTCTCACATGTGATAAATGTCCACAAAGAATTGCCAAATCGCATATTTAATGCTTGTGCTCATGATCCTCTTACCAAAGAAAGGGTCTGGATGACAAAAGGTAATATTAAAATGCATTTGTATCAGCTACAATGCATTTTTGGCAGAATTAGAAGTTTGTTTGTTCAAATTAATTGCAGGATCAGAAGCATATGGAAAACTTGTTGATGCCCTAAGTACAACCAATATTACAACAGCAATAAAAAAGGCCTCTTCAAATGGTCAGACAAGTTATTTAGAAGGGTACCACTCGGTAATAAATCAATTTGCCCCTAAAATGTTGGCGTACTCTTATCTTGGAATGCTAAGCAGGTACTAGACTATACAATGTATAAACAACTAACTACTTACCTGTCAGTAATAATAACACCCAGATCTTCTATTGTTCATCATCTTCCTCATCCAAATCCTGTTGAATAACAAAAAAGATAATTGATTCCAATCCATTGATATGATTCGTTTATTTTAGATCATATCTGGCAGCACTGCATTTTAATTATAATGTGAAAAGAGAGTCAGTAGTAAATGATCATGGTGAAGCCAACCTCAGAGTACACTATCCAAAATACAAGTATGGAGAAGCAACAGTCAAGGAAGAAAAAATACCACAAAAATTTGGTAAATTTACTTTAAAAAAAAAAATATCATTTAAAAAAATACTTGCTGGTAGTACTACAATTATATCTGATATTCATTGACAGGTTATGTTGATGAGATTTATATGACATTGATCACAACACCAAGAGACAAGTTAAAAGAGATGGAAATTGAACTAGACAACAGTGTTCCTGGGCCAATGTGCTTTGGATTAGATAAAGATTCCAAACTAGATGCCATGGCTAAATACAGGCAAAGAAAAGCAAAAGCAACAACAATAGTCCCACCAACATGTACAGGTATGTAATATATAAAATACATAGATAACCACAATAAACATTTTTCATGTGTATTAATTTTGTAGATGAACAACTTCGACAATGGACGACTATTGGACCAAAACAAAGAAAGGCACCTTCATGCAAAAAATGTGGACAGCCAATGAAAGGGCACAACAGAAGCCAGTGTCAGCAACAGACATAATAATCATAACATGGGGACAAATACAAGGAATTAGTTTAAAAAAAATTATTGATAACTTGAAATTGATTTTTGAAATTTTTGAAATATCTATTCAGTGAGGATTTGTTGATATTGTGACCGAATAATAGTTGTTTTAAATGTTTTTGTTTTTTCTGTTCATCAACACCATCACTATATCATATCAGCTATAATCAAATATATGAATGTTTACCTCTGAGTCATTCTGTTCTTCATCATCTTCCTCCTCGAAGCCCTTGTATTGTCCATCTTCAGATGGGAACTGTTTTCTGATCTTATCATAGGCACAGCAAGGTAAAGGAAGCCTTCTTGATTTGCCAATATACTCCCATACCAGTCTTATAAACTGGCGGTAAGCTACTGATCGTAAGAACCTAGAAATGTAAATGGTTGATTATAAAGTGTGACCACACTAAAAAGAAATAAAAAAATAATGGACATGTTCATGTAGATGAAACTGGCATCTCAAGTTGTGTGTATAAGCACTATATAAATACAATAAATTATTTTTCTTGACAAATGAACAACAAATAAATAATAAAAAGTAAGTAATAAATACAGTAGAGACCTCGATCACAATCAATTTATTGTTCAAACAATTCAAAATCCCTAAATAATTTATTGTGTCTGCTCTTGAATACACGAGAGAGAAATGTGAAATTCGACAAAAACTCTAAAGTTGGTTCATGGTTTTATTTTCCACACAATAAATTTACAAACAAGAAATTAAGATAATATAGGAAAGTGGTTAACACTAGTATCAAACACCCTTACTCTAAATACAAAACAGTAAAATTTACAGGTCACAGAAACAATGGCAATTACAATCTGAAATTAATAGTTACAATGAAGTTATAATGAATAATCTATATATTAGGTATAGTATACAAATACGAAAAAAATTTATCAAATATCTAAAAGCTAAAAGGCCCGACGGTTTCAACATTTGCTTCAACATCCTTTCGATTTTGATTCAACACTGATCCAACACGTTTCGACAATGTTGAAAGAGTTTAAATCAACAAAATTGAACGAATGTTGAAGCAAATGTTGAAACCGTTTGCCCGGGCCTTAAAGTCAAATATATCTTACTTGTGTTTGTCAACGCGATTTTCCTCGTACATAACAGTATAGCGCTTGTTTTTCCGCGTTTTCAATCCGATGGCGGCTATCTGGAGTACCCACTCATCTAGACAGCCAGATGAGAAGCCAGGGTGATCTGTTATACATGCTGGCGGTTCTTCGACGAGCTCTGCTAGCCTTTCTTGACACCGATCGATGTCGCAACAACAAAAGCATTCCTCCGGCTTTGTTATCAACTCCAAAGAGCAGTGTGTACACTTGCACCTGTGAAACAGTAAAATTGCTGTAAATAATTATCAAAAAAAATACACAAAACCATTCATTTTAAGGTAAGAAATCGATGGTAAGTATTATAAACATACCACGAATGAACGTCTTGCTCTTCATAACGTCTCTTTAGCATCGCTTCTTCCTCTTCTTCGGCGGCTAAAGTTTGTCTATATAACTCGTTCTCCTCTTCAGTAGCGATCGGCTCTATGTCCTCATCGTCCTGAGAGAGAATGTTTTCACCTGGGTTCATAGTAACGCTTTCTGAATCGCTCGAATAGTCAGTACTTTCTGAATCAGAAGCCATGTTGTATGCCAAGTCTATCAAGTAACTGACATCACGCGCAGACCGCTGTACAAAAAAATGCGGGCCAAGTAGGCGACAGTCCAGCGATGGCGAATAGGTGTTCAAAGTAGGTTTAATGACAATTTTTGTTAGGTAAATGCATTAAAACACCATTTTTTTTGGCAAAATAAGAAGGAATTACTTATTTTTCATCATTTAAAGCTAAAAAGGTTATGTTAAATTGCAGTTCACTTTCGTAGTATTCTTGTGCTAGTCCCCCTTTAAAGGTGATAACAAATCAAGTGGTGATGATAATGAATTTACTGAATTTGTTGATGATGATGATATGTGGGACATTGTTATCCCCAACGAAGAACTAATGGACATTGACTGGAATGAACTTTCATATAGTGGAATATTTCCAGAGGATATGAGTTTCTTAGAAGCCTCCACTGACCTAGGTGATGAATGCAACATCCCAGAGGTTGTTGCTGATATGATTGATAACATTCAAATGAACTAAACAACAACAACAACAATAAAGCAACATGAACTCATGGATTTTTTGAATCTAGAGCAAAAGCACTAAAAACAAAATAGTTACTAACTAATAGTTTCTATTTAGTGACTATTTAGTCAGTATCACTCAACCAGAAACATCAAATACAAAAGGAAACAATACCTCATTACAACTTAACTTGTCTTTTATAGTAACTAGCAGTCGCTAAATAAGAACTATTAGTTAGTAACTATTTTGTTTTTGTTTCATGGTTCTAGTGCTTTCGCTCTATGGTAGTGCAAAGATATGAAAGTTATCTTTAAATAGGTTCAGTGACCATGAATGATATAGTTCCAAGTCGAGGTTCCAGTAGTATGATAAATTATAGTTTTGTGTGGCAGCTGGAACCTCGACTTGGAACTATTAAGCATGGTCACTGAGCTAAACTATGGAAAGGTCTATGGACAACATAATATTTTTGAACACAAGAAGATAAACTTTATATAACGCTGCTATATAATTTCCTTTTAATTTTATAGCAAAACATGAACATTAACATATATAAACAAAACATATGAACAAGCATGACCAGCAAACTGACTGCCAAGGCCTATAGTTTAGTTTTCACAAATGCCACTCAAATGGATTTGAAAATAAATATGGTTTAGATAAATAAAAGCTTACACATGTAATGAAATTGATAAGCGTTTTAAGCAAAAAATAAAAAGTTCAGTGGCCTTGTAAATTGATTTACTGATTCAAAAAATAAAAAAAATATCAACCTATATACTGTGCTTCAAACCTTATTTTGTTTTTAAATAATAAATATAAATTATCCTTTCTACATCTATTATGAAATCATTTACATTCTTATGTTTTTCTATTTACAAACTTTAACTGTATTCTTCAACACAACAATGGTTTAATCTTATTTTGATTTCAAATAATAAATAATGATTATTAGTTTTACATCCTAATATGAAATCATTTACATTCTCATGTTTTTATATTTACAAACTTTAACTGTATTCTTCAACACAACAATGGTTTAATCTTATTTTGTTTTCAAATAATAAATAATGATTATTAGTTTTACATCCTAATATGAAATCATTTACATTCTCATGTTTTTATATTTACAAACTTTAACTGTATTCTTCAACACAACAATGGTTTAATCTTATTTTGTTTTCAAATAATAAATAATGATTATTAGTTTTACATCCTAATATGAAATCATTTACATTCTCATGTTTTTATATTTACAAACTTTAACTGTATTCTTCAACACAACAATGGTTTAATCTTATTTTGTTTTCAAATAATAAATAATGATTATTAGTTTTACATCCTAATATGAAATCATTTAACATTCTTATGTTTTTCTATTTACAAACTTTAACTGTATTCTTCAACACAACTATGGTTTAAATCTTATTTTGTTTCTTTTTTACATTTAGTTTTGTATAGCATATATTACCCATTTCAAGATTAGCGTGCTTTCCTAGCAAGCTCAATGTTTTCTTTGTGCATATTTATCCACTTGTACATATCGGACATGTCAATTGCAGAAAGTGGGTCCCTCTTAATGTTAGGAAAAGTTGAGTATTGCCTCCCTGGAGTGAAGATGCAAACAGACTCTTTGACAAGTATGTCAATAACTGTTTTGAGATCTTTGCTGTAATCTGCAGAAGTGTGCTTTCCTGATTTAGTCACAACGAAACACTCATTATCAAAGTTACTTAGTACAGTTTTAGTGACTTTCTGTGCACGGCAGATTCTTGTGACTGGACCTGGGGAGACATTGGGTCCCAAACCCTTAATATGCTGTTTTAGATAGTTGTTTTCATGTTCTAAATCAAGATCCAGTGACTCATTTCTACCAGGTCCTCCTTTATTGCTGACAGTACGATTGTGAACCAGATTGAATGCTTGAGCAGGAGAGAGTAAGGACTGTACTTGAAACTGCAAATAAAGAGCTTCCAAGGCATATTTGTACGTTGATTTTTCAACTCTGAAGTGTAGTAGAAAAAACTTCCAGCATATCATCAGTCTAGGACCATCACCCTCAGCTGTGGCATCCAAGAAATTCATGAACAATAATCCATGGTTCAGCACAGAGCAGTTATAATTGTAGGCATCATCTTGTTTCTTTTCACTGGATAACAGGTCAGGATACTTGGGTTTCAAAGTTGGTATTTCTGTCGGTTTTGGGGGTAGATTGTGAGTCCTCTCATGTTTTTCTCTACTTTGGCCATCATATTTAAATGATTTTGTACATCCTTCGTGTCTGCAGGGGAACCTCCCATCGGCTGTAAGGGTCTGGTTATTTAATATGTCCTCCTGCTCTTGATTTGATAGAACTTTCTTCATGACATCATTTTGAAGATCCTGATCTAATATGAATTTATCTACTATCTTGATAGAGATTTTTTGTAGATACAACTGTTTAATAAGATCAGGTGCATGCTTTAGCTCCTCTGAAATAACAAAGGTTTTGGGTTGTTGATTAAGTTCCTTCATGTCTAGAATGTTCATTGCTGCAGCTACAACACGTGCTTTGATATCAAGCAGCATGAAAGCCTTACAAGGAGCCCAGGCACTAGTAACATCCGCAACAACATTTCGTCTATTAATAACATTTCTGTTAGCATAAAGTGTTCCTTGGTCTGCATCGGAACTGGCAGAGTAATGTCGGTTAAATATGACCTGTAAATTAAAAACATATAAACAAGTATCAGTATTAAAAGTCATTCTATTAATGTGAGGATTGTGCTATCAGTCATATACTTTTAAGACTTTTAGACTTTTGTTTATTCACACATATTTTAAAATAATACATAAAATTACAATTAAGACAGAAATATATATATATATATTTCTTTAATGTTGTAATTTCATGTAACTTTTAAAATGTGAGTAAATAAATAAAAGTAAAGAATAGACACATATAGATACATACATATCTGAATTCACAAGTTCAATATATGTTACAAGAAGTTAAAGTAAGGTTCTGTAAGCATAGGACCGCCCTGAAAATAAGGCTATTAGGTGGCGTATGTGGTTATTGAGTTAACAATTTTGAGTCGACAAACACCCACAAAGTCATAAATAAATAAGTTAAGAAATGGTAAATTACAATATATTATTTTATAATAAAATGGAGTAAATCATTTCTGGGCCTGGTCAAGTCAAATGTAGTTTGTAGCTGTGTTTAAATGAGGATAGAAAACATAAATGAAATGAATAGTTATTTGTTCTCATATTGATGAGACAACAAACAGAGAATTGAAAAGTCAAGTTATCATAGTTTTATAATAACCTTCAAGAAAGTAACAGCAGAATGCCAATCTGCTATTTCCATATGTACACCATCAAATCTTTCTTCTGGTGTATATGAAGTTTACAGAGCCTCGATAACATTTACACCACGCTCAATCGTCAGTTGGTCTCCAACCACAGGAACACTTGTATTAACTTGTATACCAGAATACCCTTGTATTTGAGACAAAATTTCCAACATTTCTTCAGAGTTATTTTCACTTTTGAAGATAACACCAAGTGGAATCTATTGACACAAGTAATTAATATTTCATTTTATTATATGAACTTCAATGAAATATCAGGTGATTTCCTGCGCAAAAAAGTGATATCTTCACATTGTGAAAATAACATGTTATTTCACATGTGAAATAACATGTTACCATCTATTTGATAAAACTTTTAATATTTTTTGAAGCATATCTTGATATAACTTTTGCTATTTATTTTGTCATGAGTTTATATAATAAACAGAACATGTAATATCCTCTATATATTATAGAGGTACTTCATTAGCCATATGCAATATAGGTAGAGTAGACGCACTTAATCCGTGAAACAAATACTCAAATTTAGTACTAAATAGTGATAATAAAACAATAGAAAACCATTTTTTTATTGAAATAGTACTAATTAGTACTAATTATATGTCACAGATTTAGTGCATCTACTCTAGTATGAAGATATGTATTATATAGGTAAATTCATTGGAGGACGAGGGAATTCCACGTTGAATTTCACGAGAGAAATCAATATCGCATAAATCGCGGAGTCCGCGGAGCGATGAGTGCGATATTGATTTTTCGAGTGAAATTCAACGTGGAATTCCCGAGTCCAAAAATGAATTTTCCTTGAATCTCATTTCTTCAATTTAAGCTTCAAAAACTAGACGCGCGTGTTCCGCCGTTCCCGCCATGCGATTCAGAAACCGGATGAGAGGGTATTCCACGCTAAATACCCTCGCATCCGGTTTCGTTCTCAGCCAATCGGCGCGCTTTAAAATAATGAAGTATGAGATTCTCATCATAATCCTCGTTAATATTGTTAACTGATTATACAGTATAAAATTTGAAATTTCTACTGCTGAAAACAAAGATTTATGTGCCCGTGTGTTTATAGTGTTGAACTCTAATTAAAATCTACAATGTTAATGACATTGATTGTATCAAACATACTCATAAAAGACACATTTCAAAAATCATATTAATTTTTTATATAATTTAACAAATTGTTTTCCCAAGTATTATGGACACTGAAATTTATCTTGTATTTAATATAGTTTTTCCTTAATTTTTCATTTATATTATAATTGTTTATTTTGCATAAGTTTTATCTCATTTTACCATTTATTTATTTGAACATATTGAATATTTTATATATTCATATTATATTTATATTATGGATTATGTAAACATGTGTTTTTAAGAAATAAATTATTAATATTATTATATATTAAATATATATGGTGTGGTAGAGTAGACGTACTAAATCCGTGAAACAAATATTACTAATTACTGCTAAAAAGTGTTGATGAGACCTTAGAGAACAAAGGAATTAGCATAATTTAGCACCTATTTTGTACTATTTTTGTTTCATGGATTAAGTGCGTTTACTCTACCAATTAAGCCAAAAGTCTCATAATTTATTACAAATTATGATAAAATCTATGATAATATTTAATTTACCTTTTCTGATTTTTCTGACATTTCCTTGGTATACTTGTGTTGGATATGTTGGAGGCATACATGTTTTAAGAAATTGAAGCAAGGCAGGTGTTCCACAAGTATGCGTGCAATTAGCTGTATGTAATGTTTCCTCAGTAGTTGATTGTCATTGGTCTCTGGCATAATTTTGCAATTATCCAGTTCTAAAAGGTCGTGATGATCCATAGTGCTTTCTCTATCAACTGCACGGTTCTTTACAGCTATATGGTTACACCAATGTATATCCTTGTTCTGTCTGTCAGCTGTCATATCTCTCGTTAGAATCTTCAGGTCAATGTTGTCAAGAACAACCTTGTGGTTTCCCTGGTAACTATTCTCTGATTGTGCATCTGTTGTAGCTGTGGTGCTTTTCATCTTTTCAAGCTCTTGGTCAAACTTTGATCCATACGTATCAAGTCTCTTCAATGTACTTTTTGATGACAAAGAAAGCTTCATAATGTTTAAACGATTGAGAAGTTTCTGCAATAAGATAAAAATAAAAAAAGGCCGTAAATAGCTTGCACAACAACTGTTATCTTGAAACAGAGCAGTTAAAACTAAGCACAATTACAATCAAGGAGTTTTATGCAAGTGATCATTGGTAGTGTGGATTTGTTGCAACATATTGTTTATGAAATTTAAAAGACAGTTTTATTATTATTACTATTATTATTATCATTATTATTATATTATTAATATGAGAAAAAAACATTTTTGTGTGTAGATGAACAGAGAGGTTGGAAAATAATAACATAAAATTGTGATTAAAATTGGGACCCAGACCTGTATGAAAATCAGGCCAAATGACCCCCTATCCTGAAAATAATTAAATTTTATAAAAATAGTAAGGCCTTCCTGTCCGGATACTAGAAGTTATTCATCTTTTTACAATATTTATGGATGACAGCGGACAGACAGAACATTTGGATTCAGGTAATATCAATCACATAAAAAAATTTCTACCTGAACTCCATTTTGTCGGACCATCAAAGATATCAATGATTGTGTGGCATTCATATGGACATTTCGTTGCTTCAGTAGCACAGATCCAGCAACAGCAATACTTGGTAGCCAATCACTTTTATCATCTGAGGTAGCACAGCTTCTAAGGAAGGAATAAAACAGTGGGGCTCGTACTTTGAATTCAGTACAGACTTTGGACAAAGTAAAATTCAGCATTTCTTCTGGTTCATTTACCCTTAATAGAGATGGGTTTTTTTTAGAGCACAGGTCAATGCATTCCCTAGTCACACTAGCCAGTATCTTTTTAACCACCCAATATTTCAACTTCTGAGAGCGGAAAATAGCTGTGGCAATCTTTTGGTGAGATGCCTTTCTAGCCAGCGCTTTGCCTAGAGGCTGCAAATCTTCTTCTAAGACAGCTCTGTAGTTTTTATTACACTCTGGATAGTTTAGAAGTACCTTTATAAAAAAAAAATGATTACACTTATTTGTATAACTTACATATTGTTCATTTATTACTCGATGAATAGGGTAAATTACATAATTATTATTATAATGATAACCATGAATGAAGTTTGTGTGATTATAATAATGGGCCATTCCATTTAAAATCCAAACCCCCCCCGATAGAGGAGTTATTGTATGTTTTCCCCCCCTATGTCCTATTGGAAACTTAAGTTTTTAGCCTACTTCCCATGGGATTTTGGCTCATTACCCCTGCAACTTATTGGAATATATCAATTTTAGGGGGGTAGTTCCCATTGGAAACACAGTGTAACCCCCTTGGATTTTGTTATTTGAGAGGCCCCCTTCCCCTAGGATATCCGTGGTCTTCCATCGGGGGTCCACGGACAAAAAATGGAATGGCCCAATATCAAAGAAGAAATAAGACTTCATTACCAGATGTAAGAATAAGATCATAATATATGAGTTTATAAATAATTATAATTAGAAGTTTATTGGTATTTAGAGCAAAAGCACTTTGTTCATGAAAGAAAATCAAAATGCTACTGCATGTACTGTAATAGTTCTTATTTAGTGACTATTAGTTACTATAAAAGACGAGTAAAGTTGTAATGAGGTATTGTTTCCCTTTGTATAAATTTTGATGTTTCTGGTTGAGTGATACTGACTAAATAGTCACTATTAAATGAGAAACTATTAGCTAGTAACTATTATGTTTTTATTTCATGGTTTTATTGTTTTTGATCTAAAAAGATGCCAGGCCAGTAAAGTACATTAATTTTATAACAATTAAATGACAAATTAAACAATAAATATTAAACAATAGACGTTATTTTAAGCAGGAGTCTACTAAATCGAAATATTTGCACCGATGAAATCGTTGCACTCAAGATAAATAAAAATTGTACAATACCTGAACAGAAGGCTCCCGATTGTTTGAAGCTTCTTTGCTTCGTCCTAGCGATAGTGAAGGTGTGAGAAATGGTACTGGCACTTCAACTGACGAAGGTTCACTTGACTCAGCTAGCGACGAATGAACAAACAACGGAGTTGAAACTTGAGTTAAGAGAAGAGATGAACAAGTTGGAGGAAATAGCGATTTTTTCGGTCCTGTACGACCTGTACATGTTGATATTCCTTCTCTAGAAGCCCGGGTAGAAGCTGACTTGATCGGCGAAAGGTCCGAGATTCCTCGCTTGATTCGGACGGAATTACATTTTAGAATCTCTTGTTTTAAGTCGCCTTTTAGTTCCTGTAATTCTGATGACAATTTTAGGAATTTTGTAAGTCTTGCTCGGCACTTCTTCGTGCAAATATAGTGTTCTTCTTCGTTGAGTTGTATGTCTCCCTCAATAACTTTCGAAATTGCTCCTTTGAAATCGACCTTGGACCTTCCAAATATAGATAAACGTTCTTGTGAAGAAATTTCCACGCCGCAAATTATGCAATGGTACTTATCTAATGGTAAGATTACGGCCTTTTTAGGAGTGGAATTTAGCATATCACATTATGTAAATTGAGAATTACCGCGCGTAATATTTAATGAAATTCGCGGGTCATTGCACTTAGTTCTTACAAGCGATCTCATTGGCCCTTGGTAAGACAAAGTGCAGTGACGTCAAGAACACGGTATCCGGCGAAGTCCATCAGACGGAGTTTGGGGAGAAAGTGATGGCGTCGGACCCAGGCCCGCTCTGACAATCAGGCTATCTGTAGTCCTGAAAAATTAGAAGAATTTCGGGCAAATTCTTTGTTTTTTATTACAAAACACTGTCAACTACGTTCCAATCGGCTGGTTATTATCAAATTCACTAATTCTAAAAAAATATGTTTTTTGAATATATAAAAATATCATTCAAGATTTTTGATAATAATAAAATGAAATATGGAAATATAATGATGTAAAAGGAAAAAAGGAAAGAACAAAAACAAAATTTTGTCAAAAAGTCTAAAGTCCAGTCCAAAGTCCAGTCCAGTGTTTACAGGATGCCTTCAAAATCCTGGCGTTTGTTTGCAAGTATTTCCTCCGCGGGCATGCTGTAAAACCAGGACTTGGGCTCGGACCCGGACTCGGACTCAGATTTTAAAATATAAATAAATGTATGAATGAAATAATAACAATAATAAATAAATAAATTACAAAAATGCATAAATCTAATGTAAATTTACATTCAAAAGATAGATGCGCCTCACTGGCTGCGTCGCTATTATTGTTGCTCTTCAATTTTAAGTTCTTATGCCTTGAATTTTTATTATCTATACCATCATATAGTTTTAGTACTTGTCTAAACATTACTACAAGGTAATGATGAGGTTTATATACTCAAGCTTTGCTTTATGGAACATTTTTTCGACAATCAATGGAATACCACGTTTGGAACATGGTACTTGGAATTGTTTAAAGGCCGCTGGCATTGCGAAGTTTACTACTCGACGTGGCTGTAGAGCTGGAAGACATAAACAGAGACCTATCACAACAATACAAGGTTATGGAAGATATTGCCATTCTACCAGTGAACTAAATCTAAATATTAGACATTTAATTGTGCAGCTAGATTAATTACGCTTTCACATAAGTATGATCATGTCACCCCCATTTTGATGGAATTACACTGGTTGCCAGTTGATTATCGTATAATTTTCAAGATTTTACTCTTAACATATAAAGTACTTAATGGTATGGCTCCAGATTATCTTGTAGCTTTGTTGGAACCCTATGTTCCCCGTCGTAATTTAAGATCTTCATCTAAGCTCTTATTAACTGAGCCTTTATACAATCTTAAAACGTATGGTTCACGTGCCTTTTCAGTATGTGCCCCCAGGCTCTGGAATGGCATTCCTTTTGATATAAGAAGTAGTAGTTCCATTAGTATTTTCAAGAAAAGGCTTAAGAGCGAATGTCGACTAACACCGAACAAAGCGTGGCACATGATGGAAAAACAAAATTTTTCATATTTCATCCATCGAAACCCTATCATATACTAAGAAACGTGGTGGGGTTTGTTTTCGAAAATTTTATTTTAAACGCGAGAAATTTAGAAAAACGTGACCCATACCGGAAAAGTCTAAAATCGAAAAAAAAATCGCTTGATCATAACTTCTCAAAAACGTCTCATTTGATCAATTCAAAACGAATAAAAACAAAAATCGACTTCATAATCGTGTATAGCAGATAATAATGAAGGGCTGGATCTAAATTTTAAACTTTAAGTGTGTGTTTTTAAGCCATAGGAAGCAATCAAACATTGTATAATTTTGCGAGTTAAAATTTTCTAATTTACCACACTTTTTAAATATTACTTTTTCCTGCCCGGTATATTTCTGATTTTCTTGATTTTTTGTGTTTTAATAGAGGAAGTGTTGTTCTTTAAGATGATATAAAAATCTCACTCGGGCTTTTCATATTTGTGGAGATATAGCGATCTAAATATCGTGAGAATCACAACAAAAAGGTGTCAACAATTCCAGACAATTAGACGCGTGTCTGATTGTCACGCGTCTAAATGTCACGCTATGATGATTTATTTATTGTCGTACCTATTATAACAGTAGGAATTGATTTTAAATAAAATTATCTTAGAAAAAATAAAATCATAAATAGAATTACTAGAACAACTAGTTACTATCATGAACGGTAAAGACAGAAATATCAAATGGTTCTAGGGTTTTAAGAAATTACAGTTCTTCCAGTTACGTTATAGTCTCATTCATCCGTTCATCCTTTTATTTATCCATTCATCCTTTCATTTAGTAATTCATCCTTTAATCTATCCATCCATTCATCCTTTCATTTATCCATTTGTCCTTCCATCTATCAATCCATCCTTTCATTTATTCATTTGTCCTTTCATCTCTCCATTCATCCTTTCATCTATCCAATCATCTTTTCATTTATATATTCATTTATCCTTTCATCTCTCCATTCATCCTTTCATTTATCCATTTGTCCTTCCATCTATCCATTCATCCTTTCATTTATTCATTTATCCTTTCATCTATCCATTCATCCTTTCATCTATCCAATCATCTTTTCATTTAAATATTCATTTGTCCTTTCATCTCTCCATTCATCCTTTCATTTATCCATTTGTCCTTTCACCTATCCATAAATAGAATTATCGGACGTACTACGAAATCAAAAAAATATTATTATACTTTTCCGGTTTCCATATTTGGGCGGTAGCAATCCTACTATTGCTACAAGTGACGTCATTTTGCTACTAAAGCTCTGAGGCCAGGTTGAGATGTTTCTATATAATTCGAATAAATATTGTAACAAAGTGACTGACTTCCAACTGAAATAATTGAGAAGGATCAATATGGTGTTCTTTTCTCAACACTCGGAAGATATTGTTCTTTAGACATTGGGTATTTTGTCTGCCTATAAAGACAAACGTTTTGCATTGCCATTGGATCTCTAAATAATATTAAATAATAATAAAAAACCTCACTGCAAACGATCTCAAACTCAGAAGATTTTATTTTAAAATTTAATTTACAATCGAATAGCCTATTAAAAGCCATAAAATTGGTCGCAACTGCCGGATTCTGGCATCAGCAAAAGAACCAAAGACTAAAGGCCCGAGCAAACGCACGCAACATGTTGGACCAACATTGTTGCGATACGGTTTGTTGAACACGAAAACAAAAGAAATGTTGGATGAGTTTCATCAAACATCATCCAACATGGTGTGCAAACGCTCGCAACATGTTGGGCCCAGCATTGTTGCGTGTTGTTGGCCAACAATGTTGCGTGCGTTTGCACGGGCCTTAACACCTTCTTGAAGAAATTTAATACAGCACTCGTCGGAAGCCATACGATCATTGTTTAGCAAGACTGCGTTCCTTTTTCGGAGAAAAAATCATGTCAAACGAGAGAGCAGAACCAACTTCTTCTAATGCCGAGGTAAGGAATAGTGTTAAACAAGTAGATGTTGGTTAATGATAAATATCAATATGCTAAAAACGATTGAATATTAAGCACATTTGAAACGATACACTGATCACAACACTCAAGACACATAACGCCTCAATTATGACTTTTATTTTATATGGCTCCCCTTTATGCCTATGCGATCGAATCATCGTACTTAAAATTGCTTAAAAAACAAACACATGATATTGGAACGGCTCTATTTGACGGCACATCGAAAACAGCGCGCTTGGCTACTACATAAGCAATAGCCGGTCAAGAAATTGAAATACTTAGTGACCTGAGAACTCATTTTTTTATTATTTAAGCTTGATAGGCTGTCGTTAAAATGCGGCATTCACATCGAAAAAATTATAGATTTTCTCTAAATGTCAATATATAGAACAGACGAAATATTTGAAACACGTAGTAAAATGATTTTATTATTTACTTTTTTTTTCGTGCCTCAAAGTGTAAGCGGAGAAACGCTACCTCGAGGTAGTTATTGTAAGTCACGCAGGCCGAGTTTATTTTGATAAAGCAGTCAATAGAGTTGAGGGTTGCCTTCATTTTAAAAAGTTGTCATATTTTACAGTGTTTATGGTTTTTCAATACTAGATCATTGATTCTAGAAATATTTTAGAAAAACATTATTTTGGATATTTTAAAGTTCAACAACTGTCCGTCCGAGTCGAACGAAACAACGAGATCCGGGATTGTTTAAACCATACAAAAGTAAATATTTCGAGAATAACCTATCAATGATAACTACATTTTATAATTAAATCTCGTGAAAAGTAATCAGTATATATATTGTTGTAAATACATGTCTGTTTGTAGAACTGGTTGCACTCCACTCTGACCTCACGCACATTTCTATCTGACACACGATGACTATATTGAATTATAATTATTTTCTGTTTAGGACATTTTAAGCTAGTATAACTCGGAAATTCCGGAAATACAGTGAAAACAGCCTCAGAAAAAAGTTAAGCTAGTTTAAATTTTGCAGTGTTTTCACTTTAATACAAAACTGTGCTAAAAACTACGAAAAACACCGGAATCACAGCCTTCTTCTTGACAGATATATGTCATGTTATCATTTAATCGCTATATTCATAAAACAGGTCATACTAAAACTTGCTTGAAATATATGAAATATATGATCTTATTTATCTTTTCTGCAGCTTGTCAAAGTTAGAAATTTCTGGACTATCACTTTATTGAAATGACTGTTGGTAATTCCGGCGTCTTACTTTTTTTTCTGATGACTTTTGCTGTATCTTTTTTTCTGTAAAAATTAAAAAGTACTACAAAATAAACAAGATTCCCGTATTTTGAAAAGAAAACTCGATTGCCGGTTACGAAGTATTTCAAATCTTGACCGGCAGTTCACTACATGTTGAAAAAATTCTAAGTAGTGTTCGTGCCCAGTTCAAACAAATTATCGCAGCAAAATTAAGTTTTAATTAGTTCACTTAAAAGAATAGCTCAAAATAACATATTTTTGTCTGACGGACACGTAATCACCTTGTTTAACAAATTATCGCTTTATCGGATTAATTGACTTGATTTGTCGTGTCCTCACTGTTCACGTCCAAGCCATTATTTTGCGATCGCTCATATACAAATCAAGACCTTCCTTCTTTATATTTTCAGACAGCTTTCCTTTCTGACAGTCAAACTGATAATCCACCTACTGTGACAGAAGAGGAAGAGGTATAAAGTTCTTAATCATGCTTCACAATTTTTAATTTTAGAATAAGCTTATAGAAAGTGCAGTGCATCTCCATTGAGAAAATTATTTTCTATTGTTAATTTGATACTTTTGTTTGTTTTATTTATTGGTTCTTACAATGTTATTCTTATTTTTGAGGATACCTTGCTTTCAGATACAGCATTTTATATTTAATATGCGCTCTCCCATTAAAAAGTATCACCCAACAATACATTGATCCACCCGCACCTTTAAGACTTCTGGGGGTTCTGTCTTTGATTGTCTTAGCATCTTATTTGTGACAACCATTTTAAATATGGAAGTCCATTGAGAACTAATCCCCTTTGGCTGCAACATATTTTAATTTAACTGTTGGGATATTTTATGGAATGTATTCAATTTTCATTTCTTCCTTTAGTATTCAACTGATGATGACTATGAAGAATCTGATAGTAGTGATGATGAAACAGAGGTAACTGGTGTAATTAGCTTTACTTTTGTAATGTTTTCTAAAATAAGCCTTAAAGACAATGGTTATTTGTCATGATTTCTAGTCTATTTAAGTTTATTACAATGTGGAAATGCTAATATATAACATCCAATGAGATAATTTATTCATCACCAGTAGTTATTTTATTCTTTTTACATTATAGGAATGTGAATTATCAAAACTGTTATCAAAGTTTAAAATGCCAGAAGACAATGAAATTCAAAAAGGCCAGCAAACTATTGATAATATAACAACATCTGCTGAAAAGATTAACAAAGCCATTCATTCATCACTTCTTATTTCCACAAATCAAGTATCTACACATCAACCACTTCCATCCACCAGCACCTCAGACTCATCAGAAGGGGAAATTTTACATGCAATAAAAGATCTTGCAGCAAAACTGGATCAAAACCCACAATTGCCACTTCCTCATCACGCCAGTGCCTCATCTATTGCCAACGTTGCTCGGCAAATTAGTTATTGGTCATCTGTCTTTGTTTCCATGGTTAGGAATGAGGCATCATCCAACCAACAGATTAACCAATTAACTGATGCAGCAATGGAAACAACACAGCCTGTACAGGCTACAGCACTGACACCATCACTCATGCACGCAACACAGCCTGTACAGGCTACAACACTGTCACCATCACTCATGCACGCAACACAGCCTGTACAGGCTACAGCACTGACACCATCACTCATGCACGCAGCTACAGCACTGACACCATCAATAGTCCTGCAACCACCAAAAATAGACAGTCAGACTTATAATATGTACCTTAAGTACAAGATAGAGGACCAGACATTTGATTGCTGGATAAACAATCTCGACATTCCAAGAAGAGTGGAATCACTAGACGATATTAAAATTCTGTGGGAAGTTGGAAAGGGAAGTTGTCCACCTTTGGGCGAATGGACCCAGAAAATGAGAACTCACAAGAATGTCACTCATTCAAGATCGAATTCATCGATTTACAGTCAGAGAAAATGTATATATTCAGTATTTCAAAAGTATAATTTTTGTGAAGAAAATGTACAACGTGTATATGGAGTATCAAAACCTGGCAAATTATATAAATTAATAAATTCAAGAAAATCATTATAAATCACATGAACTAGTTTGCATATTTTGTAAATTTATTGTTGTAAGATCGAAGTTAATTTGACGTTAACCGATTAATTAAACTCTTTTTCTTACATGTATTTCATATTTTATAACTAGTCACGGTTCCTTGAGGTAAAGAGAGTTCCCTTTTGATGACAATTATGTCAAGACTATATGTGCTGATTAGAAAAGGACTTTTGGGATTGGTTAATCAATGCATGGATAATTTGAGGAAATATTTCAAAAATAACTAAAGATACCTCGCTGATGGTATTAATCATTGATGTTTTAATTAGCCATTTTTGAAACATTAGTCATTAAAAAAATATTATTCTTGGTACTGACGACGAAAAGTATGGTCAGGCAGTGAACGCTTTCAAGGACTGAAAAAATATATTGAACATATAAATGCAAAGAGTTGATAATCGAGTCAACACTATTACCAAGGAACGCTAAAAAAATACTGTAGTAAGTTTAATGACTTAAATGCTAAACATCGCCACCCTTCGTCACATGATGATAGGTACATCAAGAGACTTGTAGTAAAGACAACAACTACTTAGGTAAGTCCGCATCGAACTACAATAAAAAAATGTACAGAGTCGTGTAGATCTTTTTACAAGATGGTCTTCATATTTTTTTTATTTAAAAAAATGGCGGGATCGGGAATTGAGCAAAAGAAACCAGCGGATGGCAAAATGGAGCAACAGTATATGGTGCAGCCAATTAGTGTCAATGTATGTTAGATCTGTACATGCAGGATGGCGTATACGTAGTTTCAATAAACAGTATTCTATGTGTCCTTGCGGTTTTTTTTTTTTTTTCGAGATCCCATTCTCAGTGCCATTCAATTTTTCATTCCCTGCTGGATATTAAACTCCCAGAGTCCATTATACGCAAAACCCATTTTAAATTCTTCAGTTTCCATCAAATGTCCAGACAGTGCATTACAGCAAAAAAACTGTACTATATAAGTACTGAGATTTATTCATAAAATTGCAGTGATTTTTAAATCGTACGGTTTTCAGTCACAGTCAACCAGCGACGCGAACGAAATTTCACTGGTGAAGTTATTTTAACACAAGAAAACTGCTATTTCGAAAAAATATATCCAATGAGATGTTTAGCTATAGAAAAACGTCTTGGAATTCAGGAAAGAAGTAAGAAAAGTTGACAAATGTCTAGCAGTACAGACAGTTTATTTATTACTTTCAAAGACGGAAAGCTATGACTATTTTAGGGTTTTTGAAAAGCATTGAAGACGAGTAAATTTTCCTTTTACAACCCGTACGGTAATTTTCATCATTTTGTTGCTACTTTTCGTCTTGTGAATACTGAATTTTTTTAATCATTGAATCGTTTAACCATAACACTCATTTATGGTATATTTGATTTGTTATTATTGTTTAAAAGAAATCTCAGTACTTATAAAATAAACAAATAACTTCGTTAAATAATTTCGTCAAAGTCACATTTTGCAATCAATGCAAACTATGACATTCACAAAGTCACATTTTGGAAATATATTTGAGTGTAAAATTACTAACAAAAAATGGCTCTGGGAAAGCAGATATAGTATGCATCATGTAACTCATTGTTCGTCAAAGTCACATTTTGCAATCAATGCAAACTATGACATTCACAAAGTTACATTTTTACGGAAGCACTGGAGGGACATACATTTTGAATTTTCTCACTTCTCACTTTAAAGAACTTTTATTTAACAATGTAGAGGTCACACTTTTTAGGAAAAATGAATTCCAAATCTACTAAAACTTCGCGCTAATAAACTAATTTGCATATTTAAACAAAACTTTTTAAGAGCCTAGTATTTGTTAACATTTTCTTTTAATCAAAAAAAAAAAAAAACTACGGATGAGGCCTATTCACAGATAAACCTATTAAAACTCCAGTCAACGTGTTCCATCAGGAAACAATTTTGCCGGCGAAAATCATTAAATTTGGTTACAGTTGTGATAAAAAGGTGTATTTCACACCGCAAAAAAAAGTAAGAAAGGTAACTTACTGACGTTTCGGAGGCTATTCCTTCGTCGAAAACGTCCGTAAGTCAGTAAGTTACCTTTCTTACTTTTTTTACGGTGTAAAATTTACCTTTTTATCACAACTGTTTCTTTAGAAACACCGACGCAGCACACACTAGTTTACCGTTAGTTATCATCTCTTAAATTTTGTTAACCAGTAGCGGACAAATGTCACCGGCGCTTATTTGCAGCCTTTAATTAAAAATATTCCCTTTTGAGTCAATTTTAAAAGTTCCGTAAAGTAATCGTTAGAATAAATCAGCTTCAATTAAATGTAATTTCATTACACAATTTGCTTTTAAGGTGACTGGCTACTTTAATTTGAACGCTGTGCGCGCGCACAAAAACCGCCCAGGGCAAAACCCTCGAATTTCGAGCGGGACTATATACTTTCTTTATGCTTAATTGAAAGAACCGAAAAAATGTCAATTTTTTAAAAATAGTTCATTTTTCAAACGTACAAAAAAATAGATTTTTGTAGGAGTTTTTGTCCGACTTCATGCGAGTTTTGAAAGCACTTAAATGACGAAATATGACAAATCAAGGTATTTCTTTGTCTTTTATTCAAAACTATCCATGTTGTATTTTAGAATGTTTCATTAGCCGGCATTTGTGCTTGATATAGTATCAAAAAAACTATTTTCTTATGAGTTGTGATTTTCTTTCTATCGCTTCCTTTTTCCGCAAATTTTGCTTCAAAATCTCGCGCATCACGGGCACTCATTAAATAACAATTATCTCGGAAATGAGCTCGGGACACCCCATTTTTCTATTCATATTTCAAATCAGCATGAAATTTCACATTAAGAAATCGTAGTTTAAAGAAAAGTTTATTTTATTTCCAAAAGTAGCCAGTCACCTTAATTTTCAACCAAGCGAGGAAGCATTGTCTTAATGCACTAGACAAGAAGTCAAGTCAGGGCGGGGACTGATGGGGCATTGAAACATTTGGCTGTAAAAATTATTGCAAATACCTATGCAATTTAAAGTATATTTATGATTTTTTTTTTATCATTTTACTATGTATTTTTGATTTAAGCCTGGACAATGAACATTTAATTGCATGTAAATAACAAATAATTTGCATGGATTGCAATTTATTTTAATGTTGAAGTTGAAATGTGCTGCTGCTTCTTATCACATTTAGTATTTATATTTGCTGTCAAGAACCTTTACCATACAGAACTCAAATTAAAAAACAAATACAATTTGATATTTTTTATTTTAATATATTTCTATTGTTGCTGCTTACAATCTTTTTTTTTTTAAGAAAAAGAATAAATAAAATCATTGATTTCAGTGTTATTATTAAAAAGATGAAGATGAGCCCACCACCATCTTCCGTTCAACCCATCCTGAAATTAAAGATCAAATTTTAACATAAGTAATCTCTTTAGCTTATAATAAAACTTTAATTGCCAGATTCATAAACTATTATATTATTATAATAGTTTATAGAAATTATTATATTGGACTTCTTTATTCGTGTCAAACAGCACTGTTGTTTCAGCTTCCACTAAAACACCAACATCAATATAACAATCATGGCTTTATCACACATACCATTTGAATTAATCAGATTCATGCTCTGAGGAAGAGTGGTCAGTAGTACTTTTAGGAACAATTTCCCCTACAACCTGTTCTTCTAAGCTGGAGTCACTTGAGCTGTCACTTGCCAGATCATTTTCTGAAATGCATTGTCGTAGAAGATCACCTCCATCAATGCTGTCATCCCCCTCTTCACTGCTCGACTCATGATCACTCATGTCCATGGGAATATCCTCACATAGATGCTCTAGAGCATCCACAAGAGGAGACATCAATCTATTTATAAAATTAGATTAAAGTTATACAATTGTTTAAAAGATTGAAGTAAGAATTGCCTGGGGTGTGTGTGTGTGTATTCCACTTAATTTTCGCGACACCAAAATTTCGCGATTTTTGGTTTGCGATATTTCGCGACACTTTATTTCGCCATTTCGCTATTTTCGTTAAAACTAAGTCACTTTATTTTCGCGATTCTTCCGTGAAAGCATGTCAAATCTTAAATGTTCTTTGGCTGTGAAATTAAATAGGAAACAAAGACAAACAAGTCCAAATGAAATGTGGTTTAATCATCAAAACTGTAACACAAAAGTGCCCATCGAAGAACTAGAGGCAGAAGATGATGATGTCGATGAAGTGGAGAGCGCAGAGAGCTAATTAAACTAAATAGACAAAGATGTGTTCATAAAGGCTATCTAACGGTTAATATTTCAACAAAAGCCTTTATGTGTTCTCACTTAATTTTCGCTCTTCCAAATTTTCGCGACAATTTTCACTTATTTTTCGCGTTTTGTTTTTAAATCGCAAAATTCGCGAAATTTAAGTGACGCGAAAATTAAGTGGAATAAGGTACACTATCCCAGACTAAACCTAAGAATTATACACCCTATCCAGGCCTTTAAAAGAACATTTTTTTTATTGAATTTAAATTGTTTTAGTTCCAGCTGAAAGCTTAGCTTATTTCAGACTAAAACGCCAGCGAAACCCTTAACCAGGCAAAATCCTTACCCTACTCCAGACAAAACGTCAAAAAAGGATACCATATCCCAGACCTAAAAGCCGAAAAACCATACCCTATAGGGCGGCACATACCGATATAGCAGAATAGCAGATATAGGGGAGTACCTTCCCCCCCCCCCCCCCCCCCCCCCACCAATAATTAATGACAAGGATAGTGATGATAACAAAACATTAAAATCATAATTCTATAAATACTTTCTAAAATAAGGTCAGGCTCGTAGTAGTTGTTCTCGCCAAAGACAATGCTTCTTTGCTTGAATGAAAATTCCCGTGCGTAATAAACAGCAAAAATGTTGTAAATACGTGGGCCAAATACGTGTACGTTTTTCATTATATGGTTCCGGTTACTCGTGCCATTATATTTACTGGCGCGCTGAAAATACACATGACAAGATGTCTTTTAATATCTTTATTAACGAATTTCAATAGAAAGAAAGAAACAAAATTGTTTAAAATACAATATAACAACATATAATTATTAGAGTACAAAAATTAAAAGCGTGCAAAATAAATAGTACTAAATAGTGATTATTTTATGCTAATTCTATTGTTTTCTATTGTTTAATTAGCACTACTTAGTACTAATTAGTACTACTTGTTTCACGGGTATAATATTTTTACTCTATTTGTAATTCTGCATCAATATATAATATAATAGTAAAAAATGAAAATTTAGCAAAATTATTTTTGATGTATTACTGACTATACTGTTAGATTGATTTTTTTTAAAACGGCATTTATTCTCGGTATATTATCAGATTGATATTAAAAAATTGGTTGTACATTAAATAATCTAATTTGTGTATTTTATTTTTCAAACACCATCAATTATATCATATCTCGATTTTTTGTGACACCCTCACAGCTATAAAAAAAATTCAATTTAAAATCATTTTTGTTTGAAGCTAGATGACATAGAAGCTATCTCAGTGGCTTAAACATCCATAATTCATGGTCACGAGAAATACTGCCTTCGTGTTGCTGCTTGATTAGTTCAGCCCTTGCATTGTGGGTATAAAGCTCAAAGCTACTTGATTTCCTAACAAAAATACAATAACACTTACATAAGGCTAGGGCTAATGGACAAAACATACAGTGAACATGTTCTTAGTCAACAGCTCATTCACACACTAACTGTCGTCTTACCATCGTCCTGCTCTCTTGATGGTACTATCGTCTGCACCACACCGTGCAGCCCAATGGGCTCCAGATCTTCTAATGGAATGAGTTGTAAAACTCTTTTCAAATAAGTCCTGTGACATCTAAGATAACAAAAATGTTGTCTTCACTTTGACGTTAAGAACGTGAAAATTTAACGTTATAAATGTAAACATTGTTGATAGTGGTCAGGGCCGTATCACCCTCAAAATGATTAGGGGGGCACCCATTGTTTTCTGAAAATAACCCCTTGAAAATAACTACCATTTAATACACTCAAATCATGGTTTTTTTGGGGGGGGGGGGGGGGGGGGGATGGGCGCTACGGCCCTGGTGGTGACAAATTTCTGACAAAGCAGAAACTCACCTTCAGAAAAACTTTTCTGTAAGTGGTTACACCTCTAGATGTTCTCAGGCAGACACGATTGTTTTTGGCAACTCTGGGGAAAATATGTCCTTTCTTTATGCCTAAATGTTGAGAGAGAATAACTTAATTTATAAGTAACACATACTTTTTTGATAATAATGCCAATAGACAATGCTGTGATTTCAGTAAGTTTTGTTACTTGTTTTACATTTTTTACATATGTGCCTTTTAACAAAACAACTTTACTACATTAAGGTGGCTTCATATTGCTTACTGGGATTTATAGAGGCTGAGAATAAATAAATAAAGATTTTACAGACTTATGAAATCGGATTAAAACGTTTTATCTTTTACCTGACACGAGAAGCCATGTGAAGAGTGCAGTCAAAGGACAAAGCTTTCTATTAAGAGGGTTTGACCAGAGTGTCAAGGTAACACCTTAAAAAAGGAAAAATAAATAAGCCATACATTGTGTCACTTTTGAATGTGAAAATTATCTCTAGTGGTTGTGAAAACCATAGATTGCAATATCTCAAACTATGGCTTTCAATACATGGTCTATAGGCTTGCATATGAAAACCATAGATTGCAATATCTCAAACTATGGCTTTCAATACATGGTCTATAGGCTTGCATATGAAAACCATAGATTGCAATATCTCAAACTATGGCTTTCAATACATGGTCTATAGGCTTGCATGTAAAAACCATAGATTGCAATATCTCAAACTATGGCTTTCAATACATGGTCTATAGGCTTGCATATGAAAACCATAGATTGCAATATCTCAAACTATGGCTTTCAATACATGGTCTATAGGCTTGCATGTAAAAACCATAGATTGCAATATCTCAAACTATGGCTTTCAATACATGGTCGGCTTGCATATGAAAACCATAGATTGCAATATCTCAAACTATGGCTTTCAATACATGGTCTATAGGCTTGCATGTAAAAACCATAGATTGCAATATCTCAAACTATGGCTTTCAATACATGGTCTATAGGCTTGCATGTAAAAACCATAGATTGCAATATCTCAAACTATGGCTTTCAATACATGGTCTATAGGCTTGCATATGAAAACCATAGATTGCAATATCTCAAACTATGGCTTTCAGTATATGCCTATATTATATATATAAGCTTGCAAATGAAAACCATAGATAACAAACCTTTAGCTTTCTTGTCAGCTTTTGACCAAGGAATTGTAATTTCAAGCCTTGTGGGAAGTTCACCAGATTCAACTACATATGTACATGCAAGAGATAAGTGACATTCATATTAAGCAAGTTGTTTAAATAATCATGCACAAGTTATTTTTTAACTTTTATTAAAATAAACACATAAAAATTAAAAGAACTAGGGGCACTCTCACATAATTATTGTATATGGGTTTAGTATTTCACAATTCACCAAAACTTCTCTGCTATTGAAAACTCTGTACAAGCAAATTTTTTTCATGCAAACACTTTTACTCAGGCAATACATGTCAGTGCATATAGTCATGTAATAATTTTAATAGTCAAAATTATAAAAGAAAACTTACAGGAAAAGTTTGGAGGGCATTTTATATTTTTCATTTTCAAACGAAGAGGTTCTTCACCTCTAAGAAACAGGGAAAATGAAAATAAAGTTACTGTCCACAGCCAAAGACCACGGAGACCCTATAGTTCATAAATAAAAAAAAACTATGGTAAGTATATACATACTATACATGTTTAATTGGTATTGCTGACTGGGTTTTTAAATACCAATTTATAATGTAATCAATGAATTAAAGCTTTAGATACCTGAATTGATTGAAGACAGTAATTCCTCATCCTCATAAGCTGCTCTAAGGAAAAGGGAGGAGCTTTTTTTGGCTCATAGGGCTTTCTACCCATTTTTGTGTCCTTTTTAGTTGGACGAGAAGCCCTCTTCACCATCTGTTTGATAGTCTTTTTTACAGCTAAAATCATGCATAATAATGATAATAAGAAAGCAAAACAAATATTTAACAAAAGAAAGTTAAATTACAATGTATACAAAAATGATAAATTTATTTAATGTAACGGTCATGATTTCTTTTGTAAATTAGTTATGAATCATTTATGAGTTTTTGAACAATTCTTCATAATAGAGAGTTGGAAGGAATGCACATACATACCTGGGTCATGCATGGGATTACCAGATGGTATCAAGGACTTCGTACCATCTTCATGAGTTACAACTTTCTGGCTATATGGCCCTGTGTGACCAAAGGTATCAAACCAGTGCCGGAAAGCTGCAACATGGCCATTGATTGCTGGGGGCTTTAACCCCTTACATTTCAACTTGCCGAGTTTTTGTCCTTCTGGCTCACCTAACATTTCTAGAAAGGATATTAAAAGTAACTTAAGCTAAATATACAGTCAAAAACAGTAAACAGAAATTAAAAAAAAAAACACATTTAGTTATAATTACAACGATTTGTGTTATTAGGGTTAGGAATAAACATTTTATTTGATCCAGGATGTTTTTAGCAAGTGCTTCGCAACATTGACTGTATTTTAAAATGAAAATATGAAAAATAAGTAGCTTAAAAAAAGTTTATAAATAGTGGTGAGATCAGAACGCCAGACCGGCACAAAATAGTTTCAGGCCTCAATACAATTTTCTTTCGATTTTTTTTGTTTAAATAGAAGGTCTCAATAGGGTATATCTCTAGTCAGTAAACAGTTACACAAATGCAATTTAGTCAGTAAACAGTAGAAAGAAATCTTTAATAGTCGGTAAATGTACTTCTCTAGATCTCGCATCGTTTCAATGGTAACCCAAGTCCACTTTACCATTGAACATCGCGATTCAATCACACGCCACGCAAGCTATTGTCACGCAAGAAGAAAAACATTTACATTTATTGGTATGCAAAAATATATGAAAAATATCTAAAAACAGATCACATACTGACTATTCTTCACAGACATTTGAATGTTTTAAATTCAAATACGTTAAAAATCGGACATTCCCTTATACGATAAACAGTTAGCTCGTTATATTTATACGTTTTAATACGATAAAACGGTCTTATACGCTAGTCAATTAAACCCCATTGAGACCCTCTTAATACAATAAAGTTTCTCTGACTGAGTTTATTCGGTTTGCCGATAAACCGAAACGAACCGAACAGAAATAACAATTCGTACCGGTCTCACGAGATCTTTTTACTACTAATTAATATTGCGTGTCTATATGTCCGTGTGCCTGACAGTAGGTCACGAAAAACTACATGTCAGGGAGCCGAATTATTTTGAAAAAATCACTGCAGAATAGCATACTAGTTAAGTATAAAATACTTTACTTTGTTTAGCTCTACCAAATCATTCTTTTGACCGTAGTAAGTCGTGAGATTTTCAGACGGTCTGACCTAGTGTCAGGCGCCCCACGGACATATAGACACTGCGTATTACAAACTTACGTAAAAACGTCTGAATAGTCACGGAAAGAAATGGTCTTTGTCCAGGACCAAAGAGGACCGCATCATCACCATTCTCTTTGGCGAATTTCTCAAGACTCATGAGGCGCAGTTCGTACGTGCGTGCAGTCTTCTCGTCAAGGCCTTGTGATTGGTTTTTGGCTGCCAGTTTAGCGCCAGCAGCCAAATTTGGGGCAACTAGTTTTGAAACATCTTCACAGTTACCACCACTAGCGATAAATGTTTCAACGTTGGGACTTTTGCCCTTATAATTTTTATTCGATCTTTTGGAAGCTGAAGCCATTTTTTAAAATGTTGTAGCAAAAGGAACAAGGAAACTTGATCGCATTATGACATCATTGAAGAGATCAAATATGATTGGTCGAAACTGTAGGATTGCTACTGCCCCCGCACTAAATTACTACAAGACCTACGTGAAGCGTAATCACTCATTACTAGAACAACTAGTTACTATCATGAACGGTAAAGACAGAAATATCAAATGGTTCTAGGGTTTTAAGAAATTACAGTTCTTCCAGTTACGTTATAGTCTCATTCATCCGTTCATCCTTTTATTTATCCATTCATCCTTTCATTTAGTAATTCATCCTTTAATCTATCCATCCATTCATCCTTTCATTTATCCATTTGTCCTTCCATCTATCAATCCATCCTTTCATTTATTCATTTGTCCTTTCATCTCTCCATTCATCCTTTCATCTATCCAATCATCTTTTCATTTATATATTCATTTATCCTTTCATCTCTCCATTCATCCTTTCATTTATCCATTTGTCCTTCCATCTATCCATTCATCCTTTCATTTATTCATTTATCCTTTCATCTATCCATTCATCCTTTCATCTATCCAATCATCTTTTCATTTAAATATTCATTTGTCCTTTCATCTCTCCATTCATCCTTTCATTTATCCATTTGTCCTTTCACCTATCCATTCATCCTTTCATTTATCCATTTGTCCTTTCACCTATCCATTCATTTTTTCATTAATCAATTTGTCCTTTCATCTATCTATTCATCCTTTCATCCATTCATCCTTTCATTTATCCATTTGTCCTTTCATCTATCCATTCATCCTTTAATTTATTCAATTGTACTTTCATTTATCCATTCATCCTTTCATTTATCCATTTGTACTTTCATCTCTCCATTCATTTGTCCTTTCATCTATCTATTCATCCTTTCATCTATCCATTCATCCTTTCATCTATCCATTTGTCCTTTCACCTTTCCATTCATCCTTTCATTTATTCATTTGTCCTTTCATCTATCCATTCATCCTTTCATTTATCCATTTGTCCTTTCATCTATCCATTCATCCTTTAATTTATTCATTTGATACTTTCATTTATCCATTTGTACTCCATCTCTCCATTCATCCTTTCATTTATTCATTTGTCATTTCATCTATCCATTCATCCTTTCATCTATGCATTCATCTTTTCATTTATATATTCATGCGTCCTTTTATTTATCCATCCATCCTTTCATTTATCCATTTTTTTTTTTTATTATTATATCTACAAACATACATAATGACATACAACACGAGAAGATAACTTACAATAATTAATTTTACAATAACGCCATTCTTTTATCGGGCTTTTAGGATAATATATCTAATTAAAGCGATAAACATATATATTTACATACAGCACGTCAAAGATTACTTACAATAATTAATTTACAATAACGGCATTTTTTTTTCGGGCTTTTTGGATACTAATACTCTGTTTTATATAAATTCATTAGTTTGCTATTTTTTTCAAAATGAGTATGCAACCTGGAATTTTTCTTTGCTATAATATATCTATATCTATTTGTCCTTTCATCTATCTATTCATCCTTTAATTTATCCATTTGTCATTTCATTTATCCATTCATCCTTTCATTTATTCATTTGTCCTTTCATCTCTTCATTCATCCTTTAATTTATCCATTTGTCCTTTCATCTCTCCATTCATCCTTTAACTGTTATCCATTTGCCCTTTTATCTATCCATTCATCCTTTCATTTATCCATTTGTCCTTTCATTATTTTATTTATTCATCCATTCGTTCAATTATTTATCCCTTTTGAACTCATCATACATTTCATTAGTACTTTGATTAACTTTTTTTTTCGCCGATTTCAATCGCTTTTAAGATAACGCTTTCCAGCTCGTATGCGTGTCTGCATTCCTTGACCTGCATCTTGGAGTCGTTCTACCACATCAAGCAAATCATCAATTAAAATGCTTCAGCTCCTGCTGAGATTACTTAATCTAGTCCTTGAAGTGACTTGCGATTATCAACGATCAATAAATCATTAATGTTTTAATATGTGTCTCTTTATGCGTCATTTTATTATGTTTTAGGTATTGTTTTATTATGAATATCACGCTCTCTAATTCACTTGCACTTGTAGTTTTTATACGAACCTACCATGACACTTCATAAAGAAATGAAACGTTTTGTTCGCCTATATAATAGGCACTTAAGTATTTATTCTATTTAGTAACTTTCGGTGACAGAATAGTTTTTAACGAGCTGTCAAGCAGCTTATAGCCCTTACTATAAACGCCAAAACTATTTTGACATAAATCGGTGTTATATTTGCTAACTACTATTTATTAAAACACAAGATTTAGCCGTTCATAAAAGTTATAAAATAAATTCTAAGATTTTTAAGGATACTTCAAAACAATCACAAATTAATTAGAGTTCGCGCTGGCTATACGAGACGCGTCTAATTGTCTGGAGTTGTTGACAGTTTTTTGTTGTGATTTTCACGATATTTAAATCGCTATATCTCTACAAATATAAAAAGCCCGAGTAAGATTTTTATATCATCTTAAAGAACAACATTTCCTCTACTAAAATTCAAAATATCAAGAAAATCAGAAATATACCGGGCAGGAAAAAGTAATATTTAAAAAGTGTGGTAAATTAGAAAATTTCAACTCGCAAAATTATACAATTTTTGATTGCTTCCTATGGCTTAAAAACACACACTTAAAGTTTAGAATTTAGATCCAGCCCTTCATTATTATCTGCTATACACGATTATGAAGTCGATTTTTGTTTTTATTCGTTTTGAATTAATCAAATGAGGCGTTTTTGAGAAGTCATGATCAAGCGATTTTTTTGTCGATTTTAGACTTTTCCGGTATGGGTCACGTTTTTCTAAATTTCTCGCGTTTAAAATAAAATTTTCGAAAACAAACCCCACCACGTTTCTTAGTATATGATAGGGTTTCGATGGATGAAATATGAAGGATTTTGTTTTTCCATCATGTGCCACGTATTCTCGATTTTGTTCGGTGCTAGTGGACATTCGCTCTTAAAACGCACCTTTTCAGACAGGCTTACGTTATAAATTAATTTATTTCCTATATTATTTATATTTAGCTTTTCTTAATTTGTAGTCACTTTTTTTTATGATCGTTTTACTTTTTACTTTTTGTCTGTATTTAGTTTACTTATTATTATAACATTGTTAAGCGTATTTGGACTTTAGGAATTTACGCTATATAAATAAAGTATTATTATTATTATCAAAACTTGTATTTGTTTTTTCAATTTTACTTCTTATTCGCCCTGACTTTGTTATATTGTCTCGTTTACATTTTTTTACGATCTTTATTCGTTTATATATCACCCTATAAAATGAATGAAGGAATAAATTAATTCAAATGAATTAATAAATAGATAACTATACAAAGAAACAAACAAAAACTTTATGGGTGAATGAATGAATAAATCAATGAATGAATATATAATTAATAGGTAAAGCATGGTTCACACGGCATCATAATCATAGTGTCATGAGGCAAGAATTGGCTCATTTTTGTTGTGTTTAAATAACACACTTTTCAGATATTATTTTGCTTTCGGTGTCACAAACTTATAAATTAACTTAATCCAAGTGGCTCAACACTTGCTTTCAGTTTTCTAATTGAAATATGTTTTCTGTTTTAAAGAACAAATTGGGTTAGATAGTATTCATTAGCAAAGCTCTCCGTCATTGGTTGATCGTCCTTCTGATCTGTTTTTAATATGTTTTTCATTAAGAAAACACTTGCCGGTTAACAAGTTGTCGGCAAACTTAACATGCTTGAGTTAATCAAGGATGTTCGGTTAGGTTATCATTACCATCACGAATGCTACCATTAACAAGTGCGTGTTAATTGTTCCCTTAGTTTCTCAGCTATATGATGAATATGTAATGAGCGCTGCTGGCTGCTCTATATTTAGTCTGTAGAAATTATATATTTTATTCTGTTTTGACTGATAGTATCGACATCTATCAAGCAGGGTATTCATCCTAAGATCATGGCAATCACCTACAGTCGATCCCTTATACTTTCTTTGAGATTTTGGTGGAAAAATCTACCCGAAAAGATCCAGCCTGTTGTGCCTACTGAATGGAACGCATTTAAAGCAGCCGGCATTCTGAAGTCTACTCGAGGAAAGCGTGGCGGATCAAATCATGTACATAAACACGGCGCTCGTCCAATTCCTACCCTGATGTCAAGTGTTAAAGGAAATAATCCTGCCGGTTTGACTTCTAGAACTCAAAAAACTCAAAATTTCATAAACTTTGCCAACTTATTAAATATTCAAAAACAATCTGAACTCAGAAGTGTAAATGGCAGTACCCCTGGGAGTTCGTATTACGTTCCATCGCTTTTGTTATCCAACACCATGTCACTGGCGCCAAAAGTAGATGAGATCGCATACACAGTTAACAGCGTCGACTCAGACTTCGCTATTTTTACAGAGACTTGGCTACGGGAAAATGTTCCGGTCGGACCAATTTCCATTAATGGCTATCAGCTTTACAGGCGGGACCGTGTCAATGGTCAGCACGAAGGTGTGTGCATGTATGTTAAAGAGTCAATTGAGTGCAAAGTCTTATCCAGTCTTCATCATACGGACCATGAAGTTCTTTGGGCAGATTTATAAAGACCAAAACGTTTGCCGCGTGGCTTTTCTAATGTCATCGTTGGTGTTGTTTATCAACCCCCTAATGCCAATGACGTCACCATGAAAGACTACCTGATAACATCTCTGGAGAACGTTGAATCAGAGTACCCCAACAGCGCAATCATCATGGCGGGAGACTTCAATAAGACACTTCTGCCCTTCTGCCCTTTTCTGCCTATACTGATCATACTAATCCTCTCTTCATAAATCTAAAGATACTAAAACTTCATGACCTCATCTATTTTCATAATGCATTATTCATGTATGACTATCATGCAGGTAAATTACCAAGTGTATTTGATCCTTTTTTTGTAAAAATCAAAGAGACACATAACTACAATACCAGACTTGCATCAAAATCTTCTCTTTCTTTGCCTCGTGTTAGAACTAATTATGGCAAATTTAATATCCGTTTTAATGGTGTAAAGGTTTGGAATTCCATTGATGAAGATCTTAAAATGCTTAGCAGGCCATTGTTTAAAAAAGAACTGAAAAAAAGACTGATAGATTCTTATGCTAGCTAAGCCTTGTTTTTCTTTTCTTATCTAGTTTTGCTTATAATATTGAATATAATGTACATAATAGACCTCCAATATTGCCATCTATAACTGAAATTATATAATTTCGCATTTGTAAATTTATCTTATTTGTAATAATCAAATACTATTATGCTATCTTCAGCTGTACATGTATTACCGTCATTTTGTACCTTTTTTCTATTTTTTCTATTCTTTCTATTCTTTATTTAATTATCTATTTATTCATAAATTATTCAATTATTAATTAATAATTATCTCCTCTTTCAAAGTAATTAAAACATATTCAATAATATAAATTAAGCTATTACAATTAGCTACTACTATTGAATCTGTTTCAATTAAATATTGTTAAATAAAATTGTAAATATATGTAGTAAATAAAGATGAATTGAATTGAATTGAATTGAATTGTTTAGAGTGGCCGCTAGACCCTTCCAACTCAAGCCTTTAGTTGATTTCCCTACCAGGGGAGAACGGACGCTCGACCAAATATTCACCAGTATGTCTGAATTCTACTCTCATCCTCGCAGGTTGCATGCGTTTGGCCTCTCTGATCATCTGACGATTTTGGCTAGTGCAGGAACTCGGGAAAAATCAACCAAACCTCAGCACAAGACAATCAAGGCAAGAGACAAGAGACCAAGTAAGGTGGCGAGTATGGGCTGATTTCTGCTCCAAGTGCCCTGGTCTAACTTATTATCCACCCAGCAGTCAAGCGAAGAGAAACTCAAAATCCTCACGGAAATCATCAACCTCGGATTGGACTTCATCATGCCTAAACGGTCGGTAAGAGTCCATGAAACTGATCGCCCTTGGATAACTGCTCAACTAAAGAGCCTTATCTCTCGCCGCCAAAAGGCCCTCGCCTCTAATAATGACTCTTTCTACAACTGATTCTACGAAATAAAGTGAACCGGGAACGTAAGCGAGGTCGCAAAGCTTACTACGAAACTAAAGTTAAGAACTTGGGTGACACTAAGCCTCGTGATTGGAGGCGGGAAGTAAAACAGCTTTGCGGTACGGCCAAACGAACTGGGCGTGATCTATCATCTATACTCCACGCTGACCTAGCTTGTGATGATTCTGTTTTGCCGAGAAAGATCAAAGATGCGTTCGTTAGCGTGATGAAAGACTATGTGCCTCTACCAGATAGTGCCTACTTTCCTAGATATGACGATCAACCAATATCCGTCAACGAGTATTCACTTGCTATAGCTATAAACATTCGAGCTGTGAGTACTTCCAGAGCAGGTGGCCCTGACAATCTTCCCAATTGGGTGCTGAAGGAATTTGCTGACATTTTGGCTACACCAGTCGCTGACATCCTTCTCTTCTTTTGCTGAATGTAAAGTTCCTCTAGTCTGGAAGCTTGCCGACGTCCCACCACTTCCCAAGGCTACTACAGTACGCGACTTTAACAAGGACCTAAGACCAATCTCACTCACGTCCACGCTGTCTAAGATTGCTGAATACTTTGTCATTGAAAAGTCCTTAAAACCTACTATGTTATCATCTATCGATCCCAACCAGTATGGCTTCATTCCTGGCTCGTCCACGAGCCTCGCACTTATCTCCATGCTCCACCATTGGCTGAGCACCACCGACAGAACTGGATGGTCTGTAAGAACTGCCTTAGTCGATTTCCGCAAGGCCTTTGACCTGGTTGACCACCAGACGCTAGTGGCCAAGCTCTCTAGTCTTGGCGTAAAACCTACTACCTTGAATTGGATTATTGACTTTTTGAGAGACAGACAGCAAAGGGTAAAGCTTGGTGGACTTAGCTACTCTGACTAGCAAAGTGTTCCTGCTGGGGTTCCTCAGGGGACCCGTCTTGGTCCTTGGCTATTTTTGGCCATGATCAATGATCTGGAGACACCCAATGCCTCTACACTTATGTGGAAGTTTGCCGATGATACTACCGTTTCCGAAGCAATCCCGCTATCTAGTCACAGCATACTGCAGCAAGCCGTTAACCACATCAGTAGCTATTCCAACGAGAATTTACTTCAAATTAATCCAACCAAGTGTAAGGAGATCTTCACTACCTTGAAGAGAAACCCCGTCAATCACATGCCCATGGAGATTGACGGGATACAATTCGACCAAGTTTCATCTGTGAAAGTGCTCGGTCTGACGATCCAAAACAATCTGAAATGGAATAATAACATCCAAGGCTGCAAAGCGTTTATACCTTCTACGACAGCTCAAGCGTGCTGGGATAAACTCTTCTGACCTAGTGCAGTTTTACTGTGCTGTGATAAGATCAGTACTAGAATATGCGTGCCAGGTATTCCATCGCAGCCTCCCTGACTACCTATCTACCCAGATTGAGGCAATACAGAGGCGCGCAATGAGAACGATTTACACAGAGCTCAACTACTCAGAGGCACTTCAGGCAGCTGAATTAACAACCCTGTCTGCCAGGCGTGATATATTGTCCAACGACTTATTCGAGATGATAGCCAATGATTCAGACCACAAGCTGGCTTCACTTCTCCCGCCGAAGGCCTCCAACAACAGAAAACTACGGAGGATGAGACAATTTGACATTCCCCATTGTAGGACGAATCGATTTAAAAATTATTTTATACTCAGTCATTCAATGGAACGTTTTAGTAGCCCATAATTTTCAAAATTTATTGTAAATAGTATATTCAATACTAGATGCAATATAGATGCAATATATTTATCGAATTTTTATAAATTATAGTTATTATAGTTAGTGTGTATATATATATATATATATATATATATATATATATCATCATTGAAGTATTATGGGTGGTTCTGATAGTACCAAGAGCGCATAAAAGCACTCAAAGGCATAAATAAACATTACCCACAATGCACCCGATATACTTTGATGCGGTCAGAATTTTTGCAAACGACTGTATATATATATATATATATATATATATATGATATTGTATTTCACCACGTAATTCAGCTTTTGGCTGCTAGGTGCAGTTATTTAAATAAACGATCTATCTATCTATCAGAGGCAGATCAGTTCGCGCTACTGCGCAACAGCAGTAACGAACACCTTAGTAATTATGAATAATATTCTATTACGTGGCCTTATTGCGTCATGCCAATTCAGCTCGAATTGCTCTGCCAGAAAGTAATGTCCAGGAAAACAAAAATCACAGTTAAGTTTCTTTTTGGATACACTATCCATACGACAGTGTATCTAAATAGTTTGCTACTAGAAACGTAGTGAAAACTTAGTTTTTCCATCTTCTATTTTCTTTCTTAAACATTCGTTAATTAGGTTAGCCTCGTTTTGATTATATAGGGTCGAAGAATCTTATTGGTTTATTCCAATTACGTAATGTCACGTGAAAGAATGCTAATGAGTATTATTTAAACGACTGCACGCCAGTTTTCTTCTTCTTCTTCTTCTTCTTTTACTACTTCTAGTGTAGACAGCTAGTTGGCTAACAGGACTGAGTGAAGCTCAGCTTAGGTTAAGAATCTAACCTAAGTAAGGATCGGATAATGGTCGAGTAAGGAATCCTTCTGACTACAATACCTACTCAAGGAAAGATTTCCGCGCCGATAGCTAGAGCTTACTCAGCTTGTAAAACACCTCTCGTATAGCCAATGAGTACAATAAAGATAGACTGGAAACTGAAGTTAAAGGTTCTGAGTCGTTCGTAAAAAGCTAACAAACTAGTTGTTTCTACAATAGTCATAATCATAATCACGTTTGAGCTTAAGAACACAAGATATCTACTTTCTCTCCTTATCAGCCAATCAAATTATTGGCACGAATTGACGGATCGTCTATGTCTGGTTCTTTTGTTCTTAAGCTCAAACGTGATTGGCTAATAAACTCGTGGTGGCCTCGGTTGAATTAGCAGCACTGTAACTATTTATATATACACTATAGTCCTTGGTTCTTGTGACTATTATTACTATTATTAACCAACTGGCGTATGAATTTTTTTAGCTCAAACTATAGCAACTAAGCGAAACAAAGATGATGAATTAATTTCAAATTAAAGATTTCTTCAAATTTGTATTCATCTTTTGCCTAAAACAAAACTCGCAGTGAAACGCTGTAAACACATTTTGGCGATCCAAAGTTTAGGTTGTGCCGTCATGTACTGGTAATTAGAAGACCCCCTATTGCACAAAAGGCTAAACAATAGTTCGTGAACCATCTATTGTCTAGAATGACAATAGAAAGGCAAAGGATACCGGTACACGACGGCAGAGCCAAAGTTTATCATGAGCTCAAGCGATTTTGTCATGCATAAGTTCTTATCATGAGTTCCATGATAATGGGACAGCCCCAGGTGGTACCTGGGACAAACCTATAAATCAGTGTCTATTAGTCTTGTTTATAAAACTGATAACCTGTATGATGCAATTCTTCGCTTATTTATAGCAAAACGTGTTAAAGTGGATTTGTGATATGTGCTATTTGATTCCTGCCAGGAAAAACCTGTACAAAGACGCAGTACTGTAATCATGTTTTCTATGTTATTTTACTTGGACGAACTCCGTAGAGGTAACACAGATATACTGTAATTGAACATTCTTTGGTATGGGGAGGGGGACAGACGACGACTTGTCGTTTTATTTATAGAATGTCTTGCCAACATGCATTCCGTGTGACCTCTACGGCAAAATACAAAATAGGGTTTTCCGATTTAGCGACTTTAGTACTAATAGTACCAGATACTAATTAGCATACGTGCATGTTTACCTGTTTACCTTTATTAGAATTTCTAGGAGTTGCATGCGTTCAAAATATTACATTTTCTGAGTAAGAATAAAAAAAATAAGAACAATATTGCAGAAATAATGAAAAATTAACACTGGTACTATAGATCATCTGGCTGCATCCTTTGTGCCGGTAAATCGGAAAACCCTAACAAGACCCAAATTATCAGCGTATTAAGAAATCAGTATAAAAACCGTTTGATAGTCACAATGCCATTAACCATTGATCAAAAATGCTAGATATCATCTTTGTTTCGCTTAATTAGTTTGAGCTAGAGGGAATCCATACGCCAGTTGGTTAATAATAGTAATAATAGTCACAAAAACCATATATGTGTATATGTAAAGTATATGGTTCGAATCATCTGTTGAGAGTGGTTGATAGAATGAAGTAGAGCAAAATATATGTGAGGGTAGGAGTAAACACAACTACAAATTCATCTCGGCAAGCCTGTTTCGTGAGTTGTGAGGCTCACTCGTCTGGAGATTTCAATGTCAAAACAGGCTTGTCGACATGAATTTGCAAATGTGGTTGTGTATATATGTGTATATATGTGTATTTAGTTAAATGGCAAAGAATTTTTAAACTCTTATTGTGAAGGGTGTGTATAATTCTTATTAAAAGAATCGTCAGTTACCTATTAATTATATATTCATTCATTCATTCACACATAAAGGTTTTGTTTGTTTGTTAGTATATTTATTATTATGGGGTGATATATAGACGAATAAATGAATATGTACACATTGCACATTATACACAGGATGCACACTTGTATCACGTACACTACACAAGTGTGCATGCACATATAGACACAGTCCTATTTCTACAGATAAGCCCTCTATGCACAGATATACACATTACACATCATACACAGGATGCACACTTGTATCACATACACTACACAAATGTGAGTATTTTCAATCCATACAAATACACTGATAAGAATTGAAGGGTTACTCCTTTTTACTACAGTGACTTATTTTTTATTATGGTTTTGACAACCAACCATTGTTATTAGAGCAAAAAAAAAATCTATTGTGTAACTGGTTGGCAAATAAGCCTCACAATAGCAAAAATTGCAAACACGATGCTCACCTATATGATGAATTTATCCATACCCACTTTCAGGACATACTCATAGATAGAAAAAGTCAAATTGTGTGACTGTATATTGAATTAACACTAATTTATATTTCATAACAGACAAGGAGTCCGATACAGTCCCACCTGAAATTCTTGCGCGTGGCCCACAAGCACAAAGTGCCTACAAACATGCTTTAAAAAGTGGAAGCGTTAAGAATACTCGCGTGCCAGTTGTTTTGGTTGGTCAATCACGCTCTGGAAAAACAAGCTTGCTAAGATCTCTTAATGGTAAAGCGTTGTATCTATTGCAAATATATTTATTAATTAATATTTTGATATGCATCTATCGTTACGGAATTGCGTTCGATTTTTATAATGGTAGTGCGGGTTGTGTGTCACCGTCGCACTAACATAGACTATAATGTTATCTGTAATTTGTTAGACTTTGGCGGCTTTTCAGATAATAAGGACGCTTACACACAAACTTACAAACTGCATGCACCAGGGGACGTACGTAGACCTAAGGAGGTACGAAACCCCGGCTGTGAAGGGACACTAAACAGACTTACTATTATTATTATAAATAATTTATTTTTATTTTTGTATAGGGGAGGAATTTAATTTGTCTGAAGACAGCACTGTGGGAGCAAAACTTGAGCGTTCTTTATCAAAGGTAGATGGTAACTGGGAGAAAAACGAAAGCAACGAAAACTTGCTGTACAATCATTGCACAGCAATGGGAGTTGTGAAGCATTGGTTCAAGAAGATTGCACAACCAAAGTCAGACAATGAAGATGACACTAACAGCTTAGAGAATAATCATCAAGAATATTCTACTCAGGAAGATAGCATCCAGAACCAAGAAGGTGGCGTCGAGAACCACGCAACGGCTCGCTCAGTAGAACCAATAGTCCTACAGCTGCAAAAAGACCCTGAAATGGTAGATGATAATGAACATCAAAACATGAACAATGTTCAGAACCACGAATCAGACTTCAACCAGCCCGAACTACTTCCCGATGAAGTTTCGAGGTATACAGAGACAATTTTACAAAACCCTGATGCTGAAAAGCAAATGGAAAACTACCTATTTTTCCAGGCAATGGATTTTGCAGGGCAGCCAGTCTATAGCGTCACTCATTCAGTGTTTCTTCCTCCAAAAGGCATCTATCTTCTTGTTCATAGTTTAAAAAAGGACCTACATGCTCAGGCAACCCCCATAGTAAAGACTGGAGCAGTAGAAAGGAAGATTGATCAAGATCCCATGACAAATATTGACCACTTGAAATTCTGGTTGTCCTTGATTGATGCTAACTCAATGCTGGAAGGAGGTTCCCCTGTCTTTGTAGTCTCAACACATGCTGATGAACCTTTTGAAGCAGAAGTAACAAAAACTGCAAGAAAGATTCTCGCAACGCTTAGAGAAAAAGACTTTGCACCAGGGCGTCACGTCGTTCATGAAATATACACTGTCGACAACACAGTTTCAGGAAGCTCAAGCCCTGAGGATGCGGACATAAAACAACTTAAAACGCAAATATGTAAAAAGGCAAACAATCTTCCACAAAAGAATGAGGATATTCCAATTCGATGGCTGCTCTTTGAGAAGAAACTGGAGCATCTTGCCCGAGATGAGAAGAGAAAGCACATTACACTTCAAGAAGCCAAAGGTATTGCCTTACAATGTGAAGTGGATATCTCATCAGGTGAACTCGAGACATTACTGAACTATTTACATGACCTTAAAGTGATAATACATTTTCCAGAAACTGGTATGATAATCATCGACACGCAGTGGCTGCTTGACATGTTCGCTAAAGTGATAACTGTTCAACCGTTTGAATGTCACGAAGGGTATGAAGATGAATGGCGAAAACTTGAGGATCAAGGAATTATCGACGTCAAGTTTCTCGACTGAATACCTGTGGAAGGACTTGCTGAACGATGACACATCAGTTGAATCGTTAATTACCATCATGGAAAAGTTCTCTCTCGTTTGCAAACAACGGGATGGATCGTTTCTTGTTCCTGCAATGTTGTCAAATAGTACAATCGATGAGACGCATAAACTTGTAAAAAGTGTCAACTGTGCTTCCCCACTGGTGGTTCGATTTAAGAGTTTGCATCTTCCTTTGGGCCTCTTTCCAAGACTTCTAGTTGCAGTTGACGAGATGTACAACTTGAAATGGAAGAGTTCCACTCCACCGCACCTCACTTTACGAAATTTTGCAAGGTATATACTCTTTCCACGCCCCATCCACTCTATACCGAGTAAAGTTGATTTCTTGATGACCACGAAAACGGAAGTTTAAAGCCGTCCACACTTGGACGGAATTCCGTTTTCGGTGACTATTTATGTGGATAATGTGGACAGGGTGTTAGTCTTTTTAATAGTTTTATTGTTTTCCCTTAATCAATATATTTTTTGTTCTCTTTTTTTTTTGTAGGTTTTACTTCCAGCTTGATGAAGACTATGAATTTAGCTTGGTTTTCATGGCCGATACAGCAACAATTGCAGTAGCCTTAATCGACGACGTGAACTTAGGTCGACTTGATGATGTTCAACAGTGCAAGTCCATACTAGAATTCCTGCGTGAAACTCTAAACAAAATGGTGACATCTTTTCCTTGGATGAAAAGTTTAGCTGAATTTGACTTCTGTATACGTTGTCCTATTTGCCCTACTTCTTGCAAAGAACACGACAAAAACCACTGTTACCGAGATTCCTGTGTCCATCTTGTATCGGAAAAAGAGCTATTGAAGGCTAATAAACCTCGGTGTCAAAAGAACCCGGCAAAACCAAATGTTATATCAGATACTTCCTACTCACACTGGTTTTCAAGAACAAAGAGTCAGGTAATAAGTATGGATGATATTAGTGTGATTTCATTGTACATGTATTTTAAAAAGTATTGTCGCAGACTCAGCTACAGTCTTTGCTCTAAGACACGTAGAGTTCATGAGCAAATCTTCGACAAGCCGCATAAATTCAATCTGGTAACACATAAAAGCGATTTTTCCCTGCGTCATGTCGCGGTGTCTGCCGCTTTCTATGTCCCGGCCTTTAAAGAAAGCGGTCCCGGTTGGAGTATTTCATTTGCAATGTAAACAATACTTAAACTTAGCGTCGTATCTGCAGTGACGATGTTTATTTTTCGTTCTAGCCTAAAGAAGTGAAGAAACACGTCACAAACACGCCTGATGCTCTTTGTTCGTCTTCGGGAAAAGGTGAAGCTAAAGGTCAGTTTTGTTTGTAACTGCCTCAGAAATCAATAATAGATCATAATAATAATGTGTCAGTTCATATCTCAGATTTGAAGTATATTTACCTAAGGGGGGATTCCCATATACAAAGGGGTCCGACATTTTGCAATACAAAAACCCAAAAGGTAACAGCGAGTCTTATCTAAGAAGGCGTTTTCAACAACTAAATGTTATCCCTAAAATGTACAGTTTATCTGTCATTCCGGTTTTCAAAATCTCATCTAGGGTATGATATTCACCAAGAACACCCTAAAAGATACAAATTTTATCTCTGGTTGTTAATTATTGGAACCTTTAGGGATCCCAATCCCCGATTTTAACATTTCAACTCCCTTTAAGGATGGAGCCTAGTGTTGTTCATGCTCATTCTTACTGCGCATCTAGTTTGAGAGGGCCGTCGAAAATAAGTTTGCGGAAACTACCGTAAAAACAATAATCGAGCTTCAAAAAAAAAATCCCTCCGTTTTATTATAGAAAGAAAAGAGAAAAGGTCTGTCTCCATTTGACCAACGTCGTATTCAGGGCCCTCTCCCTTCGCTTTCCCGCCCCACCCAAAAGCGAAGGGAGAGGGCCCTGGGAACGAGGTTGGGACAAAACATATAAATACAAAGGGGAGGGGGGCTACAATAAATAAAATAATGAATGACTTGAACGAATGACAGTGTGAGTTGTTAGACAATAGAGTATTATGTATAGAAATGAAATATAATTGGAAAGAAATGAATGAAAGTGAATGAAAGGCGGGTGGATGGATGGAATGAATGTATGGATGTGAAAATAGTAAATTACTGCAGTTAAATTAAATTAATACTAGCACTTTTAAGTGTTTTTATTTCTTCATGTGCTTCTATATAGATAAGTATGTTTTTAATGTTTCATATTGCAAGCGTTGCTGTGTATGTTCAATAACTCAGTAACTGGCCATAATTTGTTCGAGAAGCCGACTTATTTTTAATTTCTTCTTTCTTCATACGGTCGACAAACCCAATTTGTTATATGCAACTTATAAATGTTATGAGCCTGATGTCGTATTTATCCACGAGTTTTTCGCATTTTTTTTTGTAGCTCAAGCTGAATTCAAACTCAACTCAGCCTCTAACTCGGTGATTAGTCTATCTCCTTCTGAGTACAAATGAACCCTTATTACTATACTGACAGGCAATCGCCTACATTAAAAACATGACCCGAGTAGTATTATTATGAGAGTTCACAGCCATTCGCTGAGGTAAGCAGTTTTTTTAATTCCTTAGCTAGGCAATTTTTGATTTCTGTATCGCAAACTCAGCTATTTTTTTAGGCGAATTCAGAATTTGTGAATTGAATATTAATCCGGAAATAATCCGATGAAAGCACTTTTCTATAGGGTATTCAAATCCTAGTAGGGTGTTTATTGTCCATGGGATTAGTTAGAAACAAAAGGTATATCTGTTCTATATTTAGTCATTATTAATGGTTTTATATACGCGTATGAGAATAATTTCCTTACACAAAATTCTAACATATAGAAATATATCTACAGAGCTGTTTAGTTTAGCTTTTTTTGTAATCATGTTCATTTAGTAATATGTAAGTTGGTGTATTGTTTGATGATCCTTTAATCCTTTGTTTATCTTAAAACCTACAAAATTGTGCAAAATTGTGAATTGTAAATGAGTTCAAAGACTGGTCTACGATAGATTGATGATCGCTAGCAAATTGATTTTTATTATAAAACTCTCAATTACAATCATTGTCATCCGGTCTATTCAATTACAGAGGATGGTAAAAGTCTAATATTTCTGCCACTTTTCTGAAGGCTTCTTGATTACTGCTCTTAATCTATCCGAACGTCGAATAGGTTCTGGGATGCCTTTCTGTTTCATTGAATCGGCATAATTGAGCCATTTTACAGGCTTCTTATATGAAGATGGTGGCGTTAGTAATAGTGTTTGTCGTGATGAACTAACTTCAGGATCAAATAAGGTTGATGGTTTTCTGACTTCATAAGTAGAAGGAGCCTTTAATGGTGTCGACGAAGCTTTCTCTAGCATTTGACTACTCGAAGAGTGAGGTAGTAATGATTCGTTGGTTTGAATTGATGATACTGCACTTGTTTTAGGCATAGCCGTTAAGCTCTCAAAGCCACTATCGAATACTCCAGTTGATGGAGCATTTTGAGGGGTTGTAGGTTGAGTTTCATCTAGGTTGTCATCATGCGTAGGTAATGCTTCGACCATAGGGATATTAGATGGAAGATGAACTCTTGAAGAATTGTTATTTAGTTGTTTTTCTAGATCTAAATAGCGTTGATACACCTGAGAATATCTTTTCATTTTTATTTCCGATGAAACATTTGGCTCGTTGAGGATATTCTGCATTTGTTTATTCAATCCCTGCAATATGGTTAACTGTGGTGGCTGCATAACACTCTGACGCTCAAAATAGTTTACCAAACTTTCTAAGGCCGTGTTTGAGTGAGCTTCAGCTGAGGACTGGGTAGGAGCCCTTTCTTCGGGCAAAACATTAGCCCGCAGTCTACACTCTTCAGCGGTATTGGGTTTGAGATCCACAAAAAGATATCCGTAAGGCCGTTGGACAGCGGCTTCATATTTTTGAATAAACTGCTCTGTTTTTCCGGGGTACATCTGTTTGCCCAAGGTAGTTATTTGGAGTTTATCTCTCGGATTTTTAAACAATACAAGATAGGCTGTATTTAGACTTAAAGTTCGCATTATTTTCCCTTGAAAATAAAGGTTCTGTACCATGGAAATGACGCTAAGATTTCGATGGTGAGATCCTTTGGTAAATAAATTGAGGATGCGTTTATCATTAGAGGTTTCAGACATTTGATCATCAATGACAATCAGGTTATTGAATTTTGCATCAAAAAACCAATCTTCGTCAATATCGTGAGGCACCCCTTTAATAAATTCAATTCCAGGAACTGTTTTCAACATATTATCGTATGCCGGCTGCCACTGTGAGTAGCTCCACACAATTCTTTGTGGCACAGGTGTGATAACTTGAGTTGCATGCTTAAGCAGATTTTGGACCCAAAATGTTTTTCCTGATCCTGTCATACCCGCTACAAGCGCAGTGAATGGGTGCTCTAACTGAAATTTTCCACAATTCTCTATTGATCCATTTCCAAGTTGAAGGGTTGTAGGTTTTTGATGACTATCATCATTAGGTATTTTTCCTTGCTGATACCAGTATGTACGTTCTGGTCCATTTATTTTGTGGACTCGACTCAAATGGGATGATAAATTTTTGACTGACTTCCGACACAATGAACACATCCGAGTCATAGCGAGTCTTTTTAGTTATAAATGAATAGATCATTGTAGCCCTATTTATATACACTTTCTAAACATCAATAGCTTGGCTACCAAGCTGTCAATTTGTAGCTAGAAGGCTATGGGTAGCCTATGTAGCTAGAAGGCTATGGGTAGCCTATGTAGCTAGCAGGCTATGGGTAGCCTATGTAGCTAGCAGGCTATGGGTAGCCTATATAAATTGAATCCTCTCTATTTTATGGTCTGGTGTGTATAGAGAGGTTCCACTGCGTCGTCCCTGAATCAACGTTTCACACATTAACTGATTCTGACTCCGACCATTAATTGTCGATTCTACTCCTGCTGTTTATCGGTTTAACGAATGACCGTTTCGGCGGTATCGGATATCAAACGAAGGCTGGACGATCTGGCATATCTATCATCACTGTCCACAGCAGTGTGGTCGCTTGTATGATTTTTGGGTGCCTTCGTGCTGTCTTGATATTATTTGCAGGAATAATTATATATATGAACTGCTTCTTAAGAGCTTTAAGAGCGGTTTGCTGTAAATTTCATCTATGGGCTGCAGAATACAATTTTTATCAAGTTTCTCAAAATTGCCTCAAGTAAAGGCCTTCATGCACTGATTACACTGGCAAAGAGTTAGATTGATCGGATTTCAATTTTCGGAGATAGATGCCAAAATGTAAAATTTGACCTCATTTCCGGTTTGGCGAGGTCTTTCGGGTGTACTTCAAACAATACTCAAAACTACTGAAATTTTTTAATATTTCACACAAAAAATATGCCAACTCAAAAATATACGTAATAGTGAATATTTAGAGGTGTTTCGTTTTATTGTGATACAAACTGAATATTTTATGGATTTTTCAATATTTTATACCTTTTTGCAAGGTTTTTCGTACATCATATGCGAACGGCTGTATCTCCACTGGTACATTACCTAGCGCAGAAATATTGCTAGAGCAGAACAATTGTTCCCTATAGAACAGTTTTATGAAATAACATTTTGGGGCAATTCATAATTGAATTTTTGAGAGCTCCGAATACATACCCTATTTTCACTCATATTCGACATACAACTGATGTACGGCTATTGTGTACGTTGTACTAAAAGACTCACCCATAACCGCAGCTTTTCCCTCGAAATTCAAATAGTAAATATCCTTAATCATAGTTAAGAATGTTTATTTATATTTTAAAGAAATAGATGTCAAGAGAAATGTCTTTGAGGAGATTTCGTGTTCAATACTTGACTGGATCTGAAACGAGTTGAATTGAGTCGAAATTGAGCACTGAATTAGACACAAAAAATATCAAAATATTGAACTCTATGAGAAGCTAAAGGCTTAAAAGACATCTAAAAGTGTTTGATTATTACAAATATGGCCTTTCTTACCTTTCTGGAGATGTTTGTGGCATTTTAACGGACCGAGTTTGCAAGCATAACTTTGAGCCGTGAGAACGGCCGACAGACAATAATAAATACTGCGTGACATAACACAGAAAGCCCGTGTCGACTATTATGTAAAAAGTAATGTTTTAAAAACCAAGCACAGATTAATTTTTTTGAAAGGCTTTTAATTAGTATAATTAAGTTTTCGATAAAACTATTTGTAGATATTTTAAGTCTTTCTTTAGTGTGATTAATATAGTAATAGAAATTCGCGCACAGCTTTAACTCTGGAAAAAATAAAACATCATTTGCGCGCTCTATTTTGGAAACAGGAAATAATTCGGTTATACTTTGGAAGTAACCTATTTTATTTTTAATTTTGAAATAATCACCTTTGTATTTACACTTAAACAATTATTCTGCTCAGACTTGATCAATATCAGCGAATAAAAAGTCTCCACTTTTACGACATGACTTTTTTGCAATATATACACCTCGGCTTTGGCGATTAAATTTAAGTATTGTCACGTGGTTCTCACTGCTATAAAGTTTGAGCTTATTTACAATAGACATCTTAAATGTGATACAGTATTACAATATGTTTATAATATATGTATATATTATTATGTATTACAGTAAATCATTATCACTAATGTTTAATTTCCAAAAAGTAGGTTATATGTGATGTTGGGTAGTATATAATTTTTCTTCGATCTGTTAAGCCTAGTTCTCACTAGCGACGCAAGCACAAGCGCAAACGCAAGCGCAAGCGCAAGATATCAAAACTTTTCCTTTTTTCTTACGTTTGCGCTTGTGCTTGCGCGTGGCACTAGTGAATAGTTTGTTTGCGCTTGCGCTTATTCACGTCTCGTTTTCACATGCTTGTGCTTGCGCTTGCGTTTGCGCTTGCGTTGCGTCGCTAGTGAAAACCAGGCTTCACATGTAGCACATCTATTTCTCTTTCTCGTATTTACAAATGGCTGTGGCATCAATCCTTTAATATATACAGAGGCATGCGACCAGGCACAAACACAGGGAGCCCAAGCTCATCACTTGTGATCTTTTACAGTAAATGTATGGAGTCGAGAGATATCCTTTCGCTGTGCCTTAAATATACAATAATAAAATCTTTTTTTTACGTAGATAGTTGTGTATAACTGTTTTCTAGTCTGTGACCGAGTTTTAGCTCAATTAGAGCGATTTTGACGTAAATACCCCAGAAAGACAAAGAAGAAGACAAGGGTGGAAACGAATCGAGCCGAGCCGAGCCGAGACGATCGATCTTACTTCTCACCTAAATTCGAGTGCTAAATGAAACTTTACACTAATTCGAACCACATAATGAGAAAGACTGATAAATTTCCTAAATATATATGTAGGTTGAGTCAAAATCAGCTATGGCTAGCCGGAGTAAGGATTCGACAAACACGAAAAGTTCGAACGAAAACCACCGAAAACATCCGTTCGACTAGTACCTTGGACACCAAACAGCTCCCGGGTCCCCTAAGTCAAGTTTTTGACATGTTCAAAAAAAATTCATCAGTTTCATCTTCAATATGAAGTAGTCCTTTACTTCCGTATTGCCTAGGAGCAACAGAAGACAGACAGTACAGAAGTAAAGGACTACTTCATATTGAAGATGAAGCTGATGAATTTTTTTTGAACATGTCAAAAACATGAGCTGTTTGGTGTTCAAGGTACTAGTCGAACGGATGTTTTCGGTGGTTTTCGTTCGAACTTTTCGTGTTTGTCGAATCCTTAGTCCGGCTAGCCATAACCGATTTTGACTCAACCTACATATATATACTTAGGAAATTTATCAGTCTTTCTCATTATGTGGTTCGAATTAGCACTCGAAATAGGACGTCACTACTTTTTACTATTTTATCGAGACGTACAAAAGTTACTGTCACTGAGTGTCGGTAGTGCTAAATAGAATGCATGTTACTGTTCATTTTTTTAATATTAAGATTTTTCAAGAATATATAAGATTAATTCATCATTTTGTGCCACAGGGAGCCCAAGCTCATCACTTGTGATCTTTTACAGTAAATGTAAAACAGCATTTGTTTTTGCTGGATGTACAAAAACAACTATTACTTACTATGTAATTTAAAGTGCTAACGTACTTCCAGAGGCATAGCGATTCAACTTACCCAGAGGAGATGGTACCAGAAAGTGCTCAACAAAATACGTTCAGTTTTATTGTTTCAAATAAATATCCATCACGCAAACATAAGTTAAGACTACTATTTATACAATATTAGAGGACTAAACCCCGGGGTTAAGGTAGGCATAAATTATCTCAGGTACTGATTTCAGACCCTAAAAGAACACGAACGAACACATTTTTTGGTATTTAAAATTGATAAATACACACTAATTCCATCAAATATACTTCTCCGTATCAGAAATACCGTATGCAATCTTGAAAACAATGCCATTACCATATATGGTATTGTAGGTGAAAAGTACCGAAAGACTTCAGTATAGCTCACGAGATTTGAACTTCTTCTTATAAGGTTGAGATTTCAACAGAACAATAGACATATTTTTGATCTGCTTTCCAAACGATTTTCAGACTTTGACAAAGTATTGTCATAGTTCAGGCCTATATAATCTTGTATAATGTTCGACAACTGACCCTAAAAGGCACGGCGTCATTTTGAGACCCCAAAAGGTCCGTCGAGCATACCTACCCATTATCCAAGGGAGTACCCCTTGGGGGGGACTAAAGCTTACTCGCTATGCATCTGGCGACTAATTAACTCCAAGCTAGTCATCAGCCCCTGCAACACAAGTACATGTCATGACTATTGCATTAATCTTTTCTATGAACGGTCTGACTTCAATTGTTATCGTGGTTTGTATGTAGACAGACTAGACACTGCCTGTCACAACATTCAATATTTACAACACACACCTATTATGGAGGGAAGAAAACTGGATAACCCGGAGAAAAACTCTTGTGGCATGAGAGAGAACAACACATCAAACAAACTCTATTCACTGGGAATGAAACCCAGGTAAAGTGGTGAAAGACAAATGCTCTCACCGCTAGGCCACTCATGCCACCCATGCCAACCATATATAATGGTTGTTCAAATTGCATCTATTACTGACATATGCAGTGGATAATATTTACATTGGTACGTAGTGTTCAGCTGCTTACCATATATCATAGCTGTCACTCACACATGATACTAGGCCTGTTTGGAACTGAAAGATAACAACCACAATATAAATACAGTCGATAGACCAGTTCCAAGTTCTTCATTACAGTCTTAAGCTACGGTAATACGAGCAGCAAAATCGTCCAACTTGTCTCGCAACATTGCTGCAAAACAAGTTGGAAAGCGATGTTGCGCGTTTTTCCACCCGCGTACCAACTTGTCTTGCGTCAAAATGGCTTGTTGCAAGTTGAATTGAATTCTGATTTCTGATTGGTTAATACAGCGGCGGCGTGCTTGACTCCAATTTGCTGCGAGACAAGTTGGGTTGGTGTGGTAATACGAGCAACATCTATAAGCTAGTTTTGTTGTAAAAAGTAGAACGATCTTCTACTTTCTGCAACAAACTTTTTCAACTTGCAACAAGCCATTTTGACGTGAGACAAGTTGGTACGCGGGTGGAAAAACGAGCAGCATCGCTTTCCAACTTGTGTTGCAGCGATGTTGCGAGACAAGTTGGACCAATTTGTTGCTCGTATTACCGTAGCTTTAAGGATGGTTGACACAAGCAACATAAGGGGGCTTTTGTTTATCAGTGTATTCTGGGTGGGGAGGGGGGGGGAGAAGTTATTTTCAAAAGATATAAAGGGGGGAGTTTGTTACTAATTTTATGCAGCTTTAGTTATAAACTGAGCATGATATTTTTTACCAACCAGGAAAGGGGGCTGCGTCATATTTGGAAAGACATAATCCCCCCCTCCCCCATACACAAATAAATCAATGCCCCCTAAGAATAAACATGAGTAACATACGCAGACTCAGTTGGGCTTTGTTCATTAGCACCCCACCCCCCCTCGCACCCCCCTCCTCCCCCATACACAAATAAATCAATGCCCCCTAAGAATAAACATGAGTAACATACGCAGACTCAGTTGGGCTTTGTTCATTAGCACCCCCCCCCCCCCTCCTCCCCCATACACTAATAAATCAATGCCCCCTAAGAATAAACATGAGCAACATACGCAGACTCAGTTGGGCTTTGTTCATGAGCACCCCCCCCCCCCCCCCCCCCCTGTGTTCATGATTTATTATTGTGGTACTTATTAACAAAACGCTGCAAAATTTAATTTTATTAATTAACTTTTTGGAGGGTTTCCAGCAAAAGGTTTTTAGAATGATAAATATCGTGAAATAACCGGGACTTGACATGTGCGACTCATTATAACTGTATCAACATGAAAATATACGACCCACAAACAAAGAAAAAACCTTTGAAAAACATTGTTCTTTACTTGATTAGTATATAAACATTACTTTTTATTGAAACTGGAACAAAGTAATAATTTTAAATGATATTGCTTTGTTTAAAAAAAAAGACATAATAGATATTAATACTCGACATGGGTTGCCTGTGTGTTATGTCACGCAGTCTTCACTGTTGTCTGTCGGCCGTTCTCACAGCTCAACGCTGGCAAACTCGGTCTGTTTATATACCACAAACATCTCCAGAAAGGTAAGAAAGACCATATTTGTAATAATCAAACACTTTTAGATGTCTTTTAAGCCTTTAGCTTCTCATAGAGTTCAATATTTTGGTAGTTTTTGTGTCTAATTCAGTGCTCAATTTCGACTCAATTCAACTCGTTTCAAATCCAGTCAAGTATTGAACACGAAATCTCCTCAAAGACATTTCTATTCACATCTATTTCTTTAAAATATTAATAAACATTCTTAACTATGATTAAGGATATTAACTATTGAATTTCGAGGGAAAAGCTGCGGTTATGGGTGAGTCTTTTAGTACAACGTACACAATAGCCGTACATAATTGTATGTCGAATATGAGTGAAAATAGGGTATGTATTCGGAGCTCTCAAAAATTCAATTATGAATTGCCTCAAAATGTTATTTCATAAAACTGTTCTATAGGGAACAATTGTTCTGCTCTAGAAATATTTCTGCGCTAGGCCATGTACCAGTGGAGATACAGCCGTTCGCATACGATGTACGAAAAACCTTGCAAAAAGGTATAAAATATTGAAAAATCCTTAAAATATTCAGTTTTTATCTCGCAATAAAACGAAACACCTCTAAATATTCACTATTATGTATATTTTTGAGTTGGAATATTTATTTTGTGAAATATTTAAAAATGTGAGTAGTTTTGAGTATTATTTGAAGTACACCCGAAAGACCTCGCCAGACCGGAAACGATGTCAAATTTTACATTTTGGCAACTCTCCGGAAATAAAAATCCGATCAATCTAAAACTTTGCCAGTGTATTCAGTGCATGAAGGCCTTTACTTAAGCCAATTTTGAGAAATTTGAAAAAAATGTATTCTGCAGCAGGTAGATGAAACTTAGGGGAAACTGCTTTTAACTCTTTCCTGTCTGCACCTTTAACAATCAGTACCTAAGTACTGATGACTTCAAAAAATTCAAGCTTTCTCGCTTTGAAAGTCATGGCTCTAACTAACTGTGTTGCCTGGTAACTTCCACAACATCTGACACTTAATTGATCATCTGAGATCCGAATTTGGAAAATATAGAGTCCTTTGTGTTAAGAGTGTGTCCATGATAGGACCAGGCAGTAGGTGCTACATGGGGGTTCACCGATTTTGCTCAAACTTGGTACAGTTGTAGGTCCTAGTAAGTTATTTGTTATCCCAGAAACTCAGCTGGATCTGTGACTTTGGTGGGAAGTTAGACCACCCCCCCTTAAAATACCCATTTTGCCTCGAAAATCAGCAAAAATATAGCTAATTTTTAATGAAACAGAAAACCTTTAATATTGATGACAGTGATGTAAAACTTGTTTCCCTATGAAGTACTGATGCCAGTAAGTGTTTCCAAGCAAGGAGGTACATTTTTCTTTTAAGTCGTTTCCATGGCAACAATTTGTTTCGGAGCAAAAATTGCCAATTTTGAACTTAATGTAATATCTCTAGGTTTAAAAATTAATATCTCAAAAGTCCACCATGAAAATGTCAACAATGGCCAATAGTCAACTCAATCTATCTCTGTCTTAAATTACCAAAACAAGAAGAAAATCTGCGGGCACTTGTTAACCTTAACTTATATGACGGGTTTGCTCAACCCTACTTTGCTCAACCCTATGTCAATATCACAAAATTCGAGAAGATTCATGCCCGCAAAAAAACTGGTTGAAATCCTCCCAATAGCATTAAATTGGCTTCTAATAACCAGGTTGAGTCTTTATTATGCTTAATGTATCTTAATTTCAAGGATATTTAACAATTAGACCCGCAGCCCGAATGGTCTACGAGTCAATAGCCCACGAGGCCGAGTCTTCGAGGCCAAGTGGGCTATTGACTCGTGGACCATGAGGGCGAGAGGTCTAATTGTTTTAGTATAAACCAACTAGTAGGTCAAACTTTGAAAGAAAAATAACATTTCAATCGTTTTATTTTGAAAAAAATGACAGATAATCGAAAGTGAAAATACCGAGCGCGCGCTCAATGACGCGTGACGGCAAGTGAAAATGTATTCAAAACACATCGAAATTCTCCACAGTTTTAGTCATTTTCTTCCTCAAGACTTTTGTTTTAACGGCTGAAAATAGCATATTTTTACTGCTAAAACTACTATACATATTTGAACAACGGAGGAATAAAGAAAAGTCCAAGAAAAGTTTTTTAATCTGGCTTTCTCAATCAAACTGAAGAATCGTGTGATGGCGTCAGTAGCGCGCGCTCTTCAAGTCAAAATGCATTCACAAAACATCAAAATTATGTGCTTTTTTGTCATTTTCTTGCTCATATTTGCAATTTACGATTTAATGAAAAGCATTACATTTAGTACTAAGCTATTACAAGAAATAGAAGAAACAAGAAACGTTTTCAAAGTTTACAAAACCGGCCCTTTTCGCTACTAGTGGTCTATCACTCAATAGACCATTAGTAGAGTAGCCAATCATAATGCAGGATACGTGATAGACCACTAGTAGGTTTATACTAATAAAATTTATTCAAAGCAGATATTTCTGTGACGACATATGGAATGTAGTCGTACCTATTATCGCGCACATCCTATTATCGTACTTTTCGTAGAAAATAATATATATCTTCTGTTCTGCGTAAAACTCGATTGAAAATATGGAACAAAAGAGTTAGTTGCAACAGAATAAGCAGCGATTATTGTTTTAATTAATTTTGAAACAGTTTTTAGAAGATGTATATATTTTTTGTTTTACGAATAGCATGATAATATAATGTGCGCGATAATAGGTACGACTTGTTTATAAGCACTTAATTCGTCATGCTTTGACTGCTTTATTTACCTTTCATTTTAATAATTTTAAATCGTGTTGTAAGCTGGGTTGTTCGACGGGATAACTTAGTAAAATCAGAAGGTAAGTAAAATCCAGTTAGCTGAAGCAAATTGCTTGTGTTTTGGGTTTATATCGTGAAGAATTCCTTTGTCAGACAGCATGACATGATGATATTCAGTCGTAGTCATATAAGACTTCGTTTTGATATGATAACTTGTTGAAAGCTTTTGTACCATTGTAATCAGGAATATGATAAAGTCGATAAAAAACTTTCTTGTAGCTGGTCTGAATATCTTAAATGTATTATTTCAGTGTGTTCATGTAACGCAAATTATGGGAATCAATGGTTTCGAAATCGAAAAAAAAAAAAACCTGCTCAATGTTTTTTCAGTATGGATTGCGGTAAAAAAAAAATACGAACTTAACTTTGTTTTAATTCTCTGATAGAATATCTCACGGCTGCTGGTGCTAGTGAAATGTAGAAAAAATATTCATGTTAATTGTCGGTTAACAGATAACGTCTCCTATGCTCACATAATATCAGCACTTGTCGCGTATTGTAGATTTCATTTTACATCAAAGTCACATATTATTCAGTGATATGTTTACTTTGTTTTCTGATTATTTTAAATAATTTCAAAATATAAAGGTATAACTATCGTCTTGAAACATTTTTTACTAAAACATGCTACTGGTCTTTGATCTCTCTAGTTATCTGTGAACTCCTCTATCCCATTTATCAGGCTTGCACAATTTGTGCAAAGGATATTGACAATGATTGACTGGTCGCCAGTAGAAGGCCTGCCCCTGGACCTTAAATTGCATTAAATCGCCTTAAATCGCCTTAAATCGCCTTAAATCGCCTTAAACCGCACTAAAACGCCTTAAAACTTCACTCGAAGTTTGGCCATATTTTCTTAAATCGCATTTAATCGCCTTAAAACGCTTTAAATCGCATTAAATTACGGCGATTTAAGGTCCAGGGGCAGGCCTAGTAGACGAAGAGTACTTCTCTGTGCTTTGGACAAACAGTCATTCTCAGTCAGTCTTTCCAAAAAACCCAACTCTTAACAGAACAAGATATGCTTGTTCTCTCAAAACTTTCAAATTCTGAAAGTGCATCAGTTCTATTCTATCTCTTGTAGTATATGATATATTCGGCGTTAATTCGAATAGAATGACATCCCGAGCTCCAAAAATACATAGAAGTATTACATTGAAACAGTGAAGTGTATACAAAATTAACCTGTCAGAATTATCCAGTTTCTAAGACGCTTTGCTAGCTGAAACATGGATCTCTCATAGTTTCCGATCAACGTGTTACGTTTTCAAAAACGAGCTACGTTTGTGACGTTTCGTACTACGTTTTTCAAAACGTGAGACGATTATAAAATCGTCCCACGTTTTAAATATCGTAGCACGTTTTGGGCGGGAACAGTCGCGAACATAGGAACGTGTCCCGTTACAATAATAATAAACGCGTTTGATCCCGATCCGTTACGGACGTGTGTCGGATCCCGTGTGTCGGTAGTGCCCCTACTTCGAATTCGAATTCCTTCCCACTGGATCCAAATCCACCCAATTCCCGGATTCCCTCCCACCCTCCCACTAACTAGTAACGTGTCTCATTCTAGTAACGTGTCTCGTTTCAGTAACGTGTCTCGTTTCAGTAACGTGTCTCGTTTCAGTAACGTGTCTCGTTTCAGTAACGTGTCTCGTTTTAGTAACGTGTCTCGTTTCAACCACGTGTCTCGTTTCAACCACGTGTCTCGTTTTAGTAACGTGTCTCGTTTTTTCAAATTCCGAAAAATGGGAAATGGAAAAATGGATTCGAAAAATGGGAAGTGAAAAAATATAAAAAATACGAAGTTAATACAGGAGAGCAAAAACGTGTAAAACTGGAATGGATATATTGTCTAATAATTGTTTCATTTTATAATAGCATTATTTACACATTAAATCCATCTTCGCATAAGAAAACAAGGTCAAATATTAAAAGAAATTACACACATTTATAAAAATATATTTCTTGAATAATATTGCTATAAAAAGTAAAAAAAACATCGAAGAAGTATGCAGACTACAATTTACAATCTAATTGTTTAAAAATTAAATGGGATATGAAAAAAATAGGAAATTGAAAAATATTGAAAAATATTGGGAATGGGCAGACTGGATTAAACAAATGTACAAAGTTGGTTGTTGTTAGTTTCATTAATAGCTGTTATTACAGTTATATAATTTTGAACAATGGGTTGAAGTCGAGGCTTTCGGGCGAAAACAATAGGTTTGCCCGAAAGCCTCGATTCGAATCCATTGTTTGAAATCATTTGCATATAACTGTAATAACAGCTATTAAGACAGTATTGATATATGCTAAAACAATTATTAACACTATTGTACATAAATTATGATCTAAAGAATAAATAAATATAAACCAACATCTGTTTTAACAAAGCAATTTTACTGAATTTTCAATAAATTTCATTAATAGTACTACAACAATGCAAAAGATTAAACAATAATCATAAATACTGTAACAACTTCGTTTGTACTGCCTTTTTGGTATGCTTTTGATGCTAAATATGCATATTTTAAATCAGGTCGACTTGTTCTGATTTAAAAACAAATATGCATTCAAGAAATGAATCACTCAGTGCAGCTTCTTTTGCGTTCTCAGTCGCATTTGAATAACTATATATATATTTTATATATCTTGGTATTTGTGAGTTTTTCATATGTTACAATACTCGTGAAATAAAACACAATAAAGTGCAGAAGGCAGAGAAAAAATGTGTGTGTGGGGGGGAGGGGGGGAGGATTGCCACCCTATTCACCCCTGGATCCGCCCCTGAGTATATCTGTGAAACATTAGTAAATATTAAGTACCATTATGCTAATTATAAATTAATGTCTTCTATTATTAAAGTGCCTATATCACCTTCACAGGTTTTAGCTAAAATTACTCTTATATATAGGACATTTAAAACTGACAGTAAAAATTGTACCTGTTTTTAACATGGACGTCAGTTATCAAAAACCAAGGATTGAAATCTTGTTGTGTCACATTATTGTTCACGTAGGATAACAAATATAAACATTATCATATTCCTGAATAATTTTGTACTGAGGTGTATTTAAGATTGAATTTTCAAAATCCTTACTAAAAAGCGAAGAAATAACTGCACTTATTTTCCCCTAATGTTCCTAGTTGATGTCACATGCTTTGTCAGGGTCTTAGATCATGAAATTTGTAAGCTCATAAAAGTCAAAGGAGAATAAAGATTCCATGTTTTCAATGCAAAGAAGCTTTAAATTATATTTAGATTTGATTTAAACCCTAACATTTTAGGATATATATATATATATATAGGCACTTTAAATGTTGCAATATGTTGTACTATTTAGTTTTGTATTGTATTTCACAGTTCCCTGCTAGCAGAGTCTTCCACAGTTCAATCAAACTGTGGAAGACTCTGCTATCGGGGAAATTTCACAGAATATTATATTGTTTAAATCAAGCGTCAATCTTTTGTTTCTTCGATTTGTTTCTTCTTTTTCTTTTTTTTTTATTCTCTAAAAACAACAAAATAAGAAAGATATTAAGTAGTAATTGTCATTATTATTTAACATTTAAGAAACTTAACAATAATTTAAAGCTAATTTATTGCTATTTTTCAACAATACTAAATTTCTGGATTTTTAAATGCTGTAATGATAGTAAAATAGTAAAGTCTGTAATACAACTATTAAAAGTCTTATAAATTTCCAGTTTAAATTTCCAATGCTCCAGTTTAGAAGCGATGCATTATTGCATTATTCCCTTCCCCATTTATCATGGATTTTGCGATTGTGAGTAAACTAATTTAATTGACTTACCAGTTAAACCTGTAGTAGCCACAGGTGGAGTCTCTGTTAAAGTCATACAGAAACACAAAATCAATCAAACTTATTACATATGTCATTGGCATTATTCCCTTCCCCACTTAATTCCCATCGATTTTGCAATTGTGAGTAAACTAATTTAATTGACTTACCAGTTAAACCTGTAGTAGCCACAGGTGGAGTCTCTGTTAAAGTCATACAGAAACACAAAATCAATCAAACTTATTACATATGTCATTGGCATTATTCCCTTCCCCACTTAATTCCCATCGATTTTGCAATTGTGAGTAAACTAATTTAATTGACTTACCAGTTAAACCTGTAGTAGCCACAGGTGGAGTCTCTGTTAAAGTCATACAGAAACACAAAATCAATCAAACTTATTACATATGTCATTGGCATTATTCCCTTCCCCACTTAATTCCCATCGATTTTGCAATTGTGAGTAAACTAATTTAATTGACTTACCAGTTAAACCTGTAGTAGCCACAGGTGGAGTCTCTGTTAAAGTCATACAGAAACACAAAATCAATCAAACTTATTACATATGTCATTGGCATTATTCCCTTCCCCACTTAATTCCCATCGATTTTGCAATTGTGAGTAAACTAATTTAATTGACTTACCAGTTAAACCTGTAGTTGCCACAGGTGGAGTCTCTGTTAAAGTCATACAGAAACACAAAATCAATCAAACTTATTACATATGTCATTGGCATTATTCCCTTCCCCACTTAATTCCCATCGATTTTGCAATTGTGAGTAAACTAATTTAATTGACTTACCAGTTAAACCTGTAGTAGCCACAGGTGGAGTCTCTGTTAAAGTCATACAGAAACACAAAATCAATCAAACTTATTACATATGTCATTGGCATTATTCCCTTCCCCACTTAATTCCCATCGATTTTGCAATTGTGAGTAAACTAATTTAATTGACTTACCAGTTAAACCTGTAGTAGCCACAGGTGGAGTCTCTGTTAAAGTCATACAGAAACACAAAATCAATCAAACTTATTACATATGTCATTGGCATTATTCCCTTCCCCACTTAATTCCCATCGATTTTGCAATTGTGAGTAAACTAATTTAATTGACTTACCAGTTAAACCTGTAGTAGCCACAGGTGGAGTCTCTGTTAAAGTCATACAGAAACACAAAATCAATCAAACTTATTACATCCCTTATCAAAATTGAGCATATTTGGAGTACTGCTTCAATTATATACTTAAGCATACTCAAATTGTGCTTCTTTTTATGTGCTTCAAATAGTGCACTTTTGGAAACATTTTGAGCACAAATGAAGCAATGCTTTTCAACAGAGCACAAAGGAAGCATATATTCTGAAGCTCTCTTCAAAAGCATACATGAAGCATGCTTTTTGATAAGGGATGTCATTGGCTTTAACATTTTGCAGCAAATCCAATTAATTAAATCTGTGTTTGATTAATTCAATATATGTGTTACAGCTGTTCCTTTTATTGACCAGATCAAGAAGAAGTGAATTAGCAAGTTTGTTACACATACACAATATAATATCTTTTTTTCTTTTTCTCCACACTGAATTACTACGTACTTTAACTTGAATTTACCTTAATTTGTACTTACCAATAAGTGTTTTCGAACTGTCCTCATATGCATAATTTCCGAAGAATGAAACCTGATTTAAAAATACAAAATCTTTTTGTTAGAATCTCTAAGAAACAATTATTATAGTACTTTGAATTTTACTTAAACACAAAAATGTATATGATTGAATATTTAATTATATGTATTTTAAAAACTGTTAAGGGAGGTGTGACCTATTTTTTCAGGGTGTTGCTATGGAGAATTTATTTGCTCAAAATTATGGAACAAACTTTGAAGGGAAGGGACAAAACGTTATGGCGAGTTGGCTTATATTTGATGACGTCATTATTACGTAATCAAATTCTGATTAAACAATACTCATTGCATACGTTTTCACAAGAACTGTTCAATTTTAAACCCATTTAAATTTTGCCGTTAAAAAATGCAGTTAGGTGATACTTTGGACTCATGAAATTACTATCCCTACCTTACTTAGCGAATATTTCACTAAACTGAGAAAATAGTGTAATAAGAGAGTTATAGAGGCTTGAAAAACTTTGGACAATCGAAAACACATTGAATCAGAGATCCCAAAACAGAAATCCACATAGCTCCATGGTAACCTAATACGTCCCTGACCACCCTTAACATGCAGTTATTAATAAATCCATTTATAACATTGTTGTTATTAATACTGATACATGTACATAATATATCAAGATTAGGTGGACCATGCAAACCCTCCTTAAATACATTGTCAAGTACGTGTTATACATCTGAATTATAGTTATGGCCACTCGTGAGATGGAGCAATAAAATTATATATATATTTTCTGATACCTCTTCTTTGAAGAGCTCATCTGCTGCCTCCTTTTCCTTAAAAAAAGTGAAAATAAATAAACATGTCATATATCATTCCTAATTAATTATACTGAACATGAATCATGAGTAAAGTAGTATAAAATAAAAGTATAAAATAAATAGAGTCAAGTTCTACACTATAAAATCATTTGTAATATTAATAAATAATACAGATTGCCAATAAATGTGATACACTCTATTTACTATATATTTACCAGTTCTTGTAAAAAAAGGAGTTCTTTCTCTACTGTCTCCATGCCCTCACTCATCCGCATCTTCTTACCATTGTATGTTCTCAGGCAGAAAAATTCTGGAACTTCTGACAATGTGCCTATCCAGTCGTACACAGCCTGCAATGTGTAAAAAATAAGAAGCCATAGTAAATCTAAGGGTGCATGGATAGCAAATTGATGATATAATATCAATAAAACAATAGTTGCAGACTTCAGTCATTAAGTAAACTATTAGAATTATATAATAAAAGTTACATCTACATTGTACATCACTTTCTTTGCAACTATTAAAAGAATAAATATAATAATCCATTAAAGAAACTGTTAATAGTAAATTGCAATCATTTACAATTCCAAACTTTTTATAACCTGCATTTCACTTTTTCTGTTAAATGACCTCTTTTGTCTTCCCGCTGTCATCTGTACTTGTACACACACAGCATCCGTAGCTGTGCTGGCATCAACCACTCTCCTTTTTCTGGCATTAAGTATCTGAAAATAATCATCCAGTCATATGCACTTCATAATATCAATACTTATTGTTTGTTTGCTAAATATATACATGCAGTCAATTACAACATTATAACATGTTGTAATTTGTATGTCTGAAAGCAGATCAGGGCCGCAGTGAATTTCATTTTATTATTGTTGCTACGTGTCAAAAATTCCAAACAATAATTATATACAGCACACTGTAACATCTTATTTAAACATCCTGTACCTGTTCTCTTTCGGTCACTGCTGCCACTGCTGTTTCTTGTTTATGTTGTTTTTGTTGTTTTTGTTGTTTTTGTTGTTTTTGTTGTTTTTCGTTAGCCGCCTCCTCTTTCAGTTTCATAAACTCAACATCTTGTCTTTTTCTTTCTTCCCTGAACTCCATCATTTTTGTCCTATTGATTACAGTAGATATAAACAATTTATAAATTGACTTCTTGACAAATTGATCATTATTATTATTACCATATCATCATTATTATTATTTTATTTTTAAAAACAAGCCATAGCTCATTAATTTTGTGAACTATTCATTGGACTTTTATAATTATTATCAGTTTGGTTATTATTATTATTATAATATTATAGCTGACGTATTATAATTTGTTTTTTTAATTTTTTAAATAGTTCAAAAGTTTTAAAATTTTATTACAATGCAGATAACATTTAATTTTCAGTCTCTTTCTGGAGTTTTAAAGAGAGATTCCTTCCTGGGAATTATAAAAAAAAGTTTTATGCAAATGATTTGTAAATGTTTTTTCACATGGACGACGTTAATGGGATCGACTGTATCAGACTTTTTAATTGTTCTAATTATTTGTTTGTTTTAATTCTAATTGTTTGTCGTAGACCATGTAAATTATTGTGTTATTGTTGAAATAAATATTACCTTTCTTTGATTACTACATCTCTCATGGCATCTAACGTTCTGAGGCTTTCTTCAGTTTCCTCACCAGCTGCACCTGCTTTCATCAATTTAATATAATGGAAGTGATAATGAATTGAGTTTGAGTTAAATTGGCAACACATTTAAAATTTACACACTTCCATGCATTAATTTTGCCATATTCATGGCTGGATGAGTTACAAGTTTTGTAGTTAAAAAAGGAAAATTTATATGTCAGCTCGTTAATGGTCAATTCAGTGATCATGCAAAAAGCCTGCTGCTTGAGCATATAAAATTATGAAAATATTTTTTTTTTTTTACAAAAACTATGAAATTCATGAAAGATGGACAATTGGCAAATTAAAACATTGATCAATATTTAATCTAAAATAATTACATATAATAGTGCCTAAAGTTGTAATCATATTGACCCATTCATTAGGCCTTTTGCAACAACAGGTCACATGACCCTACCCATTTTTAAAGTGGAGTAGCAGTGTGTCACAACGAACATCAGAAATGAAAAGAGCTCCTCCATACATCTTTTTCACAGAGATATTTCACATTCTTTGCAAAAGAGAAGGTATAAAATTAAAATTAAATTAAATTAAATTATTCCTCCAGACATTTCAATGAATTTCACATACTAGTATTTTCACATTTTAACAATGTGAAAAGGAGGCTGATCCCCTTTCACAGGGTTTTTTTATTTTATTTCAAATCTTCATGTGAAAATGTGCTATGTGAAAACCCTGGTATCAAATTTCACCTTATACTAATATTGAGGTGAGCTCCTTTTATTTCTGATGTTCATTGTCACATTCTGCTATTTCAAAGCTAGGGTCAAGTGATCCTTTATGTATGTACCATAAACTATGTACCATAGTTTGGTAAATTGCTACATTTTGTTGTATAGAAAATATAATAAATTAGGCACTATATATACTATAATTATGATTATAATTGTGTTTTTTTTTTCACTAATGTGTCACAAGCTACATACTGGTAATTTGATACATACCCTTATACGTCTTAATTAAAATTGGAAAGGATCCTTCTGTTGGTCCCAACAGCAAGACCTCATCGTTAATATTGCGGTCATGATCACCATATTTCCTTCTTACTGTGTGAATTTAACAAAATGAAAGTGTCACAGATAACTGTACAATAAATATGATTTTGTACTTTTGAAGCACCTTTAATTTATATCCAAAGACAAATAGATCACAAATAAAGTTCCATATTTTCTCTAATAATAATATAATAATATTAACAATATGATAATGATTTTTTGTACAAACCTTCTGTTCCATCCTTACTACTCTTTTCTGCTACCCAGAATAAACATTTGTTTTGGGTGGCCTCGCTTATCTTCTTGATTGTCCTATCAAAACATCCAAAATGTAAGGTCATGCAGGTAATACTTTTAACCTTATTTTCAAAAGTTCTTTCTTTTGATGTTGGTGCAATAAAAAGATTGTAATTAATGAATTGTGCCTTTTTAGCTGTATTGTTGGTTTACCTTAATTGCTGTATACATGCATGCCTGTGTTAATTATATAGTGCATGCATGCATGTGGCATATATATTATTTATTGCATTGCATGAATAGTGCATGCATGCAGCACGCACGCAGTGTTTGGAAGGGTGTGGTGCATAAGGTTTCATATACATCTACACATGGAAGAGATTAAAGTTTGATACATTGAAGCCAATCATACCTCACTATTCCTTCTTTGGGCTTGTTAATTGGTTCTGTATCCACCAACACTACTACCAGCCCCTTTGCGTCTGCAAGTGCTTGCAACCTGACCTAAGAGTTAATGTTGCATGTTAATTCAAATATTTTTTAAACTGTTGTTGTTTATGCAAAATGTCAATGCAATGTACGACTTAATTTTAATTAAGTTTCCATTTATAAATTATGTATAATTGTTTTTTAAGGTAAAATGTGTTATCCAATATTTGATAACTGTACCAATATATATAGCTGCGTTTTACAGGTTTATGTACAACTTCAAAATTAATTAACAATGAATTTTCAATTTACATACTTCCTTAAAGGAGAAGGGAAGAAATGGTGGTAAACCAACCATCCTGTTGTCGTTTGAAGCTACCAGGATCTTCAATTCTCTCGATACTATAACCAAACAGTCAGAATAATTACTATATAACAATGTATAAGAATTTTGCCTCTGTATAAGCTAGATTGCTTACACTATGGGTTGGACTTCACCAGTAGAAAGCTGCGTTTTTATTGGCCCCATTAGACAGCACCGCTATTGTTTGGTTAGGTTTAGGGCAATTGTTTGGAAAGACTCTATTGTTTTTCAAACCAATCCTAAACGATGTTCCGAGTCGGTGAAGACTCACCCTACACTATGTCCATGAAATAAAATCTAAATAGTTCCTACCTAATAGTTTTTATTTAGTGACTATTAGTCACTATCACTCAACTGCAACAGCTTTTAAGTAACAATACACAAGGGAAATCAAATACTCAAAACCATAGAGTTTAAGTTAATACTTTATTCATTGTGTATTGTTACTAAAGCTGTTCCAGTTGATTGATTAGTCACTAATAGCCACTAAATAAAAAGTATTAGTTAGTATTTATATTTTATTTCATGGACATATTGTAAGCAGTGCTGATCTATTACATATTATGGTTATTCAATGTGCAGTCATTTAAATAATGCATAATTATGAATAAATGGTAGGTACTATGAAATACCTTCATCATCTTTTATATTCTTCTTAACTTCGCCAACTACAATTTATCAAATGGAAATGGACATCAATTGAGGTGTTAAAAAGATATTGTCCATAGTAAAGTTATGTAGGTGGCTGGCACTATAAATTTGAAGAACATGTAAGAACAACTATATTTAGAGGTTTTTAATTAATATGGTAATAATAAAATATTTACCAATTCTACAGTCACTAGTACTGTCATGGGTACCTACAAGAGAACATCAGATGGAGAAATATTGTAAATTACACATAATTTTCATGTATATAAAATGTACCCGTATGTGTCAAATTACTGGATTTATTATTTATATCTATTAAATGATGCATTCAATCATCACCAAATATACCTTCTCTCTCATCTGATTCTAGATCAATGCACACTTGTGAGTTAACAACTGGGGCTGTTGAGGCTGATGAAAGTAGAAAAAAAAAATCTACATGTGAATTGGATGATTTATAGATATATATGTATAGATGAACAAAACAGTGTCACTGGATGAAAATATGGTTGTGTCTATAAAAAGAAAGCAGTTAGACAGCTAGATTTCATATGACTGTGAAAAGTGTTGGGTCTAGGATTTAAATGGGGCATTTACTGCTTCTGTTAACATTGTAAGTGTACTGAAGTTGAATAGACCACAAGGAGAAATGTCAATCCTACTTTTTCATTCTATTTAGCAGCGCTATAACCATTTACAATGTGCTGGCTTTTGCATCGTTTTGATATATAATACAATTTGCTTTTTCACTTTTTAACCATTTATAAACACCAATAACAATTATGACATACTTGTTAATTGAGAGGCTGTGGCTGGTAATGATATTGAATCCAGGTCGTCATCACTCACAACTTCAAATTAAAATACAAATGTTATGGATAGTATCCGATTTAAAAATAAGCCTGACTGTTTTCTTATGTTCACAACTATAATAATTACATGCAGTACCTGCAATTGGATTTCTTTGTGATGCCGCACTCTGCAATCCACTGCTCCCTGCACCAAACTGGCGACTGCTATCACCAGCTTTATCAATAATTATTACAATTATAATGTTAATGATGATGATGGTTCATAATTAAGTGCATGCATGATCATCTGCAAAAATAACCCTGACTAATGTTTTTCTTATATTCGCAATTATAATAATTACATGCAGTACCTGCAATTGGATTTCTTTGCGATGCTGCACTCTGCAATCCACTGCTCCCTGCACCGAACTGGCGACTGCTATGACCAGCTTTATCAATAATTATTGCAATTATAATGTTAATGATGATGATGGTGTCAATGTAGGCATGCATACTGTTCCATTTAAACATCAACTGGTGTTATTGTCCTTACCTGATGACCGACTAGCAAGCATTGCCACCTGTAAATCCTCATCATCATCTGTGGATTAAGAAACATACATATAAAAAAATGCAGATACAACTGTTTTTGACTTTAATTGTATCTATAATTTTAATGTATAATATTGTTTGTTTGTTGATTAGTCAGAGGATATGCATATATATACACTCACCATCAGATGAAACACCTGTATCAATGTTCCTTCTACCTGCACCTGTACCACATCAATTGAAAATGTAACATAATTCTATTACAAGCAAACAATAAATTATTAATGGGAAATTAAGATGATGCAAAAATGTTGTTCATCTCAGAAATACACATATATCAATATCAATAATAATAATGATAATAATCAATAATAATAACAATTGACAAATAAAGATGTTTATTTATATTTAACTTGCAATAACAACTGAATTACATGCAGGTAAAGACCAGTGTTTGTTTAATCAGTATACAAAATCAGAAGGATCACGAATATAAAATCCATACATATTTATATAAGTTATATATAATTACTGGCATGGTAAACATGCAATTAAAGGAATAAAAGCTATATTATACGAACATAAATCATAAACTGTGAAGAAGAAATGTACTACTGAAATTAACAATTACCATATCTTGCTAATATTATTCATCAAGCAAATTATGAACTCACCACCAAGAAAAGAAGCTGGCATACTTCTTCCTGCACCTTGACTGACAACTATTATAATGATTTTTAAAAATATAAGCATATTTATTTAACTTACAATATTGCCTAAAATCACTACACATGCATTTAGTCATCTAACAAAATCACTGGTTATTAGTATTATGTTTGATGTTAAAGAAAAGTTAATTGGTATTTTAAAATTTTAGAAATAAACTTCAGCTTAAACAACGAATCTCTAAAAAATGATTTTACCTGTACCTCGTGCATCATCATCGCTAGTATCACCTGCAACAAGAAAGAAGGAATAAATTTATTTCTTTGGGACAACAAACATAACTATATCAATATATATAGACCAATAACTATTAAGATTATAATTTCAGCTGTTAATTTTGCACTTTAAAGCCTACAATCCCCAATGGTCGCCACGATACGATCGACGAAATCGCAATATATTTGTCTGCGTGGTGGCTCTTGGGGATTGGGGAAAAGGGGGTATTTAGGAGAGAGGGGTGGGGTAGGATGGTAGGGATTGACAATGTTTTTTTTCAGATATCTATCGTATATTAATTTAAGCTTCTTCAATCTTCAATCAGTGATATTTTCATTACTTCACAGGAACAAACGCGCCATCCGGCTAGCAATCGTAGCGATTATATGGGACAAAATGATATGTGATATGGGACATAGACCTTATGCATATTAAAAGAGAAAGGGAACGAGCACCATGACCAATAAAACATTTCAATAAAATTTGTGCATTACAAGAAAGAGCACGTGTAAATTGTTTAAAATTCAGTAGAGTTACTTGTCATATATCATACATCACTGCAAAGTTATCAGCATTTTATATATACCCCCCAAAAAAATGAAATTTTATAATATTATATTTCTAATTGTGTCTTCTAAAACTGATTTACTGTGATTATTTATTGCCATATTATTATTTATGCATAGGGTGTCGTAGCTTGAAAGTTGGTCAGTGGAGTCTTCAACGACATGAATGCACATGGTGCTGCCGGCAGCTCGAATTTTTTCATATTTTTCCATAAAAATATTTTATATATAAAAACTTATTTAAATCCGGTGGTAATTTCAATCATGATCAACAGTTTTAATATAGTAAATTAGTTACAATTTTTACAAGTCGTCATCCAATAGCAACCCAGCCATTCAATTCAAAACTTGATTGAGCAACGCCGGGGTATTTTTAAAACAAAAAATTAAAATTCATACCATGTGAAGAATCATCGCTTGAATCGGAGATAATTGGTGAACGCGATCGTCTCGAGTTGTCTGTAAAAAGAAAGCGGTTATCAGCAGAAATACGGTGATTTATTTTATCCAAACCTTTTACACTAGCGAGAACCATTTCACACTCAGTGAATAGTCCAGAAGTATGCTTTAAATTACTGCATGTGTCATTACTGCCGTTTTATGATATGTTTGAAAATGCATTTGAAAATACACACACAAAAAGTAACCCAATGAAAAGGCGCACTTACTATCGTTTCTTCGGCTTTCGTAGATGAAAACCCTTTTTGATTTCGTGCCTTTGAACTTGGTAAGTAGTTCATTACCTCCAGGTAATGACTGGCCCACCTCCTCCATTGCGTTGCCCCTACTTGTGGAGCGAAATAGTCGCAATCTATGGAAACAAGACCAATCACATGTAAACAAGGTTGAATTTTTTTTTCAAATACTTTGGGCTGCTTTTACTTTTCCTTTTTTAGGTTAGCGGCCATCTGCTTAACTACCTAGTTAATATTATACATGAAAAAATTACTCGAATTTGATTGGCTGAGAGCAGTGCAGTTCAAGTGTAACACAGTGCAGAAAAGTGTAGCACAGTGCAAATTACATTCCGTACAGTGCAAATTACAAAAAAATAAATCGATTATGATAGGCTTTATTCCTAAATCATTTTAGTCACTAATGCTTGACAGTAATTTAAAAAAAACACTTCGTCGAAAATTTGTAAGAAAAATACAAAAAACTGACCAAGTTTTGAGTGGAAAGTTTTTATTTTTCCGCTTGAGCTCGAGCGCGCGCTTGCTTACGACATCAACACGTCATTTTTGGCGCGCGCTACTAGCCGAAAACTGACCAAAAAAATTGAAAAAGAGCTTGAGTTTTTTCATGTATATTATTAATAAGTAATCATATGGTTTCGAGTTCAATTTGGGATAATTCGCACTCGTGTGTTTTGCAAAGAGCCAAATTGAACTCTTTGAAAAACACACTCGTGCGAATTAATCCCAAATTGAACTCGAAACCATATGATTACCTATACTAATAGTTCAACTAATTATTGTTGACTGATTTAAGCATTGCGACACATTTCATAACTCATAACTGATTACAACACTGACTGATCTCTCCAGTCCGATATTTACATCATCAAACATTTAATTCATCTAACCTGGTGAAGTCGACGTTTCTTAGCAAAGGGATGTTGTCCAAGAGTTGGTTCCGCATTTCTTGAGGAGAGTACGATGGTGAAATCGTAACTCTCCTCACCCTTCCCTCATTCTCCAGCTCGTTCCAGCTAGCGCCTCTTGGAACACTTGTCACTCTTGTTTTTAAAAAAACAAATTCCTTGGTGACGAATCGTCCTGTTGGTCTAGGCATTTTCGAGTTTTCAGAGTTCAAGTTGGTTTCAAAGTTTCAGAGTTTACAAGTTTTAGTGTCACTCTAGGTTGGACTGAGAGATGATAACACTGAGGGAAATCACACATGGGTCATGGATTGAGGTTTGAACTACCGGAAACAACACCTGACAATACAACCAATCACGACAGTAGCAAAGTTTTATTCTGGATAATTTTACAATTTTTTAAAAACCGGAAATGAAACTGAAACATCTATGTTATCATCCAGATTTTATTATACCCTCCTCGTTGTTTTTGTTTTTGATTTTAAAGCGAAAACATTCATCTTATATGTTCTATTTCCTGTTTGATCTATTATAATATATATTAGTATATTGTAGATGGTTGTTTAACTATTAGGAGAATGTGAATATTACTTTCTATGGTGTCCAGGTTTATGCGCACAGCTTGGCTTGTAGTTGATAATGCGAATATTAAAAGAGTATTGTTTTGCATTTAGCAGGAAACCATCAGTTTAATAGTTAATAGTTGCCACTGACATAAAAGTAATCCTTTCCAATTATAAATATGAGGAGGAACAGTACTAGTATGATATCTATACAGAACATTATCCAACTAATTATTAAAAAGATGATTAAAAACCATGAAGAAAGGATGGAAAATTAAGTCGCTGGCTCTTTCAGTACGGTGTTTTTGCAAATTTCGGTGTTATGGTGTTACAAATTTCATCCTGTTACCTATCGTTAAAAACTAAATAAGTTTGATTGTTTTCAAATAGTGTGAATTTTTTAAGAGTTCGTTAAATATGAGAAGTTTTAAAGGTTTTAAAGATGATCATTAAAATATTAACAATGTGAAATTTGTAGAATTTGATGAAAAAATATTCACTAATTGAGTTTTGACACATTACTTGCAAACAACCGATTTGACCTATTTTAATTCAACTCTTTTACTCCGACGAAGCTCAGTAAAGTTAAGTCAACTTTTTTTACGGTGTTACAAATTTCATTATATTACCTATCGTTTATATCAAACACCCACGCAGCCTATACTAGTTTCCACTTGCAAACAATTCAATGTCGGCCGATCAAATACTGTAATTTAGATTATATTTCATATAGGCACATGTGATAAACGACGCCCGTCTAATCCGGGCCTAAGCGCTATTTCCGGCTATTTATAGCTGTTATGTATTGTTTTAAAATGTAAATGATTCTTTTAAAATAGATTCAATTCACGGCTATTGGGTAAAAAAAGAACTAGCCGAAACATAACCTCAACTTGAAAACATTTCTCAAAAACATTTGCTTATAACTATTAACTAATTAAGGGAAGGTACGTTTTTTATTGGGGGGGGAGGGCTGGAGCCTCAGAGGGGAGGGTCATTAGTCAAATTTATAAGCTTAAGGGGAGGGCCACATATTTCACTTGAAGCTAACCAAGGGGAGGGTCATCCTTTTAAGTTGCACCCTAGCTATTAGAACTCATTTCATTTATTTTAATTTTATCATATTTTTGGTTATTTTATTTTACGAATGAAACAATTATCTCAACCTTGATAATAAATTGGAATTTCAATATTTTCAGTGTATTTGATAACATATCTATCTACAACTTTATTAGTCACTGAGCCAGTTAATGCATGTCAATTTGAGCCCACGAGACAAAGTTGTCTCGCAGGACTCTGGTTCTTTTGCGTTCATAGCGTTTTCTTTCACGGGTTAAATAAAATCACTCTAGACAAAGGACTACTATACTACAAATTATTTGTGTAAATAATTATATGTATAAACACGAAAACACTCAACAAGTTATGAATTTATAACCGTTCGGCGTAGTTCATGTGTTGTATTCGTTCTCAATCAAATACTACTTGACATATGAAATTAAAATGAGCTTTGCAGTTTTTGTTTATAATAGAAGCATGTGATTATTTTAATATATTTATTAGCCATGCATGTTCGAAATTCATGTCGAAACTGCCGAGAGAAAAATCCTCTTGTGTAAATAGAACCTGAGTGTGACCATGGGGGGAGGGCCATAGGTATTTTTCGTATACTTGGTGGGGAGGGTCATAAGTTTAGTTTTGGAATGACTGGGGAGGGTCAAACGTTTTTTAGGAAAAATTACTCTGAATTCTCCAGCCCTCCCCCCCCAATAATAAACGTACCTTCCCTAACAACTATACATTTAAGCTAGCTGACAAACCATTCTCAAGGACATTTGCGGTGCGTTTTCGCTAGTTTGTTTAAAGAACAACGTTAGACAGTTTAACTTTTCCAGTCGTGTTTATTTCAGCCCAGCTGTATTTTACCGTAATCGTACTAGATTTTTATTTTTTTTTCGTTTAAAACGAAGACAAAGAAAAAATTTAAGCATTTATTTTGTTAAAGAAGAACGGAAGAGTAATCACAGGGGGTGTAAGTTTTATAATTTTGTATTTAAAGTTTTGTAATTTTGTAAGTTTTATGATTGGCTAATGTGTTTACTTGGACAATTTATTAAAATTTAACTAGGTTAAGGTCAAATTTCGACGCAATTTCCGGTATTGAAACAGCCATTTTCATAGTTAAAACACCGTGAAATTTAAACTCATGTAAATTTGGTGTTTACTGTACTTCTGGACCTTTCCATTTAAACTGGTTTAAAAGTGAAAACATGAATCTCCTTTATTTAAGCGATCTAAGGGACATGTCTAAATTAAGACTGATAAGGTGGCTACAAAGGCACAATTTACTTGCAAACCCACTATTTTGCGGTAACTGCAACAATAACATGAACCTTGTGCGCAGAGACAAAGGGCACGTTGACGGATATCTCTGGTGAGCTATGTTTTCTATCTATATTCTATCTATCTATATGTATATTTCAAAAATATAATGCTGCATGACCTGAGAAATAGACGTCTTTCGCAAGCGCATCTTAAACAGTCACTGTTTTTAAACCCGGCGTAGTCAATCGAACAAATCGAACGTTCGGATCAATCGAACGCAATCGAATTCAATCGAATGATTGGATTCGATTGCATCCGGCAATCGAATGAAATCGAATTCACATACATTTTTGAAATTCGATTGCAATCAAACATTCGATTGCGTTCGATTGGAAGCAAAACACAGTTAAAACAAAAAATAACTCAAATTAACTCAAAGTCACTAAAAAAGTACTGTATTATCTCGGGCTACTTAAGGCCTGGGTCAGCAGTCAAATCCAGAAGAAAAAATAAAACTCCACAGTTCCAAATCAACTCAGCAGAAATGATTCAAATTTGGCACATAAATAGCCATTGATAAAATAAAGGACCTTACGTGATAAGTTTGCTGTTTCGGTGGTCACGTGACCAGAGAGGTGAATTATTGTGACAAAATAGTTTTATTTTTGTCCGGTCGCGAGTTTTATCAAACGCTTTAAAAAAGTACACCGAATGCACTTCAATACTGCGTCTCCACAAGGATCTGCCTGGCGATCGTGACTATAGTTTTCTTTTAAGGAGATATTACAGGAAATAGGTCACGTGACCTAAGTCAATTTTCCTATTTCTCCTAATAACTCCACATCCCATAAGTGAAAACCAGATCGCCAAGCAGACTTATGTAGAGAAACCTCACTTTAAAATATTTAACGAAATATTTCCTTTCTATAAGTAAAACTCGGAGCCGGAAAGCGAAAAAACGTATTTCTGACGTTGTTGGTCACGTGACAACTGTGTATTGAAAAAAATTACGTTAAGATCACAAACGTCACCAATATCTAACATTGTGCCAAGTTTGAGTATTTTCTTGCAGATCTTTATGCCGTAACATGCAAAATTGATTTTATCGGATATCAGTTTAAAACCCAGGCCTTAAGTAGCTTGAGATTATCATAATTTATATATATTACTGTAAATTTACGTTTATTCGTATGGTACTCAACTGCAATCAACCATTCGATTGTTCGGAAATCGAATGCAATCATTGAATTCAAAAATTTTTCTTGCGTTCGATTTCGTTCGATTGCTGAATGCAATCGACTCCAATCATATGATTGCGTTCGATTGTATTCGAATTCCGAATCATTCGATTGACTACGCCGGATTTTAAAATGACAAAACATCGAGTTTCCATATCAGTAATTTTGACACACCTTTAGTTTTCGCTTTATAATTTCACTGTTTGCTAGCAAATTTATTTGCAACAACAACAGCCGAGCGGATGGGTGGTGGGGAAAAGGAAGAACGGACATAAACTATAAATGCAGACACTTAGATATAAAAACACAAACAATAAAGGTAATAGGTCTGGTTTCTGTTTCTTTTCTGCATCCGAAGAATTTATGAGCGTCTGTATGGAAGATAACGGAGATAACAAAAATGGCTTTTTTAACAAAATCTTTTCCTTTTCAAAATTTCACAGATACATTGAAATAAATTCTGGCAATTCTACTAACATTTAGAAATTAAAAACTCATTCAGTTACAATCATTCAACTTTAATCTTTTTGTAAAAAGCTTGAGAACTAGCCTTTTTATCAGTCAAAAAAGTCAATTTCTCGAATTTATACTAATGGTGGGTTTTGTATGTTTTTAATTCAAAAGGAGATGTGTATGTTGTGGAAGAAAGAAAAATCTACGAACAAACAGTTTCTTTGCTGAATTTCCAAAAAAAAAACTGTGGGACATTCTAGCGATAGTCTACTTTTGGAGTGAAGACGATCAACAGGGAAAAACCGCGAGAAAACTATCTCTTTCGGCAAACCTAGTATCAAGAGTGTACCGGAAACTCGAAGATATATGTTCCGCAGATATTGAAAAGTACCCGTTCTTTCCATTTGGTGGCCCAAACGTCATTTTGCATTGTGATGAGAGTAAATTTACACACAAGTCAAAGGTAAGCCTTATAAAATATATTACTTACACAAGTTCAGGTATCTAGAAAGAAATATTTAGTTTAATATGATTAATGAATTCTTGCTTGCAATGCATGCTTGACGTCTGATCAGTACAAGGTAATTCAGTAATTCAGGTCAATGATTCTGAGGTTTGCACCGTTTCATCCAATGTACATTTCTTTTCATTTTTGCAGTACAATCGTGGAAGAAGATCGACGAATCGTTCTTGGGTGATTGGTGTCGTTTCCACTGCGTTCACCCCATCACGAGGCTACTACAAAGTAGTACCACGAAGAAACCGTCAGAACATATTTCCCATACTTGAAAAATGTCTCCGACCCGGCAGCATATTATATACCGATGACTATACTGTTTATACCAACGTACAGCATCTTCTCCCTAACCATGTATCAGATCACAGAATTGTAAACCACTCCCTTAATTTTGTGGATCAAGTTACAGGAGTGCATACACAAAATATCGAGTCAATGTGGGCCAAATTGAAGCTCCCAGTGAAGATGAGGATGGGTATTTCCAGATATGATTTACAGTTTTATCTGGATGACAGGATGTGGAGGGAATGGAAGGGGGAAAACGACATTTTTAACAACTTTATAACAACTCTTAGTCTGCAATATACGAATGTTCCTGTATGAAATCTTTGATGTGATGTTTCAAATCCGGCATTTTTAGACTAGTCTTAAATGAGTAATTTTTTAAACATGCGCAGAGATTTATATATTATTACTGGCAACGCACTTCGTCCTTATTTGTAAATTGTAAAATTGTATTTGTAAAATTGTAAATCCATATCTGAACTCTCATGGTGGGATCGCAAAAATATTATTTGATGTTACAGATATGTAAAAAGAAATTGGATTCATCAGTTATAGTTGTGGCAAATATATATTTAAAAAGATATGGTCTGCATTCCCTTCCCAACGACTTATGAATACTGAGAATAATTAAGTTATGTGGTGTCCTATCAAAATTGTACAGTCATCATTTACCTTGTATGATAACTGCATTGAATAACAGTGGATTGCAGGGATATTTCTGCCACTATGAATGTATTCCAACACATATACGCATGCGTATAAGCTGCGTCGGTATTTGATATAAACGATAGGTAATATAATGAATTAATTTGTATACTGACGTTTCGAGCTTTAACTCTTCGTCGGAGTAAAATAGTTAGAACGACACTAAGCCAGTCTCCCGCCATTTTTATTCTGCTAAACATAATATTAATCACATGACAGCTTTCGGTTTATGTCGTATTACTGGAACTAACAATAACCGTAAATCTGAAGAAATGCGACTAATTTATTCCTTAGGTACATCAATATTATCAATATTTCATTTCCAACATGCTCTTGTATAGCCTCGTCTTCATGTGGGTGTGGCAGTACGGTGACTTCTCTGTGACGGCAAGGTACTCTTCCATCTTTTAACACAGATCATTTATATTCAATTGTTCGTATTAGTCGTTTTCTTTCAAAAATAAAAACAACTTTCTGAAAAGCGTCCTTTTTTGCTGTGTCACTTTGTGTATAGTTCCTTGGAATTTGACTCGTCGTGCGGAAGGTAGAACTACAAGCCTTTCTCACGGAGTTTTACCACATCGTTCGCCGTAACATCAATAATTTTCTTACAAACACACACGTCTCGACCTCGTCCATATTAGCGATCGCGAATTACCTTCAAATTGAATAAAAAATAAACATGTAATCCTTTGGTTGTAACTACTTATTCCAGCAAAATCTTTAACTTTATCATACTGAGAAAAAAGCATGGGATGTCTTACCTCTAAACATAACTAAGCAAAGGATGACAATTATCCTCAGGTTCATGTAACTCTTGAATGCAATTCCATCAGAAAAGAACGTATCGGCCGCGTGGTGAATTATACAACCTGCCATGTTTCGCCAACTACATTCCATTCCCATTTAATTAAGATACGCATAGACATCAACTATATATATAACCGGACTGAGTTATTTCAGTATAAAAGCTTTCAGAATAATTCGTTGTGAAATAACAAGAGCAGCAAAATGAATTATTAAAGAACAACTATGAAAGAATCAGTAAAAAAATTATATAAATGGACAAGTAATCTGGGACGTTAAATCAGTTTTATTCATATAATTATTAAATTAATTTATTCTTTAAATCAAAAATAAATTCCCTTTAATCTTCATTAGCTTCTACATATTTTATCTTTGGCATTGTTTAAAACGTTTTAAACTTTTTAAACATTAACTTTGACTTACTTGACCAGTATGTTGTGAATTAAAGCCAATATATTTGTTCAGCCTCTTTTCCATGCTAACCTCCAAATCACACCAAACGTTTGCTTATTTAGTGATGTTCCACGTTAAGATTTTATAAGACTTTTGATATGTTATTGTTGATATGTTTCTGAGTATAAAACCGTTGAAATACCTTCTGTTGCAATTAGTTGAAGGTTGACCCTATTTTTTCATAAATTGACTGGACTAATAATGCATGCATGGGTGCTTGGAAATATGAAATTTATCTGAGTGTTCATATTCAAGCAGTTGAAAATAATTCCCATATCTCTGCATGTCCATGTATTATTTTCTATTGATTACCTATATATAAGGGAGCGGTCATTAACTAATTTATTTTATACATGTAATATCCAGTATCATCAGTATCAACAGTACATATGTAACATTGTCCAGTCTTAGAAGTAGCGCCCAAAAAGTTGTGCCCCACCTTAAATTTGGGCCCAAAAATATTTCTCCCCCCCCCTTAAATAGGCGCCCCAAAAAATCATAGCCCACCCCCATATTCCCCCCCCCCCCCCCCATCCGCACTCCCACTCATTAAGTAATGACCGCTACCTGTCAAGAATTTTATGTAATGAATTTTAATGTAATGATAAGGTCCAATTAGCGTCGCATACCCACTTTTCACATCTGAGAAATATAATAATAATAATAATAATTATAATAATAAGCTATATTGTACACAGAATTCAAAACGTTGTCACTTATTTACATTTAAGCTGTGTAAAAATAATTACAATAAAATATAAATATATAAGGAAAAATAAATAATACTTAAATTCACTATAAAATGCATATAAAAAAAATATAACCAATGAGATTTGAAAACTTAGAGTCCCAGCCAATCATAGAACGAAAAAAGCATTTGATCAATTAGCTTTCCTGAGCAAAGAGCGAAAAAAGGTTTTGGACTGCAAATTTGCTTTTGTCAGGTGCTAAAACTTTTACTTTCCTGATGCCCAGTGTTGAAAGTGAGTTGAAAAAAATATGTTTGTTATACTGATGTAATGCGTGTACTCGAGGGCCATTCCTTTTTCTTTATTTTTTTGCTCGGTTGTGAATTGCGTATATACTAAAACAATTATTCACCTCAGGCTCGAAGACTCGCGGCTCGGTAAATATTCGCCTTCGGCAAATAATAGTTAAATATATATATATATACAATTTTATAACATTCATGATTTTAGAGCACAAGCTAATTGTAACAACCTGTAGGCTGAACAACACAATGAGTTCATTTTGAAATCATATTGCTTGGTTTGGTCAAGAATGAAGAGTAATAGAAATACATGTAAATATCAATAGACATGTATATACCTTTATTATAAATCTAGGAAGAGAACAAAAGAATACATATAAAGAAAATGTACTGAGTACATTATAAACACTATAATAACATAGATGGAAATACACATAAATATTAATCTCAAAAGAGATAAAAAATATAATGAAAGAAAATGTATAGAATACATATATAACCACTATTATAATATAGATGCAATAAACTAAATAGATAGGATAAATATGCAATATCAATGTTTAATAAAAAAAAATTGAATTAATCAAGAATTAGTAGCTCTGCAATTTTTATGTTTATTACATCATAGCTGGTTTCAAACCCAATATACTAGTGACAAGAAATGTACAGGACACCAAACCATAGGGTTAGGTGTAATTCTTAATTAGCACCATCTTACTCAAAACTGGTATCAACTGAAAGCTCTTGTTGTGGCATACACAAACATGACATTTGTTTGTCGACTGAACCACGCCCATCACGTGATATGAAGCGTCATTTCTGTCATTCAACAAATTTTTCAAATTGTACTGCATGATCAACGTGAAATTGGTACGGTTTAGAAGCTGACAGCTATACCTATTTATTGATACACATATAACGTTGATTTCCCAAATAGTTTTAAAATTACAGGAGTTTCGCTCAACCAGGCACAGGATTGATGACGTCATAACTTTACTGGGGGGGAAGGTTATTAATAATAATATTTATTACTACACGATAAACATGTTTACAGCATAGCTGATGTGGTCGACGTGTTTTGTATTCACGCTCTATCTCACACTTTACATTTTACACTTTTACACTTTTACACTTAACAATTTACATTTTACACAATACATTTATTTTTATCAAGCCAATTTTAGCCTCTGCCATTAGTTCTTATGCTTGTCTGTTGTCTTGATGTTGTTCAATGGTCACGGATTCAGGACTGCATGATTACGGGTTACCAGTTGTCAACATTGCTCTACCAAGGCTTTGTGCATGCTGGACGTTGGCTCAAAATGAGCTCATCCGCCCTTTCACAGGTTTTGTTTTTCGTCCTGCTGGGTGACATTCCACCCTCCACACTAACATAAAGTTAGTGGGGGAGCCGGTTTAGCCGGTCGCCGACAACCCAACCATGCGACAGGTGGTACTGGGTTACAATGTTACATCCACAACATTTGGATCCGCAAATTTATCAGCCACGGTGCGTGTGAAACTCTTGTCCATGCACTTATTTCGTCCAAACTTGATTTTTGTAATTCATTAGATAGAGTGTTCTCTTCTTCCTCATCAGAGGGAATGTCGATAAATCTGTCATTGCTACTTGGTGGTATGGTATGGTATTGTATTTATTATTATTATTATTATTATTATTATTATTATTATTATTATTATGGCAAGTTTTATTTTCTTTGGTGTGTCATAGTTACATTAACAAGCGGACAATTACGTCTGGGCTAATTAAGTACATTTTTCTTAAGTTTACAAACGTTTAATCCGCTTATGTATATTCATAAAACGTTTTCACGATATTTGCGTTCTGGCAGATAATCCATTTCTGACAACGTTCAATAAGGAAGGTCAGTTCTTTGTCAGTGTTTGTTAAATTTCTTAGATCTTTCTTAAGTTCTTCGTGGAAACCTCCGAGAAAGTCGAAAACAACATTGATTTGTTTTACGCTTGGGCTTTTGTATAGTTGTTTTATGCCTGCGCGAAGCTCTGTATATTTTTCTTGTTTTGTTTTTATTCTGTCTGCAATTGCACCGACCTGGCAGACTGTGCCTTCAAGTAGTGTCCAGTAATTAGTTTCTTTATCGTGTACTTTCATGTCGACCTAATTAGTTTCTTTACCGTGTCGACCTTATTTGCTCCGTTTTCTGGTGCTTTCTGGAGTTGGAAAGGTACATCCCGGTATATTTTCGTCTTTTCGTTTTCGAGTACTGCAGGTGGTAGGCGTTGCTTATACCATGGCTTTCCGTTATCGCTCTCTTGGAAGGTGTACTTTTCCAGCAAACAGTGGTATATTGGTCTTAGCATTCTATCATGTCTAGCCTTGTAGAGGCTTTGTGCAATCTTTGAGCAAGCGCACATTACTTGTGTTGTTGATTCTGTCGCCATGCGGCACATTCTGCATTTGATGTCTGTGATAGTCATCTGTACTTTGCTTTGTTGGTATGTCTTTGTGGGTAGTAGTTGTTGGCGTATGCTCTTGTTTACGCTGTAAACGATATCGGGAATGTTTTTCCATTTCTTCAGAATCTGGTTGGCTATCGGTGACATTTGTTTATCTTGAAGCTGTTGGTTGGTGTATGCTCCCAGCCATGACTGCTGCTCTACTTCGTTGACGTATTTCTCTATAATCTTTGATCTTAGCATCTCTTTTATTGCTTGAGGGGAGGATGTGGTTATCAGTTTGGTTCCACTGTCTTGACTTGCGGATATTTCAGTACCTGCATCGCCAAACCTGCATGTTAAGTTATATTCTGATGCGTAACTTGTGGCTTGTTTAAAGATCGATCTTCTGCCTTGTGTGATTTTTTTTCTTTCAAGTGTTCTTGTATGTCTTATTCTCTTGTCTTCATTGTTGTGAGGTAGTTGGCCATCTTAATTGCTGTTAATTTGTAGGTGTCCTCTATGCTTTTCAACCACTTCTCCCTATTTCTTCTGGTAGGTAGAGTAAGGGACTGTGCAATAATTATCGGGAGGGGGGTTCTAATATCCTCAAAATTGGGCTTAAATTGAAGCTAGACCCCCTGTGCTAAACGTATAAATAACTTCTTACCCCTCCACCTTAAAAAAATAAATAACTATCAACCCCACCCCCCTTCACACATTTACTTGTCCTATATATATCTTAACCGGCCACAAACAAAACTTGAAAGCTTTCTTCGACATATCCAACATCGTCAGAGTTATCTTCGCTTTATTCGTCTTCAGAATCACTCGAGTTATCATCAGCGGAGCGGACATGTTTTCATCATTTTCTTCCTCGAGATCTTCAGTTTCAAGTGTTCTAGATCCACTAGCATACGGAAGTACAGGTTCAACTAATTTTTGCAAAAAATTTAAATTTTTAAATTTTTTAAATTTTTTAATTTTTGCCAAATGTTTATTTTTCGGACATTATCCGCAGATATCCCAGCCACCAGAAGGGGTTTATTTACTAAATATGTTATATAATAAAATGAATTATATGATAAGTACTACCATTATCATTATTATCAAATTCATATCAAATCCTCACAAATCCATACTTTCCCATATTATTGTATCATTTCATTTTCACGTCATCTTTTTTTTCATTCATTCATTCATTCATTCAATATTTTGTTTTGGTTTTCCACCACCTTTTTTTCTATTACACACCCACCACTGTATATTTCATAGTTTTAATTATAATTTTTCAATTTTTCAATTAACACAATTACATTGTAATTATAATAAATAATTATTGTATTGTAAATAATTTTTATATCTTAACTTATAGTATTTCATATTGTACGTAATTTAGCCAATGGCTACAATTTACATAATTTAATAAAGTATCTATCTATCTATCTATCAGTTCCTCCATCAAACCAAAACTATATATAAATTTATCATCATCGTCACCATAATCATCAACTTAGCCATCACCGTCATCAATATCGAATCGTTGCCCAAATATAATCATTGCCCAAATCATAAGCATATTATTATATTTTTATCATCATCGTCACCATACTGATCATCAACTTAGCCATCACCGTCATCAATATCGAATCGTTGCCCAAATCATAAGCATATTATTATATTTTTATCATCATCGTCATCATAATCATCAACTTAGCCATCACCGTCATCAATATCGAATCATTATCCAAATCATAAGCATATTATTATATTTTTATCATCATCGTCATCATAATCATCAACTTAGCCATCACCGTCATCAATATCGAATCATTGCCCAGATCATAAGCATATTATTATATTTTTATCATCATCGTCATCATAATCATCAACTTAGCCATCACCGTCATCAATATCGAATCGTTGCCCAAATATAATCATTGCCCAAATCATAAGCATATTATTATATTTTTATCATCATCGTCACCATACTGATCATCAACTTAGCCATCACCGTCATCAATATCGAATCGTTGCCCAAATCATAAGCATATTATTATATTTTTATCATCATCGTCATCATAATCATCAACTTAGCCATCACCGTCATCAATATCGAATCATTATCCAAATCATAAGCATATTATTATATTTTTATCATCATCGTCATCATAATCATCAACTTAGCCATCACCGTCATCAATATCGAATCATTGCCCAGATCATAAGCATATTATTATATTTTTATCATCATCGTCATCATAATCATCAACTTAGCCATCACCGTCATCAATATCGAATCGTTGCCCAAATATAATCATTGCCCAAATCATAAGCATATTATTATATTTTTATCATCATCGTCACCATACTGATCATCAACTTAGCCATCACCGTCATCAATATCGAATCATTATCCAAATCATAAGCATATTATTATATTTTTATCATCATCGTCATCATAATCATCAACTTAGCCATCACCGTCATCAATATCGAATCATTGCCCAGATCATAAGCATATTATTATATTTTTATCATCATCGTCATCATAATCATCAACTTAGCCATCACCGTCATCAATATCGAATCGTTGCCCAAATATAATCATTGCCCAAATCATAAGCATATTATTATATTTTTATCATCATCGTCACCATACTGATCATCAACTTAGCCATCACCGTCATCAATATCGAATCATTACCCAAATATAATCATTGCCCAAATCATAAGCATATTATTATATTTTTATCATCATCTTCACCATACTGATCATCAACTTAGCCATCACCGTCATCAATATCGAATCATTGCCCAAATATAATCATTGCTCAAATCATAAGCATATTATTATATTTTTATCATCATCGTCACCATAATCATCAACTTAGCCATCACCGTCATCAATATCGAATCATTGCCCAAATATAATCATTGCCCAGATCATAAGCATATTATTATATTTTTATCATCATCGTCATCATAATCATCAACTTAGCCATCACCGTCATCAATATCGAATCATTGCCCAAATATAATCATTGCCCAAATCATAAGCATATTATTATATTTTTATCATCATCGTCACCATAATCATCAACTTAGCCATCACCGTCATCAATGTCGAATCATTGCCCAAATATAATCATTGCCCAAATCATAAGCATATTATTATATTTTTATCATCATCGTCATCATAATCATCAACTTAGCCATCACCGTCATCAATATCGAATCATTGCCCAGATCATAAGCATATTATTATATTTTTATCATCATCGTCATCATAATCATCAACTTAGCCATCACCGTCATCAATATCGAATCGTTGCCCAAATCATAAGCATATTATTATATTTTTATCATCATCGTCACCATAATCATCAACTTAGCCATCACCGTCATCAATATCGAATCATTGCCCAAATATAATCATTGCCCAAATCATAAGCATATTATTATATTTTTATCATCATCGTCACCATACTGATCATCAACTTAGCCATCACCGTCATCAATATCGAATCATTGCCCAAATCATAAGCATATTATTATATTTTTATCATCATCGTCACCATAATCATCAACTTAGCCATCACCGTCATCAATATCGAATCATTGCCCTTAAAAAATTCATGAATAATTAATGAGACATTTTCAAAAGAAATCATGACCATGACGAGTGTTGTAAATCTGATACAACACTAGTGTTGTATATCCTGATTTGCATAAGTTTTAACTGGTAATTTTACGGCAAAATTTATTTTAATCTTGAAAATTTTGGTAAAATATGAAAGAGCTAACCTAGACATTTTTTAAGTAGTTTACAACATTCGCGTCCGTGTTGTATCGGCGATACAATCGCGCGCCTTCGGCTTGCGATTGTATCTTCCGATACAACACGGCCGCTCATGTTGTAAACACTACAAATATAATCATTGCCCAAATCATAAGCATATTATTATATTTTTATCATCATCGTCACCATAATCATCAACTTAGCCATCACCGTCATCAATATCGAATCATTGCCCAGATCATAAGCATATTATTATATTTTTATCATCATCGTCATCGTAATCATCAACTTAGCCATCACCGTCATCAATGTCGAACATCGAATCATTGTCCAAATCATAGTCATGATCGTGACCAATTTAACGAACAAACACATCAGCTGTTGAAACATATTTAATATCAAGAAAATATTCAAAAATACATTTACTTGCAGATGACAGCTTACAATAAATTTATACAGATTACAATCTTGGAATTACTTTCAAATTGTAAAGTATATTTTCCAATATAAACAAATATACATGTTTGGAATTCAGAAATACAGCTCATTTGACACAGTCAATGTTATATTTGATAAAAAAATGTTCTTGAAATCTTGATCAAACTTCATACTTTCTTCTTTTTACCAATCTCTCAATTTAACCTGAAAAAAAAAAAAAAGAACAACCAAGTGGGAGTATGCCTTTCCTTCATAAAGAAAGGTACACCCCACTTATAGTAATTTTTTTTCTGGCTTTTGTGCAAATTACGATTTTTTTTTGTTTCTTTTCTAAAACAGCGGGTTTTCGACATATCGTAATCATTCGTTTATGGAACATGTAGTTCCAGATTGTAAACCCTCTGATATTAATTTTTTTTCATTTTGTTGGTCACGTGACTTTAAGGCAGAAGAAATGGTTATTTGAAAACGGGGAACATTTGTCCTTTACCAATCAAGCTGAAATTTGCATGGTTTTTAGATATTAATCGAAGGCATATGACACCGCCTTTTAATCGTGTCTATCTTCATGGAGCAAAAAGATATTAAAAACCTAAATGCAAATTAGGTCACGTGACCTCTTTCATAAAAAAAACTCTCTACATAAAATATTTTTCCAAACCCAAAAGGCCGCGATTCTCTCTAAACCTATTTTCATATACAAATAAGGCTCAATCCAGGCCTTAGCACACCTGAAACTCAGTTTTCCGATTACTCAAAACTCAGTTATCTAATAACTAAGACTCAGTTTTCTAATAACTTAAGACTCAGTTTTCTAATAACTCAAGACTCAGTTTTCTAATAACTTAAGACTCAGTTTTCTAATAACTAAGACTCAGTTTTCTAATAACTCAAGACTCAGTTTTCTAATAACTTAAGACTCAGTTTTCTAATAACTCAAGACTCAGTTTTCTAATAACTTAAGATTCAGTTTTCTAATAACTTAAGACTCAGTTTTCTAATAACTTAAGACTCAGTTTTCTAATAACTCAAGACTCAGTTTTCTTAATAACTAAAGACTCAGTTTTCTTAATAACTAAAGACTCAGTTTTCTAATAACTCAAGACTCAGTTTACTCAATGACTCGACATTTTGTCATAAGTCTACGAATCTCTTGTCAAAAGTCTACGAATCTCTTGTCACAAGTCTACGAATCTCTTGTCACAAGTCTACGAATCTCTTGTCACAAGTCTACGAATCTCTTGTCAAAAGTCTACGAATCTCTTGTCACAAGTCTACGAATCTCTTGTCACAAGTCTACGAATCTCTTGTCACAAGTCTACGAATCTCTTGTCACAAGTCTACGAATCTCTTGTCAGAAGTCTACGAATCTCTTGTCAAAAGTCTACGAATCTCTTGTCACAAGTCTACGAATCTCTTGTCAAAAGTCTACGAATCTCTTGTCACAAGTCTACGAATCTCTTGTCAAAACTCTCTTGTCAAAAGTCTAGGAATCTCATGCCAAAAGTCTTGGATGTTATGGTGTTATGAATATAAACATTACAGATTAACGAACCTATGAACAAAGCAGGGTTTTCTTAGTGACAGGCAACCAATCACCTGAGCTGAACCTCACTGATGGCTCACATGAACCTGAGTATAGTTAGAAACTGGCTGTTCTGTGTGTAGTTTTCCTTTCTGTGGTGCACATATGAATCATCATTTTCTTTTAGGGTTGTCTGTAATGTAGGACAAACACTTGCTCTATCTTTCCTTGACTTCTCTTTGTTTTTGGCTGTATCTGAGCTTCCTTTAGAATCATCTGGTAATCAACATGAAAAAAACAAAACACTATGTGAAGGCAAGATAAAATAGGCATGCTGCAACAAACAATTGCCTGCAAACAGGCATTCCAAGCCTTAAAGCCAGCGAGCATAGTAGACTAGACTATGGTGTTTATTTAAGAAGTGCACTTGCTTTCCACTTGCTTTCCACTAAGCTTAATTTAAAAATTTGAAATTAAATCAACATCAACTCTTATTTTGAGAAATTTGTACTAAAATTTAGACTATGGTATTTATTTAAGAAGTGCACTTGCTTTCAGCTAATGAAATAAGCTAAATGATCAATTTTAGATGATTTTTATTATGTTAAGCTCAACTCATGTATTGAGATTGTATTGAGAAAATAGTGTTGAAAAACTGCTTCAAATTAATTAAAACAATTATGGCTGCTTGTTCTGTTGCAACCAACTTTTTTAGTCCACTTTTTTCAATAAACTTTTACGCAGAATAGAAGATATATATCATTTTATACGAAAAGCACGATAATAGGATGAGCGCGATAATACGTATGACTACCTTACTGGCCCCACTTATAATTCATATCCTGCAATAAGACTAAGTGGAAATAAACAAATCTATCTATCTATAAGAAACAAAAGATCACAATTTAAAACAAAGAACGAAGCTAAGTTAGAATTGTGTATGATTATGATCGTCGAGGAATAGTAGTAAGAAAGAATACAATCGGTTAAACTCTCCATATAAGCTTACCTCTGAACATACCCTAGTATTTGTAAGATTTAAATACAGTACTGAATATTCGTAGAAGCCAACAACTGCGGTAGAGGAGACGAGAGTCTTAATATATTTGGTACCATCCACAGCCAGGTATCGTACGTTCGCGCGTCGCACTGCGCATGCTAAACAGGAAATCGATGACGACACACAATTCGGTCGCCAATAGAGCTGGAATTGATCTTACTTGAAACGTTAAACTTACTTTATTATACTTCTTACTTACGAAATGTCTCGTCTTGAAGATTATAACTGCAGACTAGTTGATGGTAACCTTGACAGCTTCTATTTCTGTCCAATTTGGTAAGTTTGAGTAGACCTTTTCAGTTTAATACAACTTCGCACCTAAGAAATTTAACTACGCGCGCAAGTTACACGCGCTTTGTCTTTTGAACTAAAATTTGTAAAGAGAGATTGGTTTATTAACATTCAAAAGTTTATTGTTATAATATGCTCAAGTTTCCGAAATTATTTATGTGGCAGTAATACAGGAATGAATTATCAAGAATGTTTAGGTCTAAATACTTGAAATCTGTTTTAAAATAAAGAAGACGGTCATAACAAAACGCCATCACACTCGATCCATGAAGCGTGATTTTCACAAGCGACATAAGCTTTAATTAGCATAACCTTAAGCACAAGAAAAGCAAGACATGTTCGATTCCATGAATGAAGCTAAATTGTAATAAAAACTGTACGATCATATACTAAAATCGGGCCTACTCCACATGATCCATTCTATTCATTCTTGATTTATTATATTACTGTATTACTGTATTATCAATTAATATCAATTATTATATAACATACAGTGTTTTATAAGGATTTCTATTTATCTTGATATTTCTATTTATCACACGTGTCTATGTTTTTAACGTTTTGAAATAATTTCTTGATTTAAAACATTGTATGTTATATAATAAACATACGGACGCTTGGAGATATGAATTTATCTTCGAGTTTTCAATCTCGACATCACACTCGTTCGCAATCTCTATATTTATGAATGCGAAATGTATTGTATATCATTTTCTTTGATGGGTTATTTCATATCAATAGGAAATATCTATAATAATTGGTCTGAAATATCACCCCGCCACGTTTAGCACGTTCTGATCTCATGCGCTGGGCACTTACATCCCGGTCGGAAATAAGTGAATCACTTATTCCCCGGTAGGGATTAACAGTTGGATTTAATCAGTATCACCTGAGCACCTATCGAACAATGAGGTTGTTCCTTAAATCGGTAAAATAGACAGCTATATAACAATAGTACTTATTGCCTAATTCATTTCTTTTTAGCCAAGATATCCTTGAAAGTCCAGCAACACTGCGTTGTGGGCACAGTGCCTGTTTATGTTGCATTCAGGGCCTCCATAGACATGCCACACAATCACCGATCAAGTGCCCAATATGTAGATCTGAACTGCCTGAGGACCATCTGAGGACGATGTGCACCAATGTTTCACTGACTCGTTTCATGAAAAATGTTAAGATTCAGTGCAACATTGAGGAGTGCCATTGGGAAGGACTAAACTCAGAGAAGAGTCACCACCCTGCCAATTGCCAGTTTGTAGAAATAGCATGCCCCAACCATTGTGGCAAAATATCGAAAAGACTGGAAATGGCCGATCATGAGGCCGAGTGTCATCGACGCAAGGTCTCATGTCAGGCATGTTTTCAAGAAGTTGAAAGCGTGGAGTTGGCTGCACACCTTACTGCAGAGTGTGCTGAAATAAAGAGGCCATGTCCATACCAGTGCAGCATGGATGTGTCAAGGTAATTTCTTTGAATAAAGAGAAGCCACTGATAGTAAATAATTGTTGTTCAAACAAAACAAAAAATGCAATTGGAAATTAAAGCATCCATTGATATAACCAATTTTCTCAAATTTCATGTGTTGTTATCAAGATGCAAAAAATTTAAATTACAGAATGCTTCTCTATTTCTGAAAATCTTATTGGTTTTTCGTTTTCGATATAATATTGAACAGAAATTACTGTCATGAAATATTAGCACTCGTCTTCTTTTTAGATGGGAACACTGTGAAAGAAAATCTAGACAATATGATTAAGGTTATTTCTAACATAATATATTTTAAAAGTAATATTATATAAGAGGTGGAGTTAAATGGAGTTTTTCATGCTTGGACTTCTGTCTGCAATATGGGTAAACTCAAGTTGTACATTCTTAAGAAAAAATAAGAATATGAAATTATTCTTATCTTGGAATTAAAAACCTAAACCAAAAGTAGACTCAAATATTTTTGATGGCATCAATGAAAATTAGCAATATTACAGTCACAACTTGTGTCAATGAAAAACAGGCTGGCTCTAGATATGTCAGTGAATTTATCTAATCTTAAATTATGTTTGCAGGTCATCCCTTTACCTTCACCTGGAGGAATGCCAGGAGAGGGTTGTGGAGTGCCCCATCAAGGGGTGCTGTAAAACTTTAAAATTGAAGAGTGTTGAAGAACACAATTGCACTTCTATCTCCACGCACAACAGGCTGCTGGAGATAGAAGAGAGAAGGTTGAAACTCGCATTATGGAGCAAGGTAAATAATGATAAGCATTCATCCGGCCTATAGAGATATATTTTTATGTCAATCCTTACATCCATGGTTTAGGTTGGAAACACTAACTAGACAATTCTGATTTAATTTGTAGAATAGACAAATTACAATGTTTATTCTGGGCACTATTCTGTTGCCTCCACAGGAAGCCCATCCATTTTGGAGACATGACACATTTTCAGAATAATGATGACAAACTACAATAAAAATATTGATTTCGGCTCATGTGACCATGTGGCTGGAACGATTAATGTCCGCAATATTATTAATTTTGCCTAAATCGTAAATCGTAAATGCCTACTGAAAGAATAGCAGCAGATCTAGAGGAGCCATTGCAAATCCCATACAGAGCTGGCAAGGATATGTTTGTTTAAGTGGGCTGTATTTACTCGAATAAGCACAGCGGAGCTTATCAAATCTTTCTCAATCTCTCTTTTGATCAGAACTACGAATATTGGGGAGATAGTTTACTGATGGTAGAGCTTCTTTGAACTGAAGAATATAGATTTTATAAAAAAAATGATTTCCAATGTTGTTCTAAAGTAACATTAAAGTGTTAAAATGTGGCGCTTATTCATGGGTACATGTTGCGCTAATTTGTGTTTGTGTGTGTGTGTATAGGGGGGGGGGGGGGGGGGACTTATTTGAGTCCTGTTTTTGAATGTATATCATAGACTTACATGATAATACATAATGTACTTGCCTATTATGATGGTTGTTATTTTATTTTGTATTGTGTGAAATATTAAACATGTCACAACATATCAGTTGGAATTTTATAACAAAAATATTTCTATGCATTTTGTAAGCTCATTTAATTTCGTTTTTACTCCAAACAGGACCAGGTCACAGTAGAACCTAGAAAGGAGAAACTGGTCAGTTTTGACTGGAGTATTGCTAACTTCAAAGAAGAAGTGAACAGGATATCCAGTCAAACACTGGCCAGTCCTCCATTCTCAATAAAAGAATGGACATTACAGCTGTTCTTACAAAAGTCAAAGGATAGTTCCCGAGTTTCAGTGAAACTAATATCTGGGCCAGGCCCATTATTAATTCAACCAAGGTTAGTAATAAATTAACTCCTGATGTCTATTGTAACTTTCAATTTGTCTTGTTAATTTGTGAGGATTAAATTCCATATTATATTCATTTATGCTTTATTCATCTTAATTACTACCAGAACTAAAATGCATTACAACTTTTCTTTATTCTTAAATTTTTGATCCCTATTGTGAATATAATTATATTAAGTTGAAAAATTAACACAAATTATTTCATAATTGTTTCACAATTTGTTTTGCAATTCTGATTTATATAATATTAACTGCATGTTTTTCATTACCAGAAATCAGGGACAAAATGGTGGATAATCTAATTAATATTCATACATTTCTAGCTTTTAAAATGGCCGGCCGATACAGAGATTTGTATGGAAGCTAGGCTAAAAGTTTGATAAAATTAAATCGGCTTATTGTTTCAAAAAAGTGGTGTTCTAGGAACACCTCTGTAAAACAATTTGGATCAGTGAATAAAAGTCCAAAAAATTGTGTTTTCTTTTGGTCAAAAATGCTTATTGTTATCAATGGCTTTTTGCTAATTAATTCTATACAACCCTTGTAATCTTCTGAATAATTAACCACATTCAAAGTTAAAAATTTCCCTACACAAAAAACATATACAAAAAGTGGTGTTCCGTAATGATTTTTTAGATATCAATTGTTTTACTTAGCTGTTTAAAAGGCCATTAATGCTTCATTTTCTTCGGTCAAAAAGCCATCAAAATTCGAGTATTTTCAACCTCAGAGCATACTAAAGCTATTATTTTAATAATTTGTAGTTAGAAACCAGTTAACAATGGTGGTATTCCTGTGGATTATAGTAAATCTCACGTGAATATTTAAAACTTTATCGTTTATATTTAAAACTTTATCGTTAATATCTAAAATTAAACTTTATAATATAACTCTATTGGCTGGCCATTTTAAAGCCCAAAAATATATGAATACTAGTTAGATTATCCGCCATTTTGTCCTTGATTTCTGGTAATGTTATACTTTTGCCTGATTGCCTTACTGTGATTTGCCTGATTGCTGGAACATTCATTACAGTTTCAGAAGATGCTGCTCACTGGCAATTGACCAAACAATTACGCAAGTTAATAATGTCTATAATAAAATAATATGTATATTAACTAATTTTGACTTTTCTTACTTATATAGACTAGTCATGCAAAACAAGGCCAAACGGATGAGTTTGGAAAGGAGAATGATGCAACTCAAAGAATTCTCCAGCCCAAAGTTTGAGTTTATAGACTTGGAGGAGTTTATACGTGAAGATGGCTCACTTCATGTTTTAATCTTTTTACAATGTTTCACATTGCTTTAAATAAATGGTTCAAGTGTTTTGATTCAGTACGTTTGAGAACTTCATACCAAGTATTGTTAATCAGTATTTTCCATTAAGCTATTTAAGAAAGTTTCTAAATTTTATATATTATTAAAATATCACATAAATAAACAGATGGGCATGCATGGCCTGCTAAAGTTTTATCAGCCATCTGTTCATTAATTTACACTCATTAGTGCAAGAACGTTGTCCCAACTTTTGTACTTTAGTGGGGCAGGGATTAATTGAAAGACAAAAGAAGATCACTCAATTAGGTTATTATTCCTTTGTTACTAAATTACTATAATCTTTCTTCCTAGCTGTGACAATATTCTTGCAATTAGGTGTATGTGATATTTTTAATTTATTAATTTGGAAAATATAAATGGAAAATACTGATTAACTGCAATACTTGGTATGATTTTTTTAACTTTGCAAATGCACCATTTGTCAGATAGAACAGCATAACTAGATAACATCAAACTGGAGTATTTATCTAGCATTTGTTGAAATGATGAAGAATCATATCAATTACTTTTTTAAAAAGAAAAGTTATTACTAATCTATAACAGCACATGTTCTATTTGACAAATGGTGCACTTGCACAGACTAAGCCTCATTTTGTGGTAAAAAAAAAACAAATTACAAAAGCAACACTATATTGTCGAGTGTTTCAGACATGCAAGTGTTTACTGTATGGGTATTTTCAAACTGAATCAAAACAACTTAAATATATCTTTTTAATTGATTCTTCAACTATTTTTTATGGATATACTTGTTTATATGTGCTATTTTATTATGAACTGTGTCCTGGAAATGGTCTGCGGCTAGGATAAACTTTAGTTTTGCAATACAGTACATGATATGTATTTAGTTTAAACAGTTAGTACAGAGCTATAATCTGATTACAATTAACACTTAGCACGCAAACTCAAATATTTGGCTGGAGGAGAACAACGTCACTATTCATATCCTTTCCCTTCCAAACTGGTGCATGCATGCCACATGCTGCATGCATGCCACATGCTGCATGCATGCCACATGCTGCATGCATGCCACATGCTGCATGCATGCCACATGCTGCATGCATGCCACATGCATGCCACATGCATGCAATTTGGCCTCTTTTGCCAATTTGCAGGCATTTTGCAGGCACTTGCATGCATACAGAAATTAAACAATTAAAATGACTGACTAGAAAATATTACTCATACAAATTTCAATTTATAAGACTTTTAATATTTGTATTACAGACTTTATAGTTACTATCATTGGAGCATTTGAAAATCCAGCAAATTTGATTTGCTGAAAAATAGCAATAAATAAACTTGAAATTGTACAAATTCGTAATAAATATTAATGTTTTCAATAAATATGTATCCATAAAACACACCTTTTAAAACCACTAATACTTTAATACGAGCTTTATTAATGGTTGATGTGCTTGCTAAAGTCATTGATCAGTTTTATTGTACAAACTTACTAATTTTCCTCATCTTAATAATATTTGCAAGGCATTTGAAGTAGTCATTTCAATCCTCACCAGTTTCTGCTGGTTGTGTGGTGTTGTGTAGCATCAAACGTTTTTCTTTATAAATCCAACAAAATAGCACTAGATATTCGGATCCAGATATTCACAGAAAGTGTTGCCTAAATTATTTTTCTAAGAGTGTTAACATTTTTTTTGCAATAAAAGGAGGACAAAAAAATTGTTTTTTTCTCAATACAATCAATTATATTAACACAATTATAGTCACTATACAATATATTCATTCACATTTACTCTTTTTTACTCTCCTGTTTTAACGCATTTATTTTCAAATTTTGATTTCTCATTTTTTCATTTCCCATGTTTTTTTAAATTAAATCGAAATTTGAAAAAAACGAGACACGTTACTAAAACGAGACTCGTTACTAAAACGAGACTCGTTACTAAAACGAGACACATTACTAAAACGAGACACGTTACTAAGAGACACGTTAAAGAAACGAGATTAAATCCAGACACGTGGCTAGATGAGGCTGAAACGAGAGACGTTACTGAAACGATACACGTGGTTGAAACGCGTTTATAACGAGACACGTTATTGGGATCCCTATTATTTTAACGGAGGAAGGAATTGAAAAGCGTTTTAAAGGACTGAGTTGGAGGGAAATTGGAAAGCGTTTTAAACGAGACACGTATGTGAGTTGGAGGGAATTTGAAAACCGTTTTAGACACGTTATTGTGGACGTTATTGTAACGGCACACGCTCCTATGTTCCCGACCTAAAACGTACTACGTTTTTTAAAACGTAGACGATTTCATAATCGTCCCACGTTTTGAAAAACGTAGTACGAAACTTCACAAACGTAGCTCGTTTTTGAAAACGTAACACGTTGATCGGAAACTATGAGAGATCCAACAATTCAGTGTAGAACCACACGATTTACACTGATCATATCATTAAAATAAAAGGCAATCAAGTTTGCATAATTTACAAGTAATTTGCATCAATTTCAAAACAGTACCTATCTACTTCACCAAAGTTGTCTTCAGCTGGGTTTTATTTAGTTTTGAGAGGTTTGAAATCAAAACCAAGATTGTATATTTAGTTTAGTGAGATAATACAATAAAGTTGAAGGAAATAATGTTTTAATAGTTAAATTTTTGAACAGCCTAATTTGCATATATGTCATGCATCTAATTAGTAAAAATCACAAAAAGTTTGAGGTTGATGTAAAGAAAGTAGATAAAAAGCGCAAAATGTTTGTATGACCCTAACTTAAACAACCTTAGCTTAGTAGATTGCAATAAAGATTGAAAGTTTATCGCGCCCGACTTGTGAGATATAAGCTACTTAGTGAGGGGTGTTTTTTTCATGACGAAAACGTATCACTTAGTATATTTCCCCTTTGACTTGACATTTACAACTTTTATTATCCTTGAAATTAAGATACATTGAGCATAATATAGACTCAACCTGATTATTAGAAGTCAATTTAATGCTATTGGGAGGATGTCAACCAGTTTTTTTGCGGGCATGAATCTTCTCGAATTTTGTGATATTGACATAGTAGGGTTGAGCAAACCCGTCATATAAGTTAAGGTTAACAAGTACCCGCAGATTTTCTTCTTGTTTTGGTAATTTAAGACATAGATTGAGTTGACTATTAGCCATTTTTGACATTTTCATGGTGGACTTTTGAGATATTAATTTTTAAACCTAGAGATAATACAGTAATTTCAAAATTGGCAATTTTTGCTCCGAAACAAATTGTTGCCATGGAAATGGCTTAAAAGAAAAATGTACCTCCTTGCTTGGTAACACTTACTGACATCTGTACTTTATAGGGAAACATGTTTTACATCATTGTCATCAATAGTAAAAGTTTTCTGTTTCATTAAAAAGAGCTATAATTTGGCTGATTTTCGAGGCAAAATGGGTATTTTAAGGGGGGTGGTCTAACTTCCCACCAAAGTGACAGATCCGACTGAGTTTCTGGGATAATAAATAACTTACTAGGACCTACAACTGTACCAAGTTTGAGCAAAATCGGTGAACCCCCATGTAGCACCCACTGCCTGGTTTTGCCTGGTTCTACCGTGGACACGCTCTTAAGGTAAACATTAAAATGTGCTTTTTTGCGCCATAGAACAACCACGGTAAACGTCATTTTTCATCTCTGATTTTAATACAGATAATATCGTTTAAAAAACAAAAAAAGGCAATGTCAGAATACATGAGCTCCAGCTCTTTTGATTTCTCAACTTTGTATGATCTAACATCTTCCACGAGCCGCACGGCTGCCGTTTCGTTTAGCCTACTAATGCAAAACCTCGATTCTTAATTTTATTACGAAATGCATTGTGGGTAATTATGCAAATTTTCGACAGCACATGGCCCAGACCTCAATTCTTTATGGATTTTTTTATAAGTGCCCAGTCATCCGCTCCAACCAAACAAAAATTGCACCGATTGCCATCTTTTCAAGGCGAAACTCACTAAAATTGCCTTGGTTGGTTCTGGTATCTACCACAAGACGACCAGGAAAGCGATTTTACTCCAACAACACCATTGTCAATGGACATAAAGACTGGCGCTATTTTCTTTGTAAAATCGTCTTCGACCTTTGAATTCGTCCAAAAGTGCGTCTCCACCACCTAGACAAACTTAATGATGCATGACTAGTGGCTCTTGTAGTAGAAAATGACTGAAAAAAGCACTTATAAACTGGATTTTAGCTCAACTCAGGGTCAAATTGTTGACTCGGAATTGAACGAGCTAAAATCCGCAAGGCGTTCCTGGAAACCTTAAGCCATCGGTAGTTCGAAACAGCTACAGTTTCCCTGACAACGCCTTATTTAAAATTGAAATCGACTTTTGAATTTTTCGCATCAAAAATAGCCACAAATCCAATAAAAATCGCGGACAGGAAAGATTAAGGGTCACGTCATCCGGGTTTTTCCCCTTGTCGTGATGACTAGGGTTAGGGTTAACGTTTGGATAGGGTTTGGGTTGAGTTTTGGGGATTTTTGTTAGGATTTTGGGCTGCAGTTAGTTCTCATGCCAAGGGTTAACCTATCGCCTAGGGCTAAGTTTAAGGCTACATTAGTCACGTGACTAGCATCACCTGTCGAACTCGAGACCGCAACATACAAGTATTGTGTCCTCTCAACACGGTGCACCAATTAAAGTTCTTTGGTTGTGCCTAAATCTTAAAATGACTACCCCCCATACTTGCTGTTTTGCCCCGTTTTGGAAGAATCCCTCAATTTTGACTTGTGCGAAGTCCCCCACCTCTAACTTTGCAGAAAATGCTCGGTTTCATGCAAAACGATGTAGATTATTTTAGAATAACATATCAAACTTGTCTATAATGAAATAAGTGAAAAAGCTGACACTAAATGATGCAACTTTTATATTTGCATCATTTCCTATACTATTGTGCTGCGTTTACATATCGCATAGACGCGCTAAATACTTTTATTGTCGAGATATTAGAGAGATAATTACTAATTAATTCCTGCTCTGAGGCCGTCTTGCTGGTTTAGATTTATGTAAACCCTTGTCAAAATCCACGTAAAATTGTAAAACCGTCAATATTGATCTAAAATTAAATTAACACGCTGTCGCCAACCACCCCCTAAATGTACTACTAGATCGTGGGAAAAATGTATATGTTACCATATCTCTTAACTCAAAAATGATTTTCGGATCAAACTTGGGTCACGGTGAGATATTACTGGAAGCAATATATTGACATATGTTTTACTTTAAAAAAATTGAAATTATGACGTCATAAGATAAATTGCAACATTTCTACGATGGTCGTGACTGAGGAATAAATTTATCTTTTAAAAATGAAAGATCAGATAGAGAGAAGATGAAAACCGAAAACAGAATTTCGTTAGCATTAATTGATGAGGAGTAAGAATTTTTTAAAGTTAAATTAAAATTTATGACGTCATTATCCTTTGTCAATTCTAAATAATTTTTTTTTATGTCTTTCAAAAGTTTGATTAGGAACGAATACCGATTCCCAATACAGTACTAGCCCAGTGCAAAAGTTTGAGTCACATTTAAAGGGAAATGGTTCTTTCATTCTCTTTATTTAAAAAAAAAACTGTGACGTCATTTCATGACGTCATATTAAGAATTTGCTTAATTTCTCTCCATAGAGAGGGACATTCAAAAATCTAAAATCATACGATTGTAGAAGGCATTTGGTAATGTAGTTTAAACGATGAATGGGTATATTTAATGCCTTACAGAACAATTTTCACCAAGGAGTTTGTTTTATTATATGTTTCTATAAATAAGTTATTGAGGGGGAGGGGTGGGTACCCAATCCTTTGATCTCTTATAACTTCACAAATATTAATCTTATCGAAAAACGGTTTTCACATTTCAAACCACCTTGTACTAATCTTTCAAAATAAGTAAATGAATTGAACAGAATCGTGATTTCCAATTATGTAATAAAATGGTAACATTGATTATGACGTCATACTATCAAATTTGTGTCATCAAAATTTATCAAAAAATATTGCCACAATAGTTCCTGTGTATTGACAAAGTTTCAGTGATTTATGTCTAAAGCTTAGAAAGTTAATAAAATTTGAATTTTAAGTAGTACATTTAGGGGGTGGTTGGCGACAGCGTGAAAATGTCACACAATTAATGTAAAATTAAAAATTAAGTCGTAAAACCGACGAGTAGATATGGCGATATCGATCTTGTAAAATAAAATGTTAATTTTATTCATTTCTTAGGCCCACTTCGATTTACACATGATCTCCTAGTAAAAGATATGGATTTAAAGACAAAAGACACCTTATCCAAAGCATTAACTGGTAAGAGAATTCTAGAAGTGCTAAAATCCTACACGGGCAGTAAGGAAAAATTATTCGCCGGAAAATTTAAAGAAAAAATTATAATTTCCAACCCAGCTAAACAAGAATTGTATTTCTTTGCAGTACGTGAAAAGGAATGGAAGACATTTGCTTTAGAAAAAGTCAAGTTATCCGTAGAAGAAGTTAACTTTTTAGATGTCAGAGAAAAAAACCCTGTTCTTTGGATCTTGAATGATCATTGCGGAGACTGGTCTGTGGATGAGCTCTATACAGCTATTGTAGATTGTGGAGCAAATGCAGACGCAGATCGCTATCTTTAAAGCCAAAGAACTTCTTGTTTTTAGCATTTGAAAAATGTTTAAATAGAAATATGCAGTGTTTTGTTGCACGGAATACATGTACAGCGGTCTTTTACAAAAAATGACATCAATAGATTAACCAAAAATACAAGTAGATAACTGGATAGTGGCCGAAATATATATTATGAGTATCAATCATAAAGAAAACGTCTAAACGACTTTACTTTCTTATACAACTCAAGCGAGCAAACGTTCCTACACCAGATATAATTAGGTTTTATACTAGTTGCATTAGGTCAGTCTGCGATAACGCAGTCCTGTTTTTCATTCATCTCTGCCTAAGTACTTTTATTATATATTTGAGATACTACGCGCGTTGTGATTGGTCGAGCACTGTGCTTTATAGGTGAACGGAGCACAGTTGTGACGACATCATCACGAATCTCTGTCACGCACCGAACTCGATTTCTTTCAAGCTCTGGCAAAATTAGAAAACAAAACACTAAAATAAGATATTTTAAATCAGGAAATATTGAGAATTAGCCTATTTTCACACAGAAATACAATCTATTGTTTATATTTAGAAGGCAAAGTGAAGTTTCAAAAGAAAAAAAACGTAAAATACAACCAAAAAGTCACCAAAAAACAAATCGCAAAATATATAGGACTCAAAACCGGCCAAATATAAAATTACACCAAACTTGATGATTTCAAGACTTCTACAAAAAGCATAGCTTTCCAAACGATCCCTAAATATTGCATTCTCTAACAAAAACAACTTTGAGCATGTTTTTGCTGAAAAAAAATTAAGATTACTATCAGTTTCAGCAAACGGTTTTCTTGGGACGAACAGTTGGTGAAAATTTGTCAAAAGGACTGCAAAACGGCATAAATTTAAAACACATATGCTCCATGAGAACAAACTGGCATTTATTACAATTTTTTACTTACAGAAAAGTGATTTTCATTCATCGTTTATCCATAAAAACTTGTTTTTATCGGCCTTTTGCAGTCCCTTTTGCATAGATTGAATTTCATTCGCACAAGTGTAGCGTGGCGTGACAGTGTTATAGGAGACCGAAATAGGAAACCAAGACGGTAACCAATCAGCGCTCGAGAACTCACATGAATGTTAGTAGGGAGAATTTTGAACAAGAATCAGTAACTTAATCGATAAAAAACGTGAAATTAAAGTGATTTAAGCTTAAAATAAATGAGCAAATATATAATAAAACAAATAGAACAGTCTTTTCCGTGCTCTGTTCAGTTATAAAGCACTCAGAAAGTGAAGAGAGCACTCAAGAAGTGAGGAGAAGCACTCGCTTTCAGCTCGTGCTTCTCCCATCACTTCTTTCGTGCTCTCGTCACTTTCATCGTGCTTTATAACTGAACAGAGCACGGAAAAGCCTGTTCTATTTGTTAAACACAACGATCTTTAAGGAGTACACAAGAGGGCGTTAGCCATCATTTGCCCTCACTCTAGTTGTACAGAATCTTTAGCCTTTTTAAATATGGAATCTCTTCAGTTTGACCACCACATACACGTAACTTTGTAACTAAATTAAATTAAATTTTTGAAGACAGGGCATAGAGGGCATAGATTGCATCATTTATTGCCTCAACATCAAAATCCAAGGTACGCTCTTAGGCAAGCCCTAGTATTTGACATTAACTTTAAGACCAACAGGGCGAAGAACAGTTTTATAACTCACCATTGTAGACTCATTTATAATAATAAAAATTTCAACTGGCCTTCTTAGATAGGAATCAAATTTTACAGTATTCCATAGTTTTCATTATAATTATTCAATTAACATAATTATATTGTATCTATATTGTAAATAATTCTTATATCTTATGTAATAGGTCAGGATCGGGAACCCTGTGTCGTCCCGTGGGGTCTGGTACCTAGCCAGCCCATGTGGTCGTCGTTCGCCATCTTGTTTTTAAATACTTCGCTACTGATGTGTAATTAATACAAACATGTGAATACTTTATTAGTTTCGTGCCGTACCGTCAGGGTAAGCATATAATCGTTATTGTAAATCCTTTATTGTGTAATTTCTTTAGTATTTTCGTATCAAATAATCATTTAACTTGTAATTCTTTTAGGTTATTTGCCGTTTAATATCTTATAATAAACTCGATCAGTGGAACGTAAATCGCCTGCGTCACATGTGGCGTCGCGAGCAGGCGTCTCCTTTAAACCCTGACGGTCTACTGACGGCTAGATAGAGGTAAGAGATAATTATAACAGTATACGATGGCCTCGGTTCTGGAATTAGCGAAAGCGATGCAAGAGATCGCCAAATTGAAAGCACTCGTTGCAGAAAAACAAGACCTCGCTGATAAAGCGGAGAAAGACGCCGAAATCGCCGAAAGAGAAATTAAAAAGGTTCTAAGAAAGGAAAACGAAGTACAAAAAAGTGTGCTTTATGTTAATTCCAGAAAACTCGAGCGATTTCGTGGCAAACCAGAGCATGCTAATGACTTAACTATTGAAGATTGGATCCAAGACGCAAAGGCCGCCTGTGCAAGTAGGGGTCTAACAGAAAAAGAACAAGCAGCCTTTCTTATTGAACATTTAGCTGGAAGCGCGCGGTATGAAGTCATTGGAAGGGGTGAAGAAGTGATGAACAACCCTACACAAATATTCATGATCCTTACACGTGTGTTTGGGGATGGGGACAGCCTCCCACAGTTACAACAACAATTTTATTCCTACAAGCAGAAGGAGGGTGATGATCTGATCAAATGTTTCCTTGATTTAGTAAAGCTGATGGATAGAATTGTACAGCTTGATAGCTCTTTCAAAGCGGGTCGGGACACTCAGTTAAAAAACCGATTAGCTGAGGCGGTTAATGACCATACTGTTCGCACTGAACTGAGGAGGCTTAATTCAGACCAATCAGAGCTTTCTTTCTTTGATGCACGCGACAGGGTACTTAAGCTAATGAGAAGTCAGGATAACCCAAAAACCCCTAAAGAAAAGCAACAAGCTACCCTAAATGAAGTTTCAGTCAATAACGACCTCCATAGGATGCTTAAAGAACAGGGTCAACAAATAGCAACCCAACAGAAACAAATAGAATCACTGCTTACAGCATTGAACACTAAAAGCACACCCAGGGTTGGTGGGTCTCGAAAATGTTGGCTATGTGATTCCCCACAACATCTCAAGAGGGACTGCCCTAAGAACACTAGCACTAGTTTGACAAACACCACTCCCAAAGGCAAGGGTCAAGATGATTTAAACAGGTCGGGCCCATCGCAATGAGCCCTGCGGTGGGTGAGCACATTAGTGGAGGCTCAATAATTGCTCAAGCAATAGGGGACTGTCCTGAGGTGAGGGTGAGGGTCGATGATGTTGATGTCAGATGTCTGATTGACACTGGTGCAGAAGTGTCAACGGTGACGGAAAGCTTCTTCATGGAACACCTAGCTCCAGGAAGAGAAGTTGTTGATGTGACATCTTACATAAAGATCTCAGCTTCACAGGGTTTAGAGATCCCCTACATTGGCTACGTAGAACTCCAACTATCTGCTCTGTCTCACACCTTTGATGGTTTAGGATTTTTAATCGTTAAGGATCCCGTTTCAATTCCAATTCATGTTCGCAAAACAAGAGTACCTGGTGTTATTGGCTCAAATGTACTCAGAGACATGCGCAAACGTTTAATCCAATTGTATGGTGTTAACTTTGTTGATATTTTATCTAAAACATTACCTGATAGTGAAGTAAGTCTTCTCTATGCATTACAAATGTATAAAGTTCATTCGTTTAACCAAGAAACTGTTGCATCATCTCCATGCAATTTCGAAGGCAAAGTACGGTTAGTGGGATCGGGTCCAACCCTTGTCCCTGCACGTTCAATTAGAGTACTTGAGGGATCTGTACAGCCAGCTGATTCAACCTACACTGCCTTGGTAGAGAGAGTAGAAGCCCACGTGGCGGAATTACCAAGCGGAGTGTCTGTTGGAGCTGCAGTTGTCACAGTTGGACATGACGGACGAATCCCGATTCAAGTAGCTAATTTTAGCGACAAAGATATTTACCTCCAACCTCGAGATCCAATTGCAACCTGGTCAGTAGCTGAACTAACACCATCTGTGGAATTTGTGACTGTAAATGAAAATCATGTGTATGTACGTGACGCTGCATCGAGCGATAGTGAATCACACAACGCAGTCGACACCAACGCAACACTATCCAGGATGGACATTGGTGACCTAGCACCGTCTGAACGTCAGCGTCTGGAGGAAGTTGTAACACAGTACAACCACACGTTTAGTAAAGATGATGATGATATCGGATTTTGTGATCTAGTAGAGCATCCAATTATTACAACTGACGATCGCCCAATCAAAGTTCCACACAGGCGAGTACCACCACAACAATGGCCTGAAGTGAGAGAATATATCCAGAAATCGTTAGACCGCGGCATAATCAGAGAATCGTCGAGTCCATACGCTGCTCCCATCGTATTGGTGAAGAAGAAAGATGGTAAACTTCGGATCTGTGTAGACTATCGTCGCCTTAATGCAAAAACACATAAAGATGCGTATCCTCTACCTCGTATCGACGAAGCACTGGATGTTCTTAAAGGTGCAAAGTACTTTTGCAGCTTGGACCTCGCACACGGTTTCAATCAACTGCCAGTCAAAGAATCAGACGTAGAAAAGACCGCCTTCAAAACAGGGACAGGAGGACTGTATGAATACACCCGGATGCCGTTCGGACTGTGCAATGCACCGAGTACATTCATGCGTCTAATGGATAAAGCATTTGGAGATGTGAACTTTCAAAGCTTACTGGTTTACATCGACGACATACTAGTCTTCGGAAGCACATTTGAAGAGACTTTGTCAAGGCTGGAAATGGTACTGTCTCGGTTGTCAAAACTCAATCTTAAAGTGAAACCTGAAAAATGTCAGCTTTTCAGAACAAGGGTTCGTTACCTGGGACACATAGTGACATGTGATGGGACGTCCCCTAATCCTGAAAAGATACGTGCTGTTGAAGATTGGAAAACACCAGAGACGTTGCGTGAGCTCCGTGGTTTTCTTGGACTTTCGGGGTACTACAGAAGATTTATCCCGAAGTACGCCGAGATTGCCCACCCTCTTCAGTGTCTTGTACGAGGAGGACAAGAAACAACAGGACGTAAAAGGAAGAAGCAACCTACAGCCCGTGACGAAAGAAGTATCAAAGACAAATGGGACTCTTCTTGTAATGATGCATTCAACAAGCTTAAACGTTCCTTGACAACAGCCCCGGTACTTGGATTCCCAGACTTTAATCGTGAATTCATCTTGGAGACAGACGCGAGTTTTCACGGATTAGGTGCTGTCTTGTCTCAGCAACAGGAACATGGACTTGTTGTTCTTAGTTATGCAAGTAGAGGTCTTCGACCCACTGAACGCAATATGCAGAACTATTCTAGTATGAAACTTGAACTGTTAGCACTGTACTGGGCAATCGCTCAGAAATATCGTGATCTCTTGATAGGATCGAAGTTTACTGTATATACTGACAATAACCCTTTAAGTTATTTACAGAGCACAGCGAAGCTTGGTGCGACGGAGATGAGATGGTCTGCCGAACTTGCACAATTTAACTTCACTGTAAAGTTTCGCTCTGGCCGAAGTAATCGTAATGCAGACGCTCTAAGCAGAAAGACATCTCATGGTGAGGAACCGAAAACAGCAAGGCTAGAAAACACCGCAGCTCAAGACAATCAGGAACAGAATCGAGAAGTTGGAACGCTACTGCCACCTTTAATCACCGCATTTGTTGAAGAGTTGTCATCAGAGACTCTCTTGCAGGAATCACAAACACGAACCCAAGGCGTAGCACCAAAGATCCCATCTACACTCCCATCGATTTCAAAGAAGGACTTGACTGTGATGCAAACTGGAGATAACTCAACAAGCAGACTATGGCATTACTGGAAGCTCCAACGCGCCCCAACAGTGAGACAGCTCATGAAAGAAACCAAGAATGCTCGTAAACTGCTGCGAGAATGGAAGCGCATAAAAGAGGAAGACTCAATTTTATACCGCGTCATTCACATTCATGGCCAAGAAGTTAAACAGCTTATATTACCAGACGCACTTAAGAGTAAAGTGATGACATCAGTTCATGATGATTTAGGACATCAGGGAATTGACAAGACAACCGCTATAGCAAGACAAAGATGTTACTGGCCCGGAATGTCACGAGAAATCGCAGAGTATTGTCGAAATTGTCAGAGGTGTACTATGTCCAAAGCAGGGAAGACGCTGCATCCAACCATGGGTTCCCTTACAGCCAGCGCTCCATTAGAAGTTTTGGCTATGGACTATACTCTACTTGAGAAAAGCACTAGTGGATTTGAAAACGTCTTAGTTCTCACAGATGTATTTACGAAATTCACCCAAGCAATACCAACAAAGGATCAACGAGCACCGACTGTAGCACGCACATTGGTTAACACGTGGTTTGTACGATTTGGCGTCCCAAAGCGGCTTCATAGCGATCAAGGAAGGAACTTCGAAGGAAATGTCATACGTGAACTCTGTAAGCTATATGGAATAACCAAGAGTCGAACATCGCTCTACCATCCAGAAGGTAACGGGCAATGTGAACGGTTTAATCGAACATTGCACGACCGATTAAAGACCCTAGCTCCAGAGAAGAAAGGCAAGTGGCCACAATTCTTACCTGAACTAGTATACGCTTATAACTGCACACCGCATTCATCCACCGGCTACTCGCCTTATTACTTGTTTTTTGGAAGAAACCCAATCCTTCCTATCGACCACATGCTACAAGCTGTGGATCAGGATGATGGAAACCTTTGTGTTGAGGAATGGATTGCTGATCACCAGAAGCGGTTAAATCAAGCATTCAAACTAGCTGAACAGAAGACTGAGAAAGAAGCACTCAGACGAAGGAAAAGAAACAATGACAAAGCTGTAGATACAAGTCTGTTAGTTGGTACACAGGTGTTCTTAAAGAATCGTGTAGAAGGACGAAACAAAATACAAGACGTATGGGATGCAACACCCTACAAAATAGTCAAACGGTTAAACACCGGAAACACCTATGTGGTAGAATCACTGGATGAACAACCAGCCAAGAAGACGGTCTACAGGAAAGACATGTTACATGCCAGTCATCTAACCAAAGACACAGAAATACCTACTCAAAAGACTGACTTAACCAAGGAAGATGAGAAATCAACGTCTACATCGTCAAATGAGGACCTGACTGATGAGTCTGATGTGACTGACAGCGACACATATGAGGAACTGACTGATGAGTTTGATGTGCCTGACAGCGAAGAAAAAGTCAACGATGAACCTCTACAGACAGCAACAGATGTTACCACTGATGATGTACCACTTAGACGTTCAACCCGAAGAGCAGCAGGAACACACTCGAATCCACATCACTTACCAGTACCAGTATCGATCAGCGAGAATACAGCAGGCCTGGTGAATCCACAAGATGTTATTAACACTGTTGCACAAACAAACTTACTTATTATGCAAATGTTGAGTAAGACAGTTTAAGACACTTTTATATTTGGACATGTTATTTCTCTATGTTTTTCATTTATTACAGTTTTATTAGGTTGTCGAGGTCTTCAACCTCAAGCAGGGAAGTATGTAATAGGTCAGGATCGGGAACCCTGTGTCGTCCCGTGGGGTCTGGTACCTAGCCAGCCCATGTGGTCGTCGTTCGCCATCTTGTTTTTAAATACTTCGCTACTGATGTGTAATTAATACAAACATGTGAATACTTTATTAGTTTCGTGCCGTACCGTCAGGGTAAGCATATAATCGTTATTGTAAATCCTTTATTGTGTAATTTCTTTAGTATTTTCGTATCAAATAATCATTTAACTTGTAATTATTTTAGGTTATTTGCCGTTTAATATCTTATAATAAACTCGATCAGTGGAACGTAAATCGCCTGCGTCACACTTAACTCATAGTTTTTCATTTATATATTATACGTAATTTAGCCAATGCCTACAATGTACATTATTTTAGTAAAGTACCTATCTCAAAGGTAACTGGATCTTTCGTCCCCTTTGTTATATACATTAAATACACATTAATACACACCATAAACAACTAGTTTCGACTAATTTCGACAATACTGTTTTAGTAGAAATAAGCATTTTGAGCTTCTTTTGGATAGGTAGAAAAACAATTTCGAAGCGTGTAAAATCGGTGCTATTTAGATTAAGGTATTTGCCCACCCTAAATATGTGTCTTTTTGAAAATTCATATAAATCAAGATTTAAAATTGCTCAATTTTTGATGGTATATAGTCATTCTTCATTCTATGGAAAAAATGTTTTTCTGTATTTTCATCGAGTATAGAATTACACAAGGTGTTAATTAGATTAGCTTTCTTGAACAGGTGAATTTCAGCAGTTTGCGTTTTTCTCCTAATGTCTTTATTATTTTCAAAAAAAATTAGCAGATTCATGTTTCTGCAGTAGGACTACATAATCGTAGTTTCACGACAATCGTTTGAATGATTAGATAGAAAGTTATTTGCAATAACATAAACAAAGTGAAACAAACAACTTTAAACATTTTAAATACCTCAACCAAACAATAGATCGACGGTCGTGAAACTACGATTGTCTGTTATCATATCCTCAAAGAGCATGCCAAAATTTAGGTCAAAATGCTGATTATTTACTGAGAAATTTTGATCCTACCAACAGTTAACTTTTTAGGTATCAGATAAATAGCAAATATTTCAGTATTGAAGTCTAAAAACAGCCGTAAAACAGTCCAAATCGAACTTATGTTTGTCTTTTCCGCCATCTTGAATATAAATCCGCTGGTTTAACGTATTGCGGGAGCTAAAATCGAACAAATTTTGCTTTGCTGTGGGACTCCTGTGTCCGTTGTTATGCAATATGATCCTAAGCTTTGGTGAATGTTGCAACGCCCCCTGGAGTGAAGCTCTTACGCTTAATCTTGCTTCAAATTGTTGAAATAACTATTTTTGCGAGTAAAATTACATCAGTTATGAATTTCTGCAAACATCCTTAATAATTTTTGTCTCTTTTGGCTTGTAAAGGCGATGTCTTTGCCAGTAATATTACAAGAATCTGTTTGTGACCTTTGGAGGTGTGAGAATTGTCACATTTCCTTAGAGATGTCACATCAACTGTCAGTCCAGATCCAATAAATCATGCAATGTTCAACTCTCATTTTGGAGGTTTATTAGTTTGAGAAATTTACAAAAAAATACATTTTTGGAAAATACATGGTACAAACAAAAGATCTGTTGAAAAAAAGTTTCAAAAATAAGACATATAATTTGCATGGGCAAATACCTTAAAAACCTGTTACGATAATAAGCGATCGATATTCATTGTAAATATCAAGATGTCTATCCTTCTCTGTTCTCTATTCCTATAACGTACGTCTTTTGGATCAATGGTGCTGTAATAAAAACTACATAAGTATAATGTTCATAATGAGGCCTTATTCTGGTAATACGAAACCCATGGTAAATCAAGAAAGTCGAAATAAATTTAACTAAACAGTGTTTGTTACACATTATAATAGCAAGTTTCAGTCTAAGTCCAGGAAAAGCCACTAGCACCCAATAATATGACTATCAATGAAAACAAACATCAATAGTCTAGAGTTAGTGAGCCTACTGATTACTCATCGATGTACGCATGTATCCATTTGAAAATATAAGGGAAAGAAAGAATCGCTGGTATAGAGTAAGGTCCAGGAGAAAACTGCAAGCAGTGAGACTGACAATGTAAAACGCACTGACTGCTAGTCTAATCTAGATAAGAGGGTAAAAATGTATCTTTATTTCCGCTAATTGCTTATTGTTGTATGAATAAATAAGTTTAACAATAAATGTTCTTTTAAATAGTCAGCTCCCATTTCTTCATAGTTCTGTTTCGTGAGACTGCCCAGTGTTAAGTTCGAGGCGTTGCTCGCCCATTTGCGCGCACCAAGCCATGCATCGAGACTTGGTTTCTTAGCTTGGTAGATTTTGAATGTTGATTTAAAAGATCTTATCGCCGCAGTTCTTTTTCTAGACGTTGGGGAAAGTTGGGGAAAACGGTGTTATTATAAGTAATACCATGGCTCGAGGGAAATTAGTGATTAAATTTCCCCGAATACCGAGGGAAAATTTGTGGAAGTCCCGTGGGCGCAGCCCGAGGTATTCGGGGAAATTTAATCACCAATTTCCCGAGTGCCATGGTATTACTTTGTAATACCATGATCACCGAGGAAATAAGGGAAAAAAATGTTTTTCAATTCAATGTTCGGGTTTCTAAGTCAAGAAAGCGTGAACAACGAAAGCATTCAGAAAGTCATTAGCATGTAGAGGGCGTTTCCACGTCACATTAAGGCTTGATAGTGGTGAAATCAAACAAAATTTTACAAATAAATTGCTTTGTTTTCTATTTTCGGTTTATCGTATGAGTGCGCAGGCGCAGATTCGGAAAACACTTGCAACAAGGAAACCATGTTAGTAATAAGGTATGTAAAACACTCTCACAAGTGTTAGAGTATGGACTCGTGTGTAGTACAGGGTCCTTTATGTTAAAAATTTCCAACTGGGTCGAAGCGATCCAGGAATGGTCTCGATGATTGTTATGATGAGGGACCATTAGGGGATAGTCTCCTAAATTTTCCTCATGCATACAACATGAGGGAAATTTAGAAGACAAAGAAATCCTTTGTCTTTTACTAAATTTCCCTTGCATAAATTAAAAGACAAAGGATTTCTTTGTCTTCTAAATTTCCCTCATGTTGTATGCATGAGGAAATTTCGGGTTTGTTAACCCCTCGGAAGACAAAAGAATCCGAGGTGATCATGGTATTACCACCAGTTAAAAAGATATTCTGAAAATATAAAGACAATTTATAAGCTGTTTATCTATAGGGGTAGGGTCACATGACCTGATCTTGCAAAACGCCTATTGTGTACTAATCACTCGATCTGCAGTCAACCGCATCAAAATTCATTTTTTAATTTATCAATATACAGCTGCACACCCAGAATCAGGAGGGAATATCTCATTTAATAGCCAGTAATATCAGTAAATAAATACATTCATTTTTGATATACAGTTTAGACAATTAAATGGGTGTATTATATTGAGTTGTCCTGATCGAGACACGAGAGATATCAATCCTGAAGTTTGTAGTGCCGTGGTATTACTTGTAAACTACAAAAACGGCTGAGTAGATACAAGTCATTGCATTCAGGATGATACCTTATAGGAAACAAGTTGAATGTCAGTTATATGGCGAAAGTGTCACGCATCGACCTTCATGCTACGGCAAATCACATTGCGAAAATAATCAAATTCAATCACAAAGGAAGGCAAAAATTATTTTTTTATTGAGAAATACAGATAAAATTTTGTAAAGTTCTAACTTTACTTTTTTTACTTTAAATTAAAAAATGGCAAATACAGTCATTCACACAAGCGCTGTAGAAATGGTTTTCATCGAAAATATTTCTGGACATGTTTTTGATGAAAACATTTTCGACGGCTAGCGACCGTTAAAAATTTGACAAAAAAAGTTGAAAAATTATACAAAATACAAATGACAAACAATCGATGCAAACATAATGACATTTATTGCAATTTTCTACTTACATTAAGTCAATTCCCATTCATAATCTCTCCATAAATATGTTTTTATCGGACTTTTTTGGAGGAAAAACCTTCGTGTAAATCGCAAACTTTCCTTTGACTTTGCACAATTGTGTCGTGACACGATGGCGTAATCTATTGTCAATAGCCAAAAATGACGCCATTCCAAAAAACAAGACATTCTGCTGATCAAAATCTCTACTTTAGTTTCTGAATAAAACCTGACCTTTCCAAGACTGAATAATTGAAAAAGTAACTAAAAAACGTACATAATTAAAGGTTTATTAGTTAAAGCCAAACGGGATGAAAATATGCTCTAATGATCACAAATATATATTTATACTGACTATTTCAGTAACTGATGAATAACACAAGTTGTTAGTCAAAGTCTGCTATCTTTCAACTTAGTTTAAGCAGAGTTAAGTTCAAGTCATCCTAATGCTAAGAATGAAGAAAGTTAAAGCTATATGGGAAAGAGAACGATTAGAGAATGATTTAATTAGTAAAAACGGCATAGTTTACTATGGTTCGACGGGTTGAATTGATCACAGCCTATGATTTTATTTGGTTTCCAAACGTCTACTTGGCTTTGTCGTTTCTCAATGATTTTTTCTTTTTTTTAAAGACAAAAGTATTATTAGAGCCGGCATGATAATCCAAGAAAACAAAAGACCAATTAACTCAATAACCCTCTATCACACCATCAGCGGCTCATCAAGATATTCAATTTTGCCGCAACTTAGGAAAATAGTGAGGATCAAAATTCAGGTTGAAAAACGGAAATTTTATAAACATCAAAATGATCCATGAAAGAGTACAAAACGTTCGTCAGAACAAGATCTTACTATCGCACTATGTAAGGTTTTTTTCTTTTGTAAAATGTTAGGATAAAAAGGCTGTGAATATTGCTTCCATATGATAAAACGGCGAAATTGAAAAACAAATATCTCCTTCTAACTTAAAGGGTGGAAATCATAAACACTTATCTCCTTTTCAATTCCAGCTAAGTAACTTTTTTAGATCACTTTTTAAATGTTTATTATTCAACTTTTATCATAGCTAGGTGAGGCAATATGAAGCAGTTTCATGTAAATGCCTCATTAACTCTGTCACCTTCATTTTTCGGTGTTTTGAAACTCCCGGGGGAGCAGACGTCATAAGATTTTGGATAAAAAGGAAGAAAAGGAACATATTTCGCAAATTTATACTTAGAAATTCTACTCAAGCAAAACGGCAGGTTATAAATCTCTCGAACACTGTTGCTGGATTCATCTGAATCTTGGCTCTCCATTTCTCCCTTCCAAGCGATGATCATGCCTCTCTCTTGTAGTGACCCAGGTATAGTGTTATCAAAGAAACAGCCGACCACACCAGCAACAAACATATTTGTAGTCAACAGTACCTTGAAGATTTGATCGAGCTCGGTAATGCCTAAATAAGATATAAATATGAAGAACTTAGAATTGGAAGTTGAAATCAAAAGGCAAAGTTCCTTTTTCTCCTCACTTATTCCCGGGGTAAAAGTATCGGATAGCTTGTCGTATCTCTTAGGGGTAGTGCCGTAATAAATATATAGATATCAAGAGCTTAGAATTGGAAGTTGAAATCGTGTACCCGATACCTTAACCCCTGAATGTCCCACCCACAGTTTTTAGGTCGACAACGCGCGTACCTAATAGTATTTGACTGAGAAACATGCGGCCAGTTAGAATTCAATCATTCAAAATAGTCATATTATTCACCTGTTTTGATGACATCATTTTCATTGAACCAATAAGGTACAGCCATTCCCATCAGCAAGGAGAATCCCAAGACGAAAAGATTTCGTGAAGAATTCAGATCAACAAATCGTACGTTTGAAATACCAACAGACACTATCATTCCAAACATTACCATCTGAATACCGCCAATAACGGGATCGGGGATGGTTGTGAGCAAAGCACCGAATTTTCCAAAGACTGCAAGGAGTACCATAAACACTGCTGCTACTTGGATCACAACCCGGCTACCAACCTGGAATTTGTAACTGGAATTAAAAACAACAGCAATAGCTACTTTTAAAAATCACTTCTTTTAACGTCTTTGAATCTTGATCAGATGTACACAAGTGTGCTACTAATTTGAAAGACGCAAGCCAACACTCAATGCACACAACACTGCTCATATGTTTTTTAAAAAAAAAACTCGTTGCATGGGAGAGAACGGCACATCAACAAACTCATTAACATATCATCCATACCAGTGCCGAACCTGGTTCACAGCGTTGTGATCTATAGGTTAATGTTATCCCAATGATTGAAGTAAACAGCAAAATACAATTGAACTTCGCATCCTAATGATGCGAGGAAATGCAATTATATCTGTTATTCAACACTAACCAATAGCAGAGTTCATCACAAGATCCAAGCTGACATGGTTTGAGAAGAGAAGAACCCCGAAGGGTAAAAAAGAAAGACCCAGACCACAGCGATGAGAGGCGGAGCTGTTAACTACAACGCCACCTAACATACGCAAGTGATGTTCTGGTTTACTAAGCATCTATAGCTTCGTAGATTATAAGCTCTTCTTCGCTAACTTAAATCATGTCAGGAGGCATTGCTCCCTGCCACCCAAAAGAAATTTCAAATCAAGATTAAAGACCTACAGTTGTTTTTAGTTAAAGTGCAAGTATCACCAAAAATAAACTTTGCTTGAAATGATTGCTCCCAATGATTTATTTTCGAATCCAAATGTCTTATATGTCTTATATTGTCTTGTGAGACTTCCAAGTGAAGTTGAAAAGTAAAAGTACAAGAACGTCAAACACAGCCGATAAGCAGCTGGGTTCAGGTTTCACCCGTTTCAAAACAATTGCATTTTAAATACATTATTAAAACTGATCATATAGAATATACACAATACCAGATAGGTCTAACCTTTGTACAACATTCTAAGCTTTTCAAAACAGTCCTGAACGAATGGTATTGTTTGTCTAAAATGTAATTTTGAGCACGTTTTGGTTGAAAAGACTACCGAATTGATTGTAAGTGAAGATTTGTCGAAAAGACTGAAAAACGCATAAAATTAAAACGATAACAACTCCATGACAGCATAGTTACATTTATTACAATTTTCTACTTACAGAAAAGTAATATCCATTCATGGTTTAACCATAAAATTGTTTTTAAACTCCTTTTTTGTTGAAAAAACTGTGTCGATGACAAACTTTCCCTCAAATCCGCACGAGTGTTGCGTGACAATCGTTCCTCCTCATACGTCACAGATACGGATCGTCATATGACCTTGAAATTGACCTTGGCAAATACGGTCGCTTTTTTGCGCAAAATAACATGGATTTCGAAGTTTTTAATATTTTTAAAATGATATTAGGTACAAAGCAACTACTTTTCGATCTAATGATGATAAAATCAAACCACTTATTTTTGGTGATACTTGCACTTTAAATTAATGTGTTTGATTGCATGGTGGTTTACCGCGCGCCTCTCACCATTGCGAGTTTTGGCTCAGGTACATATCCATACATATCTTTATTATGTGTTCCCTTACGGGCTTTTCGACACTTAATTACATTTTATTTTGAATAGTGTATATTACTATCATTATACTAGAGATTTGCAATTTATAATAGTGAACATTAATTATTAATAGTGTGCATCAATAACATTATACTAGAGATTTGCAAGCATGGACATCTTCAGATCTTTTTTAAATTTAGGTAGCTTGACTTCTAATTTCAGTTCAGGTTGTAGAGAATTCCAAATTTTTACACCTCTGTAGGTAAATGATCTTTGTCCGCTTTTTGTGGTTAGTTTGGGGATGCTTAGGTCTTTGCGGTTTCTCGTATTAACAGAATGGATGTCTGATCTTTTTTGGAATTTGTTGGTAAGATACCCTGGGGCTAGTCCTTTGATGCATTTAAAGGTCATTATAGTGTCTCTGTACTTTAATGTGTCTCTGACGGGGAGCCACTGTAGTTGACGTAAGATGGGAGAAATATGATCGAATTTCTGTATGTTTAGGACAATTCTGGCCGCAAAGTTCTGGACTAGTTGTAATTTTCTGATGTTTTGGTCCGAGGTGTTTGAGGTATGGATTATATGTGAGTAGCGTTTGTTTGATGTGTTGTTATCTACTACTTTGCCACTATGATATGGTTTTACGGTTCTCCGTTCTTCCTTCGTCAAAAATCAATATGTGAGTCGCGTGTTATAAATATTAAATGTAGTGGTATTAAGTGTGAGCAAACCTCACGGAAGAGCCCCGAGGTGGAGTGATTGTTGTAAAATACATGTTTAAAGTAATTAAACCAAACCACTTTCACATTCCCTTCAGTGGAAAATATATATTCTATATGGAATACTAATATCGCAACAATTTTACCTTTGTAATACCAATGACACCAATGTTTGAGCTGTACGATGTCGTCCCGTTCCCAGTGCCCCACAAACCAGCGAGCAGGCAACCCAAACCTTCGATTCCAATCCCACGATTCATGGCGTGTCCAGGAGGTGGAGGTGCACCACTCATTCGTGCACATGCGTAGTAGTCTCCAATAGACTCGATAATTGAAGCAATGCTACCAGCAAGCATTCCAAAAAAACCTGCCAAACTCACAGTCGGTGTTCCCCATTGTCCTTAAATTAGAAAAATCAGTTTTTTCAACATTTCAAGCTGGTATATATATTTTATTGTATTCTTATCCGCACCTTTTACCCGCACCCGAACTTTTTCACCCGTCATATTGCTTCGGTTAAAAATTCGCAATAATCTGTAGCGAGCATAATCCCTTTTGTCCCTTGTGTTCCCCATTGTCCTTAAATTGGAAAAATCAGTTTTTTAATATTTCAATCTGGTAGCCAGACACGGGTGTACAGCTTCACGCCCTTCTCTGAGAAGGCGAGGCACTGAGAGAGAGAACAGTTTCTTGCATGACCTATGTTGCAATGTATTCGCCCGGGCTGTGAACCGAACATACACATACTCCCTCAGAATCCGATCTACTAACCACTACATCGACTAAAATAAAAATGTCCTTAGTGTACACGTATCAGAAATGCCGTATGTAATCTAAAAAACAATGCCATATTACCATATATGGTATTGTAGGTGAGAAGTAACAAAAGACTTTAGTTAGCGCGCAAGATTTGTTTCCTTTTTTTAACAGGTTGAGATTGCAACATAACAATAGGCATATCTTTGATACGAGACAATGTACAATGCATTTCTGTCTTTTACTGGATATTTGAATCGAAACCAGTGAGACTCCACTTTTAAAATACCGATCCTCTGTCTTCGGTCAATACTGGGATATTGAAAGAAAAAATATAGATCAATTTACCTGGATATGGGAATCGGAACCAGTAAGACTCTTTCTGAAGAACTTACACCAAATCGTGCTAGGAGGTTATTTACCTGGATATGTGAGTCGGAACTAGTGAAAATCCGATTTTAAAATAACGCTCCTCTCTCTTTGGTCAATACTGGGATATTGAAAGAACAATTCTGGATCAATTTACCTGGATATGGGAATCGGAACCATTTTGCTTTTGAAATAGCGATCCTCTCATCTGTCCGTGCTTTAGAACCAGCAGGGAAACCGCCAGCTTCTGTTATGATGAGACAGACGATCCAAGAGATCAAAATGGCCAGGATTACCTAAAGTGTTAAGTAAAAGCATTGTTAACTGTATCAAGGCTTTGAAAATATGGCTAATACAGTGGTACTATTAAGCGATCACCCTCGGGACTTTCTACAGTGGCCGCCTAATAGAGGGTGACCGCTTGATGGGTGACCGCTTAATAAAGGTACCGCTGTATCTTATTTTCGTAGGGAAAACCATAATGCATAGACTTTTTTCCACTATTATTTATTTCTAAACTGAATTTGCCTCTAACGCAAATTGCACGCGTATATATTAAAGTCTTTAATCATTTCAATAATTAACAATTATTCGCCTGAGGTGAATAATCGGTTTAGTTTAAATACAAAGGTGACTATTTCAAAAAAGAAAGAAGTAAACAGCATTGAAAGTGAAAATATTTTATTTTTTAAAAGAGCGACCGTTACGCGTAAAAGTTGTACACTTTGTCTCGCATATAATGACAAAAAAAAAAAACGTGAAAATTTACTATGATACCTTTAAATAGCTTGACACCAAACTAAGTAGCTTCTTTTGTCGATTTTGGGACAGCATTTTCTTTAAAGTTTTCAATTTCATCTTCGCTAACCGTGACAAAACAACTACTGGCAGCCATTTTGTCTGAAAAGGTGATTATCGGCTGATAATCCGTGATAGCAAACCAATCAGAGCGCGATTTTGTATAATCACCTTTGTATTTATACTAATGGTAATTACCTACTTTTCACACCGAAGATGTACTAGAAGTGCAAAAGCTCGGCAACTGAATAGATTATTGTGGAAGAAAGGCGTACATATTATGGAAGTTATTCAGGACTGTTCAATAAACCAGCAATCTAATCATGCTGCAGTCTAGCAATCCATATCAAGTAACCAAACTGAGTAATCATTATACTAGCAAACTGAAAAACCGCATAAGGCCGGTTTTTGCTTTGGTATGCATTTCGATTACATAGAAATGTACACTTATTTTCAAAGGGCCTGAGTATTAATAGATGTACCATGGTTTTAAAAACAACACGATACTTTTGATGTTTATAAAAGATATGAATCTGCGGAAACATGTTTTGTCATGCTGTAATCATCGTACAATTAATATTTTATTTATTTATTTATTATTTATTTATTTGAAGATTCGTACATTTAATACAATGTACAGGTGATACGAATAATAGGACATAGGTCCCCTACAAGATTCGACGACCATTTTGGTTTTCATATTAGAACTTACTGGAAACACTTTGAAGAGTTTGAATTGTTTTCTGGTGAATCCTTTGTTTCTTTCGTAAATATAAACAGGTACTGCAACTTCTTTTAGATACTGGGAGAAGCCTACGACAAGTACAATCGTCCTGAAAGACAAGGATTAAAAATAGATTGGAGGTTTATCGTATAGACCTTTGTCAAAAATGTTTGTTAGTGAAAACCGGACGTATTGTGGTTAAGGCAGACACATACGAGTGTTTTTTATCTAGATTGCAATATATCGTTTCTCAAACTCATTAACTTTTTCCCTACTGCGCCTTTAAAAACCAGTCCCTCAAAATTGTAGCTTTCTCGCTTTGAAAGTCATGGCTCTAATATAAGGTGAACGTTACAATGTGCGTTTTTGCGCCATAGAACAACCTCGATAAACGTCAGTTTTCACCTCTGTTTTTTATACCAATAATATCGATCATTTAAAAAGCAAAATTCGGCATTCACAGAACACATTAGCCCCAGCTCTTTTCATTTCTTAATTTTTTATGATCTAACATCTTCCACGAGCCGCACAACAGCCGTTTCTTTTAGCCTACTAACGCCAAAACGCGTTTCTCCATTTAATAACGAAAAGCATTGTGGGTAATTATGCAAATGTTCGACAGCACATGGCCCCAGGTGGTGGTCGCTCTCAGGCCGCAAAGCATTATTTTTAGTATTTTCAAGATGGCCGACGTCCGGCGTCGTATTCGGCAGAATCTAATGGTAAGTTAAAACACTTTTTTCTATATCATGAAGCTAAATTGATAGCGGATTCTGCTTTAAATAGCAATTTAAAGATTATTTCTCATAAATGGGTGGTAAATCAAAGTGTAATGTGGCAAATTAAAGGCTAAATTACTAATTTAAAAGTTGGACTATTTTACGCGCCAAATATGTTAGCAATAGTGGTAGTCGTTAAAATCGCGCTTGTTCAAAAACTGTACCATGAATTTCTTTCATATTTTATCAGAATGGTCTTTTTATAATTTCCAACCACATATCGGATTGCGCCCAAAGGCGCCCCTTTCTTTGGTATGAAAATATGTGTTCAAAGTTGACCTATTTATAGGTAGTTTCGCGACCGTTTAACGTCATGTAGCTTCATGTGTTATGGTTCTTTTAGAGTCAAGTGTCTTAATATTTCGCTCAGTTCGACTTGTTTTTATTCAAAACAGGAAAAATGAATAACAAACGAACACACGGAGGAAGTACTGGCGACACTCCAGGAAAAAGTAATAAAAAAAATCCAAAAAAAACAGTAAAAAAATCCTTGTTCGTGAAGAAACCTCAGGAAGCCAAGTCATCAATATCCACACCAGCCTCATGGTTAGATGCAGAAACAGCTGCTCTTATCCAATACATTGCATTGTATTGGGATGGTCCTGTAAAGGATGGATGGCCTACTAACAAAGCACCATACTTTTGGGATTGTTGTGCTAAGGCAATAAGTGAAACCACAGGTCAGCCAAGGAAAACTGGTGAGTATTTGAATTGATTATACTTAATGGCAATAACTATATTTAAATTATATACATTTGTTCTTTCTTTTCCTAAAGTAGTAGAGCAAAAACAATAAAACCATGAAATAAAACCTATTTAGTGACTTTCTGGTCACTAATTTATTGACTATCTAGTCACTAGATCACTTAACGAGAAACCTCAAATACAAAAGGAAACAATACCTCATCACAACTTTACTTGTATTTGGTAGTCAATAATAGTCACTAAATAGGAAATGTTGCACATGAGATGGATATAGTGCCCTCCCCTCCTCCCCCCAAGTCAAATAAAGTTGAAATGAGGTATTGTTGAATGCTTAGTTTCAAACATTTATATCAGACTTTATTTTAAAAGCAATTTGACTATTATGGTTGTTGAACTTGATAGTTAACTCTTTGTTCTTGTAAATCAAAGATTTTATCAATTCACATTAGCATGATTTTGGTCTATATATACAAACAAAATACCCACGGTATTATATTTTTTATAATTCTGTAATAAAAATGCTGATATGCATTGCATATTAATTACTTTTTTAATCTTTTTTAATTTCAGGAAATTCATGTCGTTCAGTTGTGACAAAGTATCTGAAACCTAATTTTACCCTCTCTGAGGCCGAGGAAAAATATGGAATAAACTATTTTGAAGACCTCACCAGCAACTCTACTCATGCATCAAAACCGTCCAGTGTTCAGCCCCTGTCACCAATGTTTGGACATTCACCATCTGCCAACAAGCTGAAATCCTGTCCAAACATTGGTGACACTGTGTGTAATTTGTTTTCTATGTTTAAGTTTGACATGTCAACCAAAATGAAGAAACAGTTCATTGGTTATTTGATCAAGGTATTCCTACAAAATGAATATGGACTTCCATTTCTAAAGTTTGCAAATGGCAACATTTTTGACACTGTAATGGATGCTATATACAAACTATACTCAGCGGGAAAGCACAATTTGGTGCTTCATCTATCAAAAGCAGTTGCAGAAGGAAAACTGAAACTGGACAGGATGCCATTTGGCTTACTGGACTATAACATCCGCTTCTTCAACGCTACCAGTACTGTGAATTTGGGCATGGAGGACCACTATGCATCATGGCAAGAAACTATGCTTGCCCACTTTGGTCACAAGTGGGTTTCTCTGAGCCGTGGTCCAATGTGGCAGTATGATGAAGTTGATGAAAGTCTGGAAAGTGTTAAAGATATTGTTGCTGAGGCCTTGTCTATTTCTGGTGCCAATGTAGATGGTCATAGTGAGGAAGGTCAATTTGGAGGGTGTCGTAGTGAGGAAGGTGCAGTGGATAGTCAGGAGGGTGAGAGTTGCATTAGTATGGTTGAAGGTGTTACTCCATTTGTAGATGGTTGTAGTGAGGAAGGTCAATTTGGACGGTGTCGTAGTGAGGAAGGTGCAGTGGATAGTCAGGAGGGTGAGAGTTGCATTAGTATGGTTGAAGGTGTTACTCCATTTGTAGATGGTTGTAGTGAGGAAGGTCAATTTGGACGGTGTCGTAGTGAGGAAGGTCAATTTGGACGGTGTCGTAGTGAAGAAGGTCAATTTGGACGGTGTCGTAGTGAAGAAGGTGCAGTGGATAGTCAGGAGGGTGATAGTTGCATTAGTATGGTTGAAGGTGTCACTCCATTTGTAGATGGTTGTAGTGAGGAAGGTCAATTTGGACGGTGTTGTAGTGAGGAAGGTGCAGTGGATAGTCAGGAGGGTGAGAGTTGCATTAGTATGGTTGAAGGTGTTACTCCATTTGTAGATGGTTGTAGTGAGGAAGGTCAATTTGGACGGTGTTGTAGTGAGGAAGGTGCAGTGGATAGTCAGGAGGGTGAGAGTTGCATTAGTATGGTTGAAGGTGTTACTCCATTTGTAGATGGTTGTAGTGAGGAAGGTGCATTGGAAAGTCAAGAGGGTGAGAGTTACATTAGTATGGTTGATGAAGGCAAGCATGATAATATATCAACCTTATGGTCAACATTATCTACTGAAGAGGTGTCTGAGTTGTTCGAGTCTCATGGCAACCCGTCTGAAATTGAAAAAATGCATGGTGTTGTTCAACAAACCCAGAGGTGTATTCCTCAGAACAGTGGTATATACAAGCCAGATAAGGTGACTATAAATTGCATAGGATATGTAGATTTTGCATGCTATGATTGCTTAACAACTCACAATTAATTAACAATTGCTTTGATTGGAATGACCATACACATTTGTATAGATGATATTACTACAATCTTTATTGAATTTTTATCTATTTATTTTTTGTAGGCATATGTCAATGTTGCTGGACTGGGCTCAAGACAACTATTGCGTAAAATTCAGGAATGTGGCTTTAAACGTGATTCTGCTATTCAGGTAATAATAATATGTAACTTATTTATTTAAAATTAACAGTTTAAACTCTTATACATCAAGATACATGTTTCATATTGTGGTGCTAATTACTGCGGTTTTCGACTTTCTGAAAACTCAAACATTCCAACAGGTAGTTGTTAACTACGTTTTTAGCTGCCGTCAATCAAGGATTTAAAAGGTACCGACTAATTAGTTTTGATTGACGGCAGCTAAAAACGTATCTCATTCTCATTTTACAATGTTAACATTATATTTTTTAGTTGGTGCTTGTGTGTGCTTGAATCTAGTTGTCTGTCAATTGTTGTTCTTCATTCATTCATTCAATCAATTATGTTGTGTAACCTTAATACAATATACAGTGTCGTGATTTTCAACTGTTTCTTAATAGGTGAATGCTCTGGAAAAAATCAAAAAGAATTGTCCGAAAGGGAGATGGTGGATCAAAGCAGATGCATGCGATGTCAGACTTGGACTTAGGGAATCTGTGGCAGGCAAGTGGTCTGGGGACGAAAACCTTGATGATGGTGTCCTGGAAAAGCTAAGGAAAGAATATGAGGAGAGGTTGCAATTTGTCAAGTCCATTGGTATTGCTAGCCATGATGTTGGAGAAGATTTTATGATAACAGTGTCTGTATTGGAGAATGATAAGGTATTCTTATCAGATGGAATAGTATCTGCACGTGAATCATATGAAAGACGTCGTTTACAATCAAATGCTTCTGAGTCAGCGCTCATGGGACTCGCATGGAACTTGGTAGGGTTTGAAGGTCTACAAACATTGTCATCAGAATTGATGTCAAATATCAAACTTCTAGTGGAGAATTTGCAAGCTCCAAAGTCAAGGGAAAAAAATGAAATGAAAGAGCTAAAATTGTTAAAGCAAAAATTGTTGGAATACACAAAACAACTGTATACAAAGAAAAGGACTGCAGCATCACATCTGATGGTCTTTATGATTGCGGATGAATCAAGAAATATGAAGCCATATGCTGTCCCAGTCCGTGTATTGCCTTATGCGTCCATCAAGGATGAACAACTGAGAGAGCTTTCTGATCACCTGAGAATGACAATGGTTGGAATGGGTCTAGTTGTTGTTGGTATGTTTTTTTATAAATAGACATTGTGTTTCACTAAGGAAAGTCATGTGATCTGATGTCATTGTGGTATCAGTGTGTTGGTTGTGTAAGCAGGAGTTTTATATATTTTCTATAACCAGGATTATAGAAACCATCACATGATAACGATTGACACATCCAATTGGCATTGTTCCCTTAAATGAATAGATTTATGTAATATATACAATATGAACAGCTGATCTGTAATATTGTATAGTACTTATGAGAGTCCAATGTTAGTTCTTTCATATTTTAATAAAACAACCTTCATCACAGACATGATTTCTATTGTAACAGTGTAATTAATTATTCATGAATTTTATAAAGAACATCAATTACTATTTTGTTAATTTCTTTCTTTGCAATTGAATTACAACAGGATTGGTAACTGATGGAGAATTCAATTCCATAAGAACAAGAGGAAAAGACAGGCCAATTTCAATTATTCAGTTAATAAGCCAATCCAGATCTGAAGCAAGGTCTACTAGGATGACACAAATAGAGAGAAATTTTAAACTTGGTGCTAATGGTAGGTAACATTATAATAAAAGAGTACATGAGTACAATAATGCATACAACATTTAAAAACTATCAAACTAACAGCTGAACATGCAACTAAAATATACCAAGTATTCATGATTACTTTTTCAGCCGTCATGGATAAAATCTATTGAATGACTTCTGATTGTATTTTACTTTTGCAGCTGTTAAACTAATTTAGAGACATTATGTTAAAAAATGTATTTAGCTAGAAAATATTGCTAAAGTTTTAAATTGGCCACCTAAAGGAAATGCATTATTTCAAGTTAGTAACTGTGCTTTTTTGTTTTACAGGAAATGTTCTAGATCCACATCCTGCTGTTCCAATTGCAGATGTTAGATGGCTGAATGATTACATTCATGGTCAAGGTGTTCCATTTGAACAAGCTGTTCATATCTTGAAACGAAAACTGTTTCCCTTTAACTATGACCCTTGCAGCTGGGTTGAAGGTATGTCATGTTATAGTGATGAATTGAAACACTACATATGTCACCTAGTAATATATCTCTGTAACTGTTAATTGTTCATTAACACTCTGAAAAGACTAATGAAGCCTATCTGACTACAAATCTTTTTAACATCTTGCATGCGCAGATAACTATGGTTTTACAGTTTATGAGTTGTTTTAGGTTGCTCAATTAACAATAATACTATACTGAAAAAGTGTTTTTGCAATTTTAGAAACAATGTTTTTTTTATTTGGTCAAATATTGATTAAGGACAATCTTCACAAAACTTAACTGTTTTAAAAATACATTTCAATAATTTGATCATGATCAGTACAAACTAATGATGTCTATATGAAATAACAGTTTTTGCTGGTGTGATGTCTCAGTGAAAAACATTTCTCACTCATTTGTATATGGTGTATTTTTAATAACATTTAATACACAAATCATAATAGATCATTATAATTTTTACATGTGAAAGAGTAGAGTAGAATGCAAATTTTGTACTGTATACTGTATATATATTGTTTCTTCTTAGGGAAGACAGACGGCAAAAAAGAATGCTTGAAGTCTATTTTGGCAATATATCTGTTCAGAGCAAAAATCAAGTCTTTAAAAGATACTGGAATTGATTTCAGTACCAATCTCATTGTCCCTGAATGTGATGAGCAGACTAAGGAGGAGCTCCACCATAGGGAAGATCACAACCACCTTCTTAAGAGAATTATAAATTGCATGAGAGAGGACCTCCTTCCAGGTTGCAGTGTTGTCTATCTACGTGATGCTCTAAATGATCCTAGTAAGTCAATTTTTGTTTGGTTATTATTTGTCTGTATGCACATACATTTTCATCTTACATTTTATTTTAATTTTACATACATTATACTATTTGAAAATCTGTTTTTAATACCAAATCTACATAAAATGCTCATTTCTAATTGTTGGTTGACTGCAAATTTTCTCTTAATCCATGCAATTAATTCATTCCATTGGTCCTTCCCTGCGTGCTTTGCAACTTGTGTGGGGTAGTGTTCATTTTTTGCCTTTTTTATCTGAGACTCAATTTTATGTAGATGTGTTATTAATAGGAAATCCCACCTTAGTTCTCAAAGGTTTAATGAAAAATACCACATTTATTTGATGAAAAAAGCGGAATACCACTTGGCTATGCACTTGTGGTATGAAGTAACTTTCATCAAATATGCTGGGCATTTTTCATTAATGAAACATAATGGTGTAATTTCTTATACTCAGTGTATTTTGATTATTCTTTAGACAGTGGATTGACCTATCAGGCCTTGACTGGTAAAAACAAGCAATCTGTTCCAGATTGTGAAAGACTTATATCACCTGGTGTCATCACTTTCATGGAAAAAAATGGTCATGATAGTGAAGCCGAAGTTCTCACACTCATTCATAATTGGCACAAAGCAGTAGATGGTCGAGGACTTGATGAGTTTACCCGTTCCAGATACTGTAGTGATATGCTGAAGTGGATTCTTGGAAACTGGATACCCTATTTAGACCAAGTTAATGACTACTCTGCAATTGATGTAAACAGGTATAGCCAACATAAAATACAAGTATAGTTGTTTGTTAGTTCTCTTCAGTGCTTTTCTTCAACTCCCTGTGCGACCAAATTAAGCGAAAAACCTGCATACTGAGTCTATAATAGTTCACAGTCTCTGATCTAGCACAATTATTATTGAGCCTTTATTAAAACATTTCACTACTTTTTTCAAGGTTTCAATTTATCATTATGAATAATGACAACACAAACATATTGGGAAGTAGTTAAGAGTGACTGTCAGTAAGAACCAGACAAATTCGAAATATCATGGCAAAAGTCGATTCATCGATTTTGTTCATATTTTGCAGTTCGATACCCTATCATGTTATAAGAACTCCTGTGAACTTAGTTTTTAAAAATTTGTTTTCGTTTGGGAGAAATTTGAATTATTGTGCGAGAAGGCAAATATGCTAATTCGACGACTCTGAAATAGAGACCACTCGGCGATCTCGTGCACAAAATGCAAACAATATTTAACCTTTATAACCTAATAATCTTTAAATATGGTATCTCTATATGCCTCATAGCGTATTTCAGACTTGTAGCTCTAACGATGAATTTTTGGCAGAGTTTTGTTCAGGACACAGTTTTCATGAGCTATAAAATACCCTCAAAACAGCCGCGAATTAAACTATGTTCGATATAACGGAATAGTTTGATATTCACTGTGTGTGAAGTTAAGATAATTTCTTGAAATACTGCCGAAAAACATTGCTAGGTTTTTGTGTTTTGAAGTTGTTACAGTCGATCTAAGTTGCCTAAAATGGCTGTTTTTTACGATCATTTTTGCATAATTAGCAACGATAATGAGCGTCAAAACAATAATACTATTTGCAACAATCTTGTATAAACCGTATTTAACATCAGCAATGAGTCAATTTGTATTCCTTATTGTAGTTAGAGCAATATTTATTCCAACTCGATGTAAATCATGCTTGATTTTCGGGGTTTTGATCGTTACCAAGGAAGCATTGCGTGACAACTGGTAAGATAATTATCATTCTCACGTGTACAAAGTGCTTGGCAGTATTCTAGCTAATACGTCTATTAAATACCGGTAATGTAATATTTTGATTTCGTATTCTACACATTTGCTATAGCTGCCATGATTATAAAGTGCTTACATCCAGAAAGCATTCATGTATGTATAAAAGCAGCTCTAATAATTAGAAAATTGTGTTCATAAATCAAAAGAACAGTAAATCTCCTATAGACCCTTTCATAAGTCCCTTAGTGTTGTGTTTTCCGCCGTTGACGTCAAACTTAATATTATTTTTGTTGAAATTTGTACAATATTCAAGAGATTGAGTGGTATCTCTTTTAAACAGTCATCCTAGGGACTTTTCAAAGTGGCCGCTTAATAGATGTTGGCCGATGAATAAAGGTCCGGCATAAATCTACATATCAAGGATTGAAATGGCAGGGTACGTTACTTATCGGTTTTTTTAATAAATCTGTGTCTTTTAAATAAAAGAAAATATATTAATTTTGAGCATTGCCGTTTAGACTTTCTCAAAGTCCGGGTTTTTTTTCGTATTGGTATCTCTCGTTTATCTACTCGCGACTCGTCAAAATAAAGAGTATTTAGTGAGGAAAAACGATGGGACTTTTTATTGTGTCCGCCTAATAGTATAGAGGGTGACTATAGATAGGTACCACTGTTACAGAAATGACTTCAAAGGCGGGTCACGGCAGAAAAAGCAACACTTACCCTACTCCCGTGTGTCAAACAAAAACGATCATTTTTATTTTGTCGGAACGGTTATAGTTGCCTTGTTTGCGTAACGGTGATAGCAAAGGAACTATGTTTAATTCGTTTCTATTGACACCACACTGTCCATTGGATAGAGACTTAAATGAACAACAAGTTTCCATGTTGTCCTTGTTGTTTTTCAGTCTAGCTTAGGCTCTGAACATGATTTATTAATTATTGGCTATCAATCAAATTCAATACTGGGCACTATTTAATAATACATTAGAAGTACTGTATTATTTGTTTATATAAGCATCGCATTATGTGACAAGTTGCTAAAATAAACTCGAACCTGTGTTTCGTTTCTTACAAAAGATATAAAATAAAACATTTATACTGGAGTCTCATTATATAATATTTTTTATGACTTCTATCAGATTCATTTTAGTATTTCAAAGGGCAGTTTCTAAAAGTCTTGCCATATCTATTTTTAGTAACACTCGCACGCGGATATAATTGGCTTTGTATAAACAAAACGTATAAACAAAACGATCAAAACCCCGAAAATCAAGCATGATTTAGATCGAGTTGGAATAAATATTGCTCTTAACTACAATAAGGAATACAAATTGACTCATTGCTGATGTTAAATACGGTTTATACAAGATTATTGCAAATAGTATTATTGTTTTGACGCTCATTATCGTTGCTAATTATGCAAAAATGATCGTAAAAAACAGCCATTTTAGGCAACTTAGATCGACTGTAACAACTTCAAAACATAAAAACCTAGCAATGTTTTTCGGCAGTATTTCAAGAAATTATCTTAACTTCACACACAGTGAATATCAAACTATTCCGTTATATCGAACATAGTTTAATTCGCGGCTGTTTTGAGGGTATTTTTTAGCTCATGAAAACTGTGTCCTGAACAAAACTCTGCCAAAAATTCATCGTTAGAGCTACAAGTCTGAAATACGCTATGAGGCATAAAGAGATACCATATTTAAAGATTATTAGGTTATAAAGGTTAAATATTGTTTGTATTTTGTGCACGAGATCGCCGAGTGGTCTCTATTTCAGAGTCGTCGAATTAGCATATTTGCCATCTCGCACAATAATTCAAATTTCTCCCAAACGAAAACAAATTTTTAAAAACTAAGTTCACAGGAGTTCTTATAACATGATAGGGTATCGAACTGCAAAATATGAACAAAATCGATGAATCGACTTTTGCCACGATATGTCTGGTTCTTACTGACAGTCACTCTTAAAGGTTTTAATAAAAATGTACATTGTAATAAACGAGCAGGAGTGTTTTATAATGACTTCAAAAAATCCAACCTATATTTTGTGTTTTTGTAAAAAAATTAAGGGTTTATGAAAGTTTATTTGAGAAAATTCAGGTTAGTTTATGTGAATTAGGGTGAATCTATATCTTCAGTTAAAACACTTGTCGCACAGTTACGATTTCTCATGAATTATTAATGAGTTTTTGAAGCAATATAGTCATATTATTTTTAAATTTATTTTAGACCCGTCAAAGGTATATGTGGCTTAACAAGAGAAGTAATTGTGGGTTTGGTTGCCAACCTTTCTACTCGAGAAAGAAGAAGACAGCAATATCTGCAACGTGGATTGCCACCTGAACATCCAAGAGCCTCTTCTACCGACGATGTAGAAGGTTTTATAGCTTTACTTCATGAGATGTTGGGTTCTAATTTTGACCTAAAGCAGTTCTACGACCAGTTTCCCAAAATATTGAATGAATTTATTAAGCGGATAAATCCTGAGCTGCCATTTTTTTATTGGACTGGTGTTAATGCTCGTTTTCGTCAATTACCACTTCCATCTTTCAATCAACCTTCAAGATCTGGAGTGGAGCGTCTTGATAAGGTCAGTTTATCAAGAAGGGGTGATCCTGGAGTGTTTGTGGCAAACAGAGCTTCACTGCCACAAAGAAACCAACTTACAGTTAGGGCAAAATTTCACAGGGCACCTGAAGCTCTACCTCCCATTAACCCTTGATGGGCTAATTAATTGTTGTTTAGCATTATTGCTTATAATTATTATAAATTAATTTAGAACCAATTTCTTTTAATTAAGTATTTTATTAATTATTAAAATAACTTATGTAACTGACTTTTGTATAGATATTACAACCTTGACACACTAAAGCAAACATTAAACACTTAAAGTGTGTTTGAAGAAAAATTGAGTTGTTCACTTTGACCCGTGAAACAAAATTTGGAAGTTAAAGCAATGATGCTAATACAATTATAATACATGCTAATACAATAATAACAAAAGAACACAATGTTATTAAGGTGCATTCAAAAGTGATACACTAAAGAGTGTTTCACAGGTTAATTATAAACACTCTAACAATGTACAGTGTATAGAGTCATTACAAAAAACATGGGCTCTACTATTTTGCAAAGTATATTAAAGGATTCCAAGTTTTTTGTCTACTTTTGTTGCTTTGCAACTTATGAATATAAGCAGGTAATAAGTAGTGCATAGGTTTATTGGAATGACTATTTTTCTCAGAGACCATATTTTGGTACATGTAAATAATATAATCTTGACAATTAGTCATGATAATGATAAATAGCAAAAATTGTACAAACATATGTACCTTGACATTGATCAACTGACCAGTCAATCACAGAAATTTACAATGTTATTCTATATTTTTATTTGCTATACATAACATTAACATCTGAGCTTCTATATTTCCTTTGTGGACTTAAATTCTATTGTACTTTTTTACTGGCTTTGCAGACTGCACAGTCCCATTCTCCTCTTTTAGTTAGTTCCAAAGTTACATAAAAACCGACTTTCATGTAAGTTGTACGAAATTTTATGTGCTTAATTTTGACTGCAGTCAAACTGCCATTTTGCATAGCTTGAAGTACATACTTGGTTAATTCAGAAGCAATATAGCCAATTTTTTCCCAGTTTTGTTCATATTTTAGAGATATTACAATGGCATTGCTGTCATACTTATTGAATGGCTCTGGTTCCACCTTCGCATCAACTGTGCCTTTAATATCTGCCCACTTCATATGTAGCTTTTCAAGGAGTCTCTGGGCTTCTTTTGAATAGGTGACACCCATCACTTTGAAAGGGACAGTGTGTAGTGATTCAGAATTAAAATTATCATCATCATCGTTGTCATCCTCACCAGCTTGTCGTTCATCCATATCATCGTTTTGATTTTCCCCAACACTTGTAACATACTTCCACTTCCAGACAACCTCTCTTTTCACACCATTCACAGTATTAAGGCAGTGGGAGCTGCAAGTAACCTTTTCATGTAAGTTGACGTTATCTTCCTTCTTTAACAAAACTATTTTACTTTGCCCATTCCAAGTACAAGTGCCCTTTTTGAATTCTATTTCCATTACTGGGAAACAAGGTATTGTCCATGAAAACGATTCTTTTTGGATTGATTGAAATTCCAAAAACTCCCTTGGAACATCTTTAATTTCTATAATTAATAGACAAGTTTTAGTACATGATATGCATTACAGCGAATTGCACAAACTTTGACACACTTCACCATATATAAATATATATATAAAAAATATATAAATTAATTTTGGGAAGGCTTGGCTGATATTTTTTTCATATAGCCCTGATAATAGTCCATGGGGGAAAAAATCATCTAAGCCATCCCATAATATCAATTTTATATATGGTCAAGTGTGTCAAAGTTTATGCAATTTGCTGTATATGAAGACAATATAGATACATTATAAAAAGACTTGTTTTTAAAAATAATCAGTCATAGCAGCTAAGACTGAAAGGTATTCTGAGTAGTTGATATCTTGAATGTTTAGATAATGTTTGCATAAACATACATGAAGAGTGACAACAAAAATATTCGGTAACTTGAATCGATATTTGAGAGTTGAAAAACTATAATATGCATAGCATCACCTTCATAAACTCTTTTTATAAAGAAGAAAGGACATGATTAAACAAGACTTTTTGTTTATACTTTTATGTTAGTTAAATTACCTTTTTGAGGGCTACAGGCGTGAATTGAAGCCATGTATGTCATTCCATTTTCCTATTGTGAAAAGAAAGAAGTTGTTAGGCTAGGTGTCAGCTAACTGTATTGTGAAAGAATATTAGTAGTATAATGTAATTGTATAATGTAATTGTTTTCATACAATGCAGGGCACCTACACAGTTGTGATCAAAAACTTCTCTATACATGTATCACTTATGGGATTAGTCTCAAGTCTTCTTTTTTGGTGTTTGCAAAATTGTCTACAATTAATACAATAAACTCTATTTACAGAGGGTGAAGTAAACCTTTAAAGTTCAGGCATTTTGTGACCGGTTGTACGAAGGGCGAATAGCGCTATCCACCGGATAAATCCTTATCCAGCGGATAACATCCATAAAAAACCTATGCAGTGGATAACTTTTATCCTCGGATAACTTTATCCACCTTTTGTACAACCGGCCCCAGTAAATCTATTTTAATTTGGAAACATATTTTGTAAAGAACTATAAAGTTTTAGTTTCATACATTTGTAGGTATTGGAAATGAGTTCATAATTTCCCTGTTCTCCATGTTGATGTTGCCACAAGCAAAGTTTGTTGCACAGTTTACATTGTAAAATATAAATTACAGTTAAGGAATAATCAATAAAAGATTAATTGGATTGTTTGATTGCATTGTTCCATGTATTGTGTTATGATGATTATAAATCATATTGAAACATAACTAGTTAACAATAACTATTAGAGTACAAACATTAAAAGTGTGCAACATAAATACTGCTAAAGTATGCTAATTCTATTGTTCTCTATTGTTTAATCAACACTATTTAGTGGTAAATAGTGCAAAGTATTGCATACTTTTAGTGTTTGTATTCTATAGCTGCAGTAATAAAACATGTATCACTGTTTATTGGGCCAAAATACAAAGAAGTTATTTTGTACTAATGAAAGGGGGATGGAGTGTGGATGGGCAACAATTGTTGATCAACCTCAGCCTTGATAGCATGTAATATATTTTTTAGAATTTTATTATGACTTGTGGAATTTGTGTCTTAGTTTGATAATTTATACATTCCTTACAATTCCACAGGAAGTTGTAAAGAATATATTTTGCAATATTAAGTTGAGGTTGAATGACAACTGTGAACAGGACTATTATTGCATCACATTTATGACTATATTCTAACATCAAAGTTTTAATGGAGATTTTTAAATAAAGGATACTCTCCACATGCTGGACCATAGCTACTTCTATCTTCATTTCTTGACCAGGGCTCAAGGGCTTCAATAGTGAGCTTTTCTACATTATAGATGACTTGGTGGTGGAACACTGCTAATCCTTGGCTAAAATCTGCCTCGTAGTTTACTGGAGCAAATTTATGCTTTTTCAAAACATTAATATAGTCACCATTTTCAACAAAATGTTTTGCTCTGTGAATTCCGATTGTTTTGATGTTTGGTGTGTAGTCACAACCAGCAATAACGCACATAGATAAAAACTGCTGACTGTTGAATTTTAAGTACTTTAGAATACTTTCCCTTTCCAACAGGTCTGCACTTCCATTCATTTGAAGTTTATACAGCACCTAAACAAAAGAATTAAAACAACTATAGCTAGACAATTCAAGATAAATCAAACAATTCTGAAATGAAGAAAACGATTAAACTAGTTTTAAGTCTACTAGAATATTCACTTATGCATTTCCAATAATCTAGACACTGTACTTATACCAGCTACATTGTAGGAATTAGCTCGTATTCTGAAACGCCTATTTTTTGAAGGAATCACAAAAAAGTGTTACCTGTGGACAGCCATAAGCTAGCAAATCGGAATCTTCGGTAATGACAATATCTGCCAGTCCTTTTCTGACGAGGAAAGCAATTTGGGCATCGGCCTCGAAAGGAGCAACAACATAGGGGATTCCTTTTTGGCGGCAAACCTATAACACAAAATTACCTTGACTTATAATTACAACAACCAGTTTATATACAGACCAAAGTTTATATACAAACCTTTATAATTTCAACTACATGCTGAAACTCTATCGTTACAGTCTGGCCTTTGAGTTTCCATGATTCTTTTTCTTTTCCAGCTCTGGTTAGAGCATCAATCTTAGTTTTTAATTCGTCTTTTTTCCTGTTAAATACGGAGTGCTTAATTATTAGTGATATAATGAATAACCTCGAAAGAATTAAGTTTAGTTTAATAAACGAGCTGGAGTGTTTATGATTATATAAAGCATTTATAAGGCTTCTGATCAGCTTTATTATAAAAGTATTGAGTTTGAATTTAAGTAAAAATACAAAACACCGAGGTGCGAAAACTTCACAAGTTTTTCCAAACTCAGCAAACTCTACACATGTTTTTCCAAACTCAGCAAACTCTACGAATTCAAGCAGATATAAGGCGAAATTCCCACTTATATTAACGAAAATATCATGAATATTAAAATGAATCATCTACTGACCGTTTTCGTTTATCCACTTCGTTTGACTTAGCTGGAAGGGGAAAGCCATCGAAGACAAGGAACGGCTTTATTCCGTTGCGCACTAGCAGTTGCAAGTAGCCTTCGCAAATTCTTACATAACTAAACATGGAGGAGTTAAAATATACTTCGTGAGTAACCAACAGCAGTAATATATCAACAATAGTTTTAGAACAAAAAAGTATTTTACTCACCAATCAAACTTTCCAGTTCTATTGACGCTTGAAGTGAGCGCCTTATGCAGCCAACAAGACCCGTCTACAGCCGCTGTTTTGCCTTTAAAATTACTTAAATGAGATGTTTTTGTAGTGTTTTTTAAAAATGGAAGAAGTGTGTTAATGCCCATTAACAAACTTTGAAAATATATGAAGAACTCCTTGACCGCCACTCGAGCTTGAGTACGCAAAGTTGACTGAAGTGTTCACTGAAGCGGAGATCCGCTCTACTCGACGGTCAGATGCAAATGAGCCATTTTGAATAAATTTCCCATGATGCTTTGCGACCTGACAGCGACCACCACCTGACATGGCCCAGACCACAATTCTTTATAGAGTGCCCAGTCACCCGCTACAACCGGACAAAAATTGCACCGATTGCCATCTTTATAAGGCGAAAATCACCAAAATTGCCTTGGTTGGTTCTGGTATCTACTACAAGACGACCAGGAAAGCGATTTTACTCCAACGACGCCATTGTCAATAGACATAGCTGCTGGCGCTATTTTCTTTGTAAAATCGTCTTCCACCTTCGAATTCGTCCAAAAGAGCGTCTCCACCACCTAAAAAAACTTAATGATGCATGACTAGGGGCTCTTGCAAATGACTGAAAAAAGCACTTAGAAACTGGATTTTAGCTCAATTCAGGGTCGAAGTGTTGACTCGGAATCTGACGAGCTAAAATCCGCAAGGCGTTCCTAGAACCCTTGAGCCATCGGTATTTCGAAACAGCAACAGTTTCTCTGACATCGCCTTATTTGGAATTGAAATCGATTTTTTTTACTTTTCGCATTAAAAACAGTCAAAAATCCAATAATAGTCTCCGTAGGCAAAGAGTTAATAATTCATTATCTCAAGGACCAATTACAACTTTGTATTTCGGTCACGTGCAAAGGTCTTGATACACCGATCAAACACTGATCAAGACACTGTATAAATTACCTTAAAAGTAATTTCTCATTCATTCCATTATAATTCACTCTCTTTTATTTTCTTTATTCACCACCGTCTCGGCCTACGGCCTTTCATCCGTTTTTTTGGTGTTTGGAGTCCCTGATCAAACACTCGCACTCGTTTCTGATCTATTACATCACTGTTATGCTTTAAATAAAACTCTACTGTTATCACTGTTTGGCTGATGCATGAAATAAACCGACAACGAAAAAAATATATGAGAAGCCTTTCTCCACTAAATAGGGATGACTTTGTCGTCGTTGTTGTTGTCATTGCATGGTAATTCAATCTTCATTAAAACTCGAGTTGTCCATTTGAATGTTTTATGTTTGTACACATCCTTACTGAAAAACCTAATGCGTTGTTAGTGGTGTTGTTCCTAGCTTGGCTAGGAATTTGTCTGCATTCGTTTGATCGGACAGATTCTTAGGATGGGAATGCAGATCATGAGTTTGGAATTGAAAACGGTCGGTTGTAAATGTACTTACATCAATGATATTCCCCAATGGCTTCCTGAAAGTTAATAAAACAATAATATCATGTTATAAAGTGGTATATGACAACTGAGAAAATGAAGGTTATTGACGTAAGTATATTTTTCTCTTTGCAATAAAGTTATTTCATTTTGTTATTCCCAAATCCTCATTTCAAATTATCTAATAGTCCGTTCTTTTAAAAAAAGCAAGCAAAGAAAAAAAACATGAATAATAAAAACCTATGATCACGTGGGCTCTTTCGAGCGTCCTTATTGGTTGGCTCGATATTTCAAGATTATCCATGATTAAACTAACAAAATAACGAAATAACAAGTATAAAACGAACACCCAAAAAGAAACCAAATGAAAACTGGGAATCACCTGCGGAATTGGCTGCTGGCACATACAATGGTAGACCAATCATCGTGACAGTAGGTGCAATAGTGAGTGGTCCAATAAACTTTACTAACACTCCAATTAAACCACTGAATCCAATAGCTATTTCAAAGAGAGATGCCATCATGATAGCTCCTTGAATCTATGACAAGAGAATTTACACATTATAAGTTCATTTTTCCTTAAAAGAAGCAAATATATAGCACAGTTGGTTAGTGCGTCGTCAGTGGCCTGATTTGTTTCGACTTCTTTCCATTTTGTGTAGCTTTAATTCACTTTGAACATCCGCAAAACGGAGCAATGACGATGAGAGTGGAAAAGCGCTCCGTCGGCTTTCTGGTAGACCAGCTTACTTCTAGCTAAATATTAGTGATTTTCCTTTTATTTTTTCCAAAGCTATGAATCGAATAGCCATCATGTGACCTGGTCACATGACCGTGTTGTTACAAATATCAGCTAAAAAACTTAGTGGAGCTATGGTAGATTTTTGAAATGATCTGTCAGTCACGATCATTGATACAAGTTCTTCAGTTATTTTTGATGACTTTAACAAATTCTCATGACTTAGCTATAAAGATATTGAACTAAACCTTTCAGCGAATGTTTGCTCTGACATTCTTTTCAGAATATATTTTTTGCGATTCCTGAAATTTATGATTAATCAAGTGACCAGGTCCTGCAAAATCCTATATTTTTCGCCATAATTTGATTCGGTGTATCCCTCATCCAAATTAACCATCAACAAAGGACTTGGTGAAGGTCATGAGGATTGTGCTGTGAAGGACCAATAGAATGTACCGATAATGATCTATATGCGGATATAGTATTGTATGAAAAATGCTACCTCATTCATTCTGGATTTCCACAAGTCGGGATCATAATTAGTAGCATTGACTGATGATGAGTTTGAAGCAGACTCTGTCACATAGAACATAGAAGTTGTTAAGTTAATAGGTGAGATCAAAGATTGTACGGCATTTGAAAATCTTTAGTATTTGAACAAAAGATGCCTGTATTTCATTGTTGTTTAACAATAGGGACTGGGAACGAGTGTAGAAATATCAATGTAATTAAGAAACAAACCCCATCACATGAAAGACCACACTAAAATTGTTTAGATTACCAAGTTTTAGAATGATTAGGCAAATACTAACTGACTTATGGGCTTTAAACAAATTGTAAAAATAAGAGAGAATGTTTGGTTTTTGGGGACGCTGTCCTCAAACCCCATACAATATTATTTCTTATTTTTGCGACTTTTAGAAGCTTGCCACTCAGTAAGTATTTATCCAAACATGCTTAAACTCGGTAAAATTACTAATATTTGTATGTTTGTTTTTGTGATGGGATCATTTTTTAATTAGATTAATATTTTCACTCGGCCCCAATCCCCTCATGAATTCCGGAAAGTCATTTTTTGCGATGAGTTCTATAACAATAGATTCTTACCAACATTACTGACACTTGGGCATTTCCATTTTTCCAAGCTCAATAACGCAAAAGTCGGTGCAATAAACGAGAATGAACCACCTTGGAGAATTGGCAGTCTACAGATATATAATGAAAAACTGAAATGAACATTAAAAGTATTAAAAGGCTCTTATTTTCAATTCCATTTTACAGGTCCAAGTTTAAAGTTTATAAATAATATACAATGACTGCTTTTAAATTATATAATAATAAGAAAAAAAGAACAACGGTTGAGCGATTTCGTCCTCTACATTAACATTTTACTTCTTTATTTCACTATATCTTCTTTCGTTATTTCTTATTTCTTAGGGGATATTTCCAAGCAATAGGGGCTTGGTCCTGTGTCTTTATCCCTGCCATTGTGGCAAATTGATTAAAATAAAATAATAAAAAAAAACATTCCAACATGTTGACCCTACATCACAGTCCTTAATCAGGATACTGTTTTACTGCCTAATCATTCCTATAGCACATAGGCCCAGCAATAATAAATCCTTTCGTAAGGGTTGGACCAAACATGGTAAAATAATGCTGACAGAAATAATAAACAAGGTTTAAGTAAGTGTTTTAATTCTCTGGATTAATAATTCAATTTGTAAACCTATTTGTCAGCTGTGGAAATGAACAGGAGGGTTGCAAACACACAGCTATATATATGATAAACAGGATCGACACATTTGTAAAAGCTTATAGCGCGGAATTCTTTTAGCTCAATTCCCCTATAAAGAATACATCTTTTGAAAGGTGTTTAGAACAACTAATAATAGCAGAACAATATGGGGAATAGAGTAAAATGACTGACAAAACATTAGGGAGAACAACGCTAGGAAAAATATACAAATGATATTTGAATATGCGTTCCCAAGTTACTTGATTTTCTATCTGGTATTTCATTTTTTCTTTCCAAGCATGGTATGGCTCACACTTCAAATACTTAAGCTCATTAATTATTCATGAAGTTATAATTGGCCAACCCGAAGGCGCTATTTTGGGGTCATGTGCAGATACTTAACAGCAGTGAAATTAATACTAAAGCTACTTGAAATCTGTTCCAATGTTCTGTGGATTAGAACAGATTTCCAATCAAAGGACATATAAAGAGTCTTCCAATAATCCAGTTTCACATTATCTTGCACCGCAATACTGTTTACAGCAAAGAGCTCAAAAGTGTGACCACGTACCGCTAATGTATTCGCATACTTTCGTCTATGCTGTTATCCAATCAGCATTACAGGATTGTCTTATCTTATCTCTGATCTAAACGCTAATTGGAGGATGGCGCTACAAAAGTATGCGAATACATTATCAGTGGTCACAGTCTTGAGCATCTTGCTGTAACAAAAGGCGCATTTGTTGACATTTGTTTACCAAATCGGCTAACGCGTTGCTATGTGCGTTTCCACCCAATTCAAAACCTCTGGAAATAACTTTTTTTGTTCCAAATATTTCCCACGTGACATTAAAATACATAAGACAAAGAATCTTATTCGCAAAATATTTGAATCTGGTGAAATCTTACGTTATACATAGCAACGCGTTAGCTGATTTGGTCTATTCCCAGCAAAGCACAAAATAAAAAATTATCGCTCAACAAAAGAAAACACACTTATATTTACCGTTAATCGAGTGCGTTGCTAGATGAAACTGGAGTACTGGGCTAACCATTTGAATGAAAAGATTAACAGTGCGACCTTATGCTAATTCCTTAATGGGCCCTTAATGACTTCTATTATTTAATCGCTAAATAGTCCGCGGATCAGACCCACATATATATCTACATTGCACTCTGTGGTCGAATGAACTCAACAAAATGACCACCTACCAACATATGTGGCTTCATAGCTCAGTTGGTAGAGCATTGCACCGGTTCTGCAAAGTTCATGGGTTCAAATCCCGTTGAAGTCCCGAATTTTTTTCGGACTTCTATAATTGCAATTACATAAATTGCTTATTACTCCGCGACGATCATACTCATACACAAATCATATAAACGCGGATCAGACCCACATATATCTAAATAGTCCTAATAAATCTTAATTATCACCCCATTGCTTTCCTTCTCATGAATTCAAAACCCTCTCTAGATTTTACGTTTTTGTTACTGTGATAAATTATATCCAAAGAGCTTTATGTAATAAGTTTTATTCTGAATAATTATTAAGGATTGATGCCATTCAAAGTCCCCCAATTCTTGCTGGACAGGGATTCAAGTCCGCTCAATTAGTTTAATTATTATAAACATAATAAATACTTTGATTTAGTTCGCATTTCGTCCTTGCTTCTGTTTTTTTGTCGACATATCTCTGTTATATCCTTTTGAAATAGCCTAGTTTACTTCGGTCAATTCTTAATCTCATCACATATTAAGTATAGACGTTTCTAGCTGTCTCGTGAAATACCTGAATTCCCAGTAGAATACATAGATACCATGGAGGTTTGTCATTGATGAGGTATAACATACCAAGGTCTTTGGCTGGCTTATGTATTTTTTCTTCCTTCTTCTCTTCCTGAAAACAGGCAGAAACTTTGCTAGTGTATTATTGGAGAAGCGCGTTGACATGTAGGGCTAGGTCACACGCTGACTAGGCATAAGCCGATTTTAACATGTATTTCAAAAAATGCTGACGGAATGAACAGTGAATGGCGAATAGCGCTAGCAATTCCACGTCTAAATTGAACTGTAGTTCTTTAATATCGATTATTTGTGCATCTTCATGTGCACAATTCTAGTTCAACACAGAAACGGAAAGCTCAAAATTGATGAAACTGAGTGTGCTTAGCAATCCAGAAAAAGACTAGGATATGTTATTTGAGTAACTACAATTCCTTTCGTGCAATCGCTTTTCGCCATTTAAACATTTTTTGTAAAAGGTTCATATATACCAAGATGGACGGACTGTGGAACTTTTCAAAGGACAACATCACTAGAAATTCGAACCATTGTGGGTGGAGCTAATTATTTATGAGTTCATGTCATGTCAATAAAACAATTGTTTTTGACCGCTTATGACTGGACTATGATATCACGTGACTGTAGGGGTTTTCCCTTTTCAATATTTGTTACAAAAATACAATGAATTTGTCACCTATGTGATTATCGCGATTCAAATACAATTAATTAATTAGCTTATAATTAAGCTCTATTGTGATGGCTGAAACAAAGAACGCACGTCAACAAAACATTGCCAATGTCTTGAAGCCTGAATAATACCGAAACAAATTGTCTAAAACCGACATGAGTTTGTGGCCGATTGATTTGAAAATAGGGAGACCATATTAACATATGACCAATGAATCAAACCAGAGGGGGAAAACAGACAATAAACATATTGTCCCTTAGCTTGAGACCGTAATAATAGAGTAATTTTGAGCAAATCGGTCATTTGACAAAGGAATGAGGGCTGGAAACCATACAAAGTTATAAGTTGTAAAACCGACACACATTTTAACGTTTTGGCGTTGTTTCTGTGTTTTTATTATAGCATGTAATTAGGTTAATCAACCTAGAGGGGGAAAAGTTGTTTTAATGACGCGGTTGCCGAGTTATCAAGGATAGGAAATTCTGGTTCCCTACATTCTCTGTTAACTTGAGAGCATAAGCCTGTCGATTTTTTTCTAAGTGTCGCGTTACTAATGCGCATGACCGTTCGGTTTTTCTGGCGATGAGAGACTAGAATTAAGGAGCTACCTGATAAACTGCAAAGTTATACCAGGCCATATACACCTAATTCAAATAGATTGTCGTCGCCAGCGATAAGAACTAAACACGAACAATTGATGCTTTTAAAACAGTTGTACGGACTACAAACAACACGGAATTTCTCAATACTAACCTCCGTAGTTCTGGACGAGAATAAGAATCAGAAACACATGTTATTTCAGCTATTTTTGTATCTTGGAACGACCTATTTCCTATTGCCTATTGGCTGTGACAACGTTTTTTAAAGCCTACGGCTTCGGCAGATAAACACAAGTCTCGTCTTGATAATTTACGATAGATATCATGCTCAACCTCATCCAATTATTGATTATTATAAAATATAAACATTTTTTCGTACTAATAGTCTATACAGTTCAGTTTCATATATATGAGGTGATATGCTACGTCATCATATCCAAGTATGGTACAACAATTATGATGAGTGTGTTAATTTTTTTAACAGCCGATACCTATGTGAATTTGAGTTACCGATGTGAATTACAAAAGGAATTTTCTGATGATATTTAACTTACAGTGTTGTTAGTGTTCTCCTGTGACTCCACTTGCCCCGCCATTGTGCCGTAAATAGAGACACTTCACCTGAAGAAAGTTAAAAATCAATAAAACGCATAGACGCATGCGCAGTAATATAAATTAGGTGTTATTTTTGACTAACTTCACTGGAAAGCTAGTTATAACGTCTAATAAGGATCGTTAGCATTGAGGATATCGCACCAATTGAATGCAGTTAATTGTCCTTAGTTGAATTGTTTCATTAATATCCCTTCTGAATGATAGAATATATTGGAAAATGATCTGAGATATAGTGGATGCGCTCACTCGTGAGATATATCTTAATTGAACACGAGAAGATAATATTCGTATCTCCAAGCGCCCATGTATAATGTTCTGTTTATTATACAGATATCAATGAAATACCAGGATTTATTTTCTTCCGCCGTGGTTTGTTTTGGTAACTGGTTGTAACTGGTTTTGAGGATGAAGAAGCTTCAGTTACTAGCTTATAGAACTAGAGTACAAACACTATAAGATGTGTGCAACATAACTATACTGCTAAATTATGTTTATCATATTGCTGTCTATTGTTTAGTTAAAACTATTAACAAAGCTCAATGGGAGAGCACTGCATGTAATTATTTTAGTGATTTGATACCGTGTCTAAATAAAGTTTATCCATCTATTTAGTGGTAAATAGTGTAAAGTGTTGCACACATTTTATAGTGTTTGTACTCTACAACACTAACACGTACGGTAAGTGACAAATTAAACTTTATGAAAGGAAAAAATCAATGTTGAGCGAATGATCGACAGCAACAAAACTCTAGCTAGTCCCCTTTTACTATAGATCAGAAAACTGAACTTAATAACTCCAACAGGCCACAAGGCCCAGTTCTTCTCGACACTGATGACTTTTCATACGTAGTGAGCTGGTTGGGTGAGTTTGTAGAGCGTATTCGTATAACACACTTTTAAAATGCAAATGAGAATATGTGTAAAATAATATGGTAATTAGGTGTGCGTGTTATAAAATGCTTCAGTGAGTTGCGCTTTCGGTTTCAAATAATCAAAATAAAACATGATTGACAACCAAAACGTTTATTAATTTCCTCGAAACCACTTGTATCAATGTTTTCCACAGTGGCTTGTGGCTCAAAGAAAAAAAAATAAAAGCAAATAGCTACACGCACACCTCATTAGCATGTTATTTCACACATATTCTCATTTGCATTTAAAAAGTGGGTTATACGAATACGCTCTACTGACTGATCATGATATTGGGAAGCTGTGGTTACTCAAGCATTTATACATTAAAATAAAATACTAAAGGGAAAATATACACGAGATATAACCTTCGAATTCTCTCATTAATGCTGTTAAGTCTCAAAAATATAAACGATTTAGCTTGTCTAATGATCGGAGCTCGAAGTAATCCATGACATATATCATAGTTAACTATGCATATATACTGGAGCATCAAAGCAGAAACCCGAAACATATTAGAGTGATTTTCATATATATGACCGTGAAAGAAAATAGACCATTTAGTTTGTGGTAGTTGATAAAGAACAAAAGAAAACAATGGGTTTAGTGTTTACTACTAACTATTAGTTTGCCTATTCTTTCACGGTCATATGAAAATCACTCTAATGTACATTAACAAAGTGTTCCTATTAGTCACTGAAATAGTACATAGTCGGCCCTAATACTACATCATTTTGGTTTGCTCTACTGTTGGTTCATTTCTGTATTGTTGTTATTATATGATTGTGGTCTTCTATAAAACTTAAAAGATATATACTCGGTTACTTTGCTATATGATCAATATTATGGTCAACTGCGAACTTATTTGAAGAACCCAACTGAACTTAAAACAAATAAAGAGCTTAAAAATTGTTTTTGCAGATTAATATAAGTCAGATCGTCCAGCCTTCGTTTGACAGCCGATACCGACGAAACGGTCATTCGTTAAACCGATAAACAGCAGGAGGAAAATTCACCGTTTCGGCGGTGTCGGATATCAAACGACGGCTAGACGATCAATAGGATTAAGGCTTGCTTAGTGCCCTGGTATGTTATGTACCTTCGGGGACGTTAAAGAATTGAAGTTAGCGATTAATTTCGAGTGACATACGATCGCTTCTTAATACCAGATAGACTAATATCACGAGATTGAAATAGGAGCTAGACATATTACTTAAGCAAACGTATACCAAAGTAAAGTTATGAATCACCGTTGATGACTATAAATACACGGAGATTACAAGCAAGTGGATACAAACGCGAAGTATATTGTGGCGCGCGGTATATATGGGTATTTAGGGCTGTTATATATTGATCTATATACATCTCTCTTATTATTAATATTATTTAATATTAATTAATAGAAGCGTTTGTTTTGATAGTGCCATTCATGTGCTGCTTCTTATACGTACTAGTAATAATCCTAAATAGTTATTAGCTGGAATCGAATGTATCTTACCTGAAATGAAGTCGAAGGAATCTTGTATGTGTGTAGTCAGGTTGTCGCTGTACTTTAGCAGAACACACCTTAAAATGTGTCAATAATAAACATTGATATATTACTGTCACGAGTAAGTGATTCCCATGATGGGAGGGGAGGGTGAAGTCAGTGTTGTAATACGTGCTTATTGTCCCACCCCCCTTAGTAGCCCTTTTGTACAGGGTGACCCCCGCAGATGGCGGCCATGTTGTTTTGTAGTTCAATCGTTGGCACATGTACTTCGAAGCCTAAGTTAAAGTAAAAGAAACCAACAAACAAACGAGTTTACCGTCTTATTACATGGTGTCAGAACTTGAAAAGGACCCAAACTTTGCTGTTGGAGAATCAGAAGTCATTGAAACGGAGTAACACAAAGTTATACGAGTGGAAAGATATTACTACTATCGATCATTCAAAATGGCGGAAAAGGAGTCGTTCAACAAGCCAGGACCATTGATTATTGACGCTCAAGCTGCCGAAAATTGGAGAAAGTTTATAATGAGGTTTGAGATATACCTTGTAGCCACAGAGAAGGAAAAGAAATCTGGCAAAATTAAGGTAAATTTGTTGCTAAATTGCGCTGGGAGTGATGCAATAGAAGAGTACAGTCATTTTACATACGAGGAAGGCGAAAGTTTGGAAAGCTTTGCTGACGTCTGTAAGAAATTTTCAGAACTTTGCCAGGGGGCAAAAAACGTTATTTATGAGCGTTTAGTGTTTAATCAACGTAGTCAGAAAGAGGGAGAGAGGATTGATAATTTCGTCAGTGACTTGAAAAGACTTGCCCTTACATGTGAATTTGGAACTCTTAAAGACTCGCTGATTAGAGATAGGATTGTCGGAGGAGTTTTGTCTGATCACTTGAGGGGTGAATTACTAAAAAAACCTGACCTAACTCTACAGTCTGCACATGACTATTGTCGCACATATGAAGCTTCAGAGAGTCAAAAGATGAAATTTAGCTTGCCTTCTAGTAGTGTTGAGCAGTCAGCATCCAACATTCATGATGTTAAGAGTTCCAAATTACCATCATCAAGACCCAATGACCCTTTATGTAAATTTTGTGGTCTCAAGCATCCATTCTCACATCCAAGTAAATGCCCTGCCTACAAACAGGAGTGTAGAAAGTGTAAAAAACGAGGTCACTATGCCAGAGTGTGTAAATCATCAACAATCAAGAGCAATATACACCCAGTTGAAGAGAGCATTATCATTGAAGGTGATTCAGATGATCACCTAACCCATGCTTACTTTGCCTCCGTTGAACTTGGGTCTGTTGATACCTCAGTTTCTAGAAACAAAAGTATGATTAACATTACTATAAACAACTCTAATGTCAAGGTTAAAGCAGACACTGGAGCTGAAGCAAATGTAATTCCACTAAGTCTATACCAGCAAATTACTCGTAAGCCACTACAGAAAATCAATCAGCCATTAAAGGCTTGGTTAGCTACTAAGCCCATTCACCCAGTTGGATGTGTACGGCTCTCTACCCAATACAAGTGTCGTAAGATTGATCTGTTATATTTAGTTGTGCAGGGTGATTTCTCACCTTTGTTGAGCTGTAATGCTTGCCTTGACCTAGAAGTGTTAAAGTTTATGAACTTAGATTTGATTCAATCTACACCGACAGTATCCAAACCACAGCAAAACCAGGATATTCTTCCAGACCCTATCACAACAGACCCAGTACTAACAAACTTTCAAGATTGTTTCAGTAGTAAACCTGGTAGACTACCACATGAAATTAGTTTGGAAATTGATGAGTCAGTATCCCCAGTTATCCACCCACCAAGGAAGTTGCCTATTTCACTGCTTGAGCCAGTTCAAGAAAAGCTGTTAGAGATGGAACAGGATGGGATCATTGTTAAAGAACAGGAGCATACCCCATGGGTGAGCTCAATGTTAGTAGTAGACAAAAGACAAGGAAAAGGGAAAGGCCAGCCCACCAAAGATGAAGTTAGAATATGCATTGATCCTAGAGATCTTAACACTGCACTGAAACGTGTACACCACCCTATGGTTACCATTGAAGAAGTTGCCAATAAACTTACTAATACTGTTACATTTTCAACGCTAGATGCATGTAGTGGATTTTGGCAGCTACCCGTCGATGAAGCAAGCTCAAAATTACTTACATTTAACACACCGTGGGGAAGGTATCGATTCTGCAGGCTCCCGTTCGGTATTGCCCCAGCACCAGAGATCTATCAGAGGGAGATGGAAAGGCTCTTCGAAGGAGTACCCGTAGAGATCATAGTGGATGACTTTTTAATACATGCCAAAGACGAGAAGGAAATGAATGAAAAGCTGTCACAGGTGTTGGAACGAAGTAAAGAAGTCGGATTAAAGTTTAACCCAAGCAAAGTGAAACTTAGAGTAGATGAAGTTAGGTATGTTGGCCATAGGCTTACTTCACAAGGCCTACAACCAGATCCTGAGAAGATCAAGGCCATTATAGACATGCCACCACCAACCGATAAAGAAGGAGTACAGCGAATTTTAGGAACTGTGAACTACCTTGATAAGTTCATCCAGAACAAAGCAGAGATTCAGGGACCCATCTCGCAGCTGCTGCAGAAAGACACCGTTTTTGTGTGGGATACACCCCAACAAAATGCTTTTGCACAGCTCAAACGTGTTATCAGCAGCTCACCTGTTCTCTCTTATTTTGACACTAATAAACAGACTGTTTTAAATGCCGATGCCAGCAGCACTGGCCTAGGGGCAGTAGTAATGCAAGAAGGAAAACCCATAGCATACGGATCAAGGACACTCACTAACTCAGAGAAACATTATGCAAACATTGAAAGAGAATTACTCGCTATTGCCTGGGGAGTACAGAAGTTCCACACTTACCTTTATGGTCGGAAAGTTATTGTAGAAACGGATCATAAACCTCTGGAGGCAATTTTCAAGAAACCGCTTAACGAAGCCCCTCCAAGACTACAACGGATGCTCCTCAAGCTTACTAAGTATGATCTGAATGTCCGGTATGTTCCCGGTAAGCAACAAGTCCTTTCTGACTGCTTAAGTAGAGCACCTGTAGACATAGCTGAACCGACCAGCACTGACGAGGAGGAGATACAAGTGAACTTAATAGACAACTTAGGACTGGACAATGATTCCCTGTCTAAGTTTAAATCCTACACCAATTGTGATGAAACCACCCAAGTAGTAATGGATTATGTTGTTAATGGATGGCCCTTGGACAAAGAAGTGGTTGATGAATTAGCTAGAGAATATTTTAGTTACAAAGAGGAGCTCAGCGTCGAAGACGGATTGCTGTTCAAGTCTGATCGAATTGTTGTACCACGAGCTATGAGAGGTGAAGTGCTCGATGAGATTCATGGTGCCCACATGGGCGAGTCAAAGAGTTTATCCTACGCTAGGGACTATGTTTTCTGGCCGGGTATGAGTTCACAGGTCAAAGATAGAGTGCGATCATGTGGAATCTGCAATGCTTTTAGGAATCAACAGCAAAAGGAAACACTTAAACCACATGATATTCCTGGCCTCCCATGGCAAATTGTTGGTACGGATCTCTTTGATTACGGTGGACACACCTACGTGGTAGTGACTGATTTTTACTCCAAATACTTTGAAATAGAACTGCTACGTCAAAGCACTGCGACATGTCTTATCAACAACCTGAAGAAGATTTTTGCTCGTTATGGGATACCTCAAGAAGTTATCAGCGACAATGGTTCGCAATACAGTAATACTAGGAACCTATTTGACAGTACGCATCAATTTAAAGTGTTTGCAAAAGAATGGGGTTTTAAGCATACTACCAGTTCTCCGGAATATCCCCAGTCCAATGGGGCAGCTGAGAAAGCGGTACAGACAGCGAAACGAATCCTTAAGAAAGCTGACGCTGATGGCAAGGATCCATTTGAGGGCCTTCTCAAATACCGTAATACGCCGTTCGAAGACATTGGTCTATCGCCGGTCCAGCTGTTAATGAGCCGAAGAACACGCACTATGCTACCAACTCACAAGAGACTGTTGCTTCCTCAACCAGTGAACCCTGACACAGTCGTTAAAACACTCAGAACACGTCAAGACAAAGCTACAGCTTATTACAACCAGAACAGCAAAGACTTGCCACCCCTAGAACCAGGTGCCAAAGTCAGGATTCGACCAGGGAGAGAAAAGCAATGGAGAAAAGCTGAAGTGCTTCCAAGATCGTATCTGGTGAAAGACGAGAGAGGCAGCGTATTTCGCAGAAATAGACGTCAAATCATATCTACGCCACTAGATCTACCAATGGATCTACCAAAACTGTCAACAGTTCCCATGAGTTCTATGCCTATGAGTTCAAGTCTACCGATGAAGCCGCAACCCTCCTTGGTTTCAGACGAACAGATGAAACAACCTGACCTTCAACCCAGTGGTTCAGTTGTCACCACCAAATCAGGAAGAGTTGTCAGGAAACCTGAAAGACTTATTGACTCTTGTTGAATAAGTGACATTATTTTGTTGATAATTGTAACTTGTTAGTTAAGGGGGGAGATGTTGTAATACGTGCTTATTGTCCCACCCCCCTTAGTAGCCCTTTTGTACAGGGTGACCCCCGCAGATGGCGGCCATGTTGTTTTGTAGTTCAATCGTTGGCACATGTACTTCGAAGCCTAAGTTAAAGTAAAAGAAACCAACAAACAAACGAGTTTACCGTCTTATTACAGTCAGAAAGTTACTTCAACACCATTTTTTATCATCAAAGTTCCGATCCGGCGATTGCCATTTGAATTAAGAAAAATCTTTAGATTCTTGAGAAAGTTTTATATCTCTGTTTTTGTGTTATTCTTGATTTTACATAGGACAATGCGATGGGTTTGAAATGCTCTATATGAAGCACCACTTATGTTGGCAGGCACCACTAATCTCTAGGTATTTCAAAGGTTCAAAGGTTTTTATTTACCACATACACACAATAAACATTTACAATGAAGAATGGAAAAAAATAGGTGGAGGGTGCAAGAGAGACAACCCGAAGGGTTAAACAAAGTACTCTTGCACCCAGGACTAATTAACAATTTAATAGTATGAAGCGTGGAGATTGCATAAGGCAATCAAGCTGTAAACAAAGGATTGATACATATATAAATAATATACAAATTAGGTAATACCTAATAGCGGAGCTCCAGTTTAAATTGTTCTTACAACATCAATATGTGAATGTAAATAGTTTTTGTGCATGGGCTATGCCTAATCTAAACTGTAATTATTTTAGTTATGTAACCGCAAAAGACAACTACAAAATCATAGATATAGGTGGAACGGACTTTTAATTTTATTTACTTTATGAGCAAATAATAATCTGCGATATATATATTTTCGATAAAAATTCAAAAATCTTATTTATCACGCATACAGCGTACTATATTTTTCAATAATTTTATGCTCAAATTATGAAAAAGGTATTTTGTGTGCATAATGAATTATTAACTAAAAAATCCAACCCAACCCATTTTTATTTTTAAAATATGAACCTAGAAAAAAACTTCGATATCACTATAACGTTTCTAGAGAAACAAAATTAGGGGTATCCACGCGTTTTTGAAAAATATATGAATTTTTAGAGTTTACTTTTTGAGATTAAATCGTACAAAATTCGTGACAGCGTGAATTGTGTCACGCACGACACAGCGTGCATGATAAAGTCCCATAGACAAAACGCTGAGAAAAATCAAGATTTTGAGCTTCAAATTGACAAAAACGTTACTTGAACAAGTACTTAATAGGATGGTAACTATGTATTTAAAGAAAAAAAGGGAATTCTATAACATTTCTTTATAAAAAAAACCCTTTTCATCGAATTAAATTTACAATTAAAAAAAGTAGTCATGGCAAATCTTCAAAATTCAAACAAAACAAAAACGACCTGAAACGGTTCTTTTGAAGTGGAATTAAAGACCTCAAGTATCAGTTCTACCAACACAGGAACGATTTGAAAAGACAAGGATGTTAAAACAAGGTATTTTATTATGAAAAAGTTTGTGTAAAACATCATTTTGTTCTGTAAACAAAAATTTAACGACTTTGAAGTAAAACCGTACTAAAAAAAGCTCGTTTAGTAAACATAAAATAGTCAATATTGCTAAATAAACAGATGTTATTCAACCAGTTTTGAATTATGTTTGTATTCTAATTCATCTTTAATGTTTTCCGTTGATGAGTTTGTGAAAAGCACATAAATAAACACCTTTTTGAATCGACCAAATACCACAAAAAGTACAATTTACACACTTGTAAACATCGTGTTATGTACGATTTGTATCTCAAAAAGTAAATCAAATGGAGATAAACGTTTTCTTTTTTCTTTCTATAATAAATCAGAGAACAGATTCTTCCTTTTTGAAGCTTAATAATTATTTCAAGTTTTTAGGCCGTGTTTTTTCACGCTCGTTATCAAACAGTTTTTTCTCAAAAAACTTGAAATAAATAATCCGTTGAACTTACTTTATCGGTGATTATTTTCCAAAGGTTTTCTTCTTCTCAATGACATCGATAATATTTTGAAGAATACATGAATATACTTGAATCAGTTTTGATGAATTAAACATGGTCATAGTTAAACTGCCAAGCTTGAAAATCCATAAATAAACTATACTGAAGGAAGCATTTTGAAGATAGTTTTCATAACGAATAAAGTCGCTTCTTTTTCAATTCTTTTACGTTGCTGTAGTCTTTATTCTTCTACGAAGTTTTATCTACAGACAAGTGTTCTTGGCCTTTCAATCTTTTCCTTTTCTTGAGATAAATTTCTTCATTTTTGTCTCCTTCAAGTTTATTTTCTTCTTTGGTAGTTTTGATTCAAAGAAGTTTTATCTACAGACACGTTTTCTTGGCCTTTCAGTTGTACTGTTCAATTTCTTCATTTTTGTATCCGGCCCTAGTTTATTTTCTTCTTCGGCCAAAACTATCTTAATTTGATTCTTCGATGTTCATATTTCTCAGTTGATATTTTAAGTATTGTATTTTGTTGTTGTTTGTTTGACTTTTTTGTCGATAAAAGAACAACCTGCTTTCGATTCGGGCTCTGCTATTCGGCGCGCGCGCGCATCACTTTCCCTCCGAAATGTAACAGCCAATCAGTATCGCGATGGGCACGGACGTTGTACGGACGTACGCGCCCGCGATCCTATGTGGTGTCCATGAAAAATCAACTCGATGGGTTACCATTTTTTCTTAAGTATGGTGCTCCGCTTGCGCGGGCCTTAGGCCCGCGCGGAGCTCCGCTATAAATACATATATATATATGACATATATATATATATATACATTATATTACAAGTTTACAATTCAATTAACTTTTATCATTATTATTATTTACATAGAAAGAAGTGAGGCTTTCATTTTTTTCTTAAAAATACTAAGGGATGAACAATGAATGAATGTATTATTGAATGAAAGATGAATGAATAAAGGAAGGAAGGAAGGAAGGAAGGAAGGACACGGCGGGCCCAAACGGCCTCAAAAACAGCACTTTAAAGTGTGACAATTTTCAATTAATTAAGAATATTTTGATAAATTATAATCTTGGTATTCTGAAATTTTCAGTGATGGTAATATGGAGGTAGCAAAAAGTTTTGAAAAATTATTGGAATATTTTCACGTCATTGTGACGTCATAATAAAATGTTACAGAAGTCGAAAAAAATCAATTTTAGCGCTAGATACGATTTAAGGATGCATTTTATGAGCCTGTGAGATGTAAAACACGTTATCGAAATTTTCATCAATTTTTGGGAACTGGAAATGGAGATATGAGGGATTTTATGATTTTGATGACGTCATCTAATATGACGTCACAGAAAAATAGAAAATATTATTATTTATTATCAATCACTAAAATTCTAACATCATCTCATTCAATAGTTGATTTTCAGTAAGTATAGCTTATAAAATCATCGATATCTCAGATAGGGGCTGAATAACATATCCTTAAATATATTTGTGACGTCATAATGACGTAGCAGTGATTTACTCACTTTTTCAACCTCAATTTATAGCCCTCTAGGTGCAAAAATCAAAATTCTAAAACGATACGATTTTCCGGCGTTCTTATATCATCTCATTCGCATTAAAGTTAGAAAGAAATGTTTTAAAATGAAAAAAATTTACCAAGCGATATGTTTTTCCAAAGGTTTTATTTAAACATTTTCCCGCGAACTTTTCGCGGGAAAGATTTTGGAGGTTAAAATCGCCATAACTCAAGTTTTCATCACCCAAATTAAAAACGGTTTTCAGTTTAAGACTCCTTAGAAGAAGGGGAATGATATTGGATGCAAAACAGAAATTTCATCATGAGCGCTTTTTGGGTCATTTGTGCCCGCCGTGGGAAGGAAGGAAGGAAGGAAGGAAGGAACGAGGGAAGGAGGGAATGAATGAGTGAGTGAGTGAATGAATCAATAAATCGAATATTTGAAATAGAGAACAATAGGATTTAGACTTGCTTAGTGCCCTGGTATGTTATATACCTTCGGGGACGTTAAAGAAGTTACCGATTAATTTCGAGTGACATACGATCGCTTCTTAATACCAGATAGACTAATATCACGAGATTGAAATACACGACAAGCTTAAGCCAAGAGAAAAATTATAAGCAGGAGTCCTTAAATCCCTTTAAAACGTGTGTCTATGGTGTGAAGATTAAATCATTAATGCAAGTGATGACTCCTGTCATATCGGCATATGTTTATCCTAATATATAACTTGAGCAAAGTACAATAACGTTAATTTAAAATGTGATTGATTTTTTTAAATACATTCGTGAATCAGTTATTGAACTAGTTATGTATAGTTGTTATTTTTCAACAACACTGAATGTAATTACTTAAATTAATACATATTTACAATTTTTCTGTATATAACTAACGAATCGACGACTTTTTGTGTGTTACGTTTTACCTTAAACTGCACAAGTGACGGTGAACTCCTAGCAGTGACAGATTATTACACGATTTCAGAGCCCTATAATTAAAAGTACGTTGTGCTACAGCTGTTCTACACAAGGGTAGACTGAGATGCTCTTTGTGCCTGGTATTATATGTATGTGTATCGGAACGCTTACAAAGTGTAGAACTCAAATAAGTTGGTTCGAGACCGTTAATACATTTATATATCATGGTGAGATCACGTAAGTTCAGAAGATCTTATATGGTGAGCCAGCCAAGTTCATTTAATAGTGGTGAAATGTGGTCATATTTGTAATTGTTTGTTAAAATACGGGCGGCAACATTTTGCATAAGTTGTAGCTTAGCCGGATAATGGATACAACGTTAGGTGTTATGTATCATATAATATGTTGAGGTTTTGCCATTTTTTTTTATTTAATGACGTCATCAATGTACAAAGTTCAATTAACAAAGTTGAAATTAACCAAGTTCAATTGACAAAGTTCATTGTTTCTGAGTTTTGAGATACAAGTTTGATTTAATTACTGATCTCTCATTTCATTTAGTAATTATTTTCTCGGATTACCTTGATACGATTTGAAACGAATAAATACGTCTTTATTGTTGTTGTTGTTGCTGTTGCTGTTTTTTTATTATTCATTTATTTATTTATTCATTTTATTTTTTTGTCCTTCCTCCTTTTCCCAATGGTTAGTCGTTCCGTTGATCCGCTGGTCTGTTGATCTGCTGGTCCATTTTATTTTTCCTTTTTCGGAACGATCGATTCTCGGTCAAGTGAGTTCAAAAAGTCTCAGAAACAGTAATATTCAGTTGTTTTTTGCAAAATAAACGACAGAAAAAGAAAGATAGTTACTGAAGGAATTTGTGTTATATTTGAGGCGATTTGGGCTGTTGGGAGTAGTTTTGAGACAGGCCGATTTGAGCAGTTTATTTGTTGTTGTCGCAAGTAGTTTAAAACTGCTCAACTTCTCTGACTTATTGTAAAGAAAGAAATATATGACTTTATTATATCCATTTTGAAATCTCTAGCAAATCCTGCAATCTGATTGGCTCTCAGCAGAGTGATTCAAGCACGAATCGCACTATTTTGACTCCGAATCGCACCAATTTGAACAACCAATGAGATTACAGGAAACTATCAAACTAACCAATCAGATGAAAGTAAATAAAATGCAAAAAATGTCAGTTTTCAGGTGTTTTGTTACAGTTTTGGAGAAAATGTTTATGAATTATGTCCAAAAACATGGATGAATTCAATAACTTACAGTACTTAAATAATCCCAAAGCATCCTTGACGTCGAAGTACTGCTATAGAAAATGATTTCCCATTATTTGTTGTCTATTTGGACAAAAATGTGGCTAATTTTCCATCAAATTGTGGACGTTAATAGTCCGAACGATCCTGACGTCCAGCGAGCAAACCACCAGTAGGCTACACAAAAACTTGCAAAATATCAAGAGCCATGCCACGAAGAAGATGTTTGAATGATTTCAAGCAACTTACAGCGAGGACAAATTCAAACAGAAATCATCTGCTCTCCATAAAAACACTTTGACGGCAAATAAAACAGTAAACAAACTTCTTCAAAACAGTAAGCACATTCCACCATTTTGAATGTCTGCATCATCAAAATGCCTCCTCACTAAGTTCTATGCCAAAGTGGAATCCTTACAATTACAAGCTGGAATCCACCAGAAGAATGCAAAGTTCCATGTCAGTTTTATTTGAAGGAAAAGAAACAGTTTTCTACTTGTACGAGTCACTAATATGAGCTCGGAATTCACGAGTAGCTGTCACTTCTGTGTTAACGATTTCTAGGACAACTTTTTACGTCCAAAGGCATGTTCTCAGCTCCAAAAACAAATCCAGATGAACTAAAAACATTGTTTTTGATTCTAATTTGTAGTTTGAAGGAACTGCTGGCTTTAACTTTAACCAAATCTTGCTTGTTTATAATGTACAGTTTCATGTGTGCCGGTTTTGCTGAGCTCAACGCCATTCCACACATGTGTACGATCAAGTTAGTTCTCGAAATAAACCAAGATTAGTCCTGAATATCTCCACAGCTACAGAAGACACAAAAACCGTACCTTATTGAGTCAGATGTTGAAGATTAAACTATAAATTTCTCCAAATTTGCAGGAACTTTGAGCTGACAAGCAAACTAGTGATCAAACTTGCAAACGACCTGTCACATGACATTTTCAATGTAAAAAGAGCATTTCCGTTTCCGGTATTCAAAAAAATCAATAAAAGCATGCTATAAACTATAAGTTGGATTTCAAAATGGATATAATAAAGTGATAATTGAACTTCGTGTCGTGCAATTTTGGTCTGATATCAAACTTGCGATTACAAATCACACTCCCGCTACGCGGTCGTGTGATTTTGTTATCGCGCGTTTGATATCAGACCAAATTGCACTCCATTATTTACCATTATTTAATCTGCATCGATTCCAAATTGCTAAGTTGAACTGCTAGATAACAGGATGTAGCGACTTAAATTTTTTATTAAGTTTACCACAAGAAGCCCAAATCTTGATAGAAAATTGACGTCCATGTGGTCAGATGACAGTATTTTCAATACGGCGGATCAGTACCTTCGCAGAGTGTGAGCTCATCGTACGAAAATTATCATTGGATTCTTCATCTCTGGAGCAATTCAATCCAGTTAAATCATTGATTTTGTATTTGTCATATCGTTTGTCTGTTCAGTAGTATTTTGTGTTTGTTGAGTCAGTAGTTCAGTGCTTTGATATTTCATAGTTTTTTCATAGCTTTTCATTCGTATTGCTTTAAGTTTGCAAAACGGCCCTGGCCAATAAACGCTCGAAACCATCTTTTAGTATGGGCCTATCGCGAACGGTGTGTGCGATTGTATGTAATTCGAGCTTACGAGTTACTTTTGTAGCCATCTTTAAGTATTTCAACGACAAATCAATCCCTTCAATCCTTCATGAGCACCATCAAACCAGCCTGCTTTCGCAAAAACTCGACCATCTCGGTCGTTGCCTTGACAACGACCGCGTGGATGACGTATGCCTTTTTATGGTGAACTACAACGACGACGACCAATAATCAGCACCGAATTTTCAACTCGCTGGCTAGAATAGAATAGAATCTTTATTTGCTCTTATATACTAATTACAATATATTATACATTATATTATACATTTTACATTTTTCTTTCTATATTCGTTTGTATGTTTGTATGAGTGTTTCTATTATGTATGTTTTATAGAATATAGAAATTGAGCATGGAGGCTAAGTAAACTGGGAAGTTATCGAGTTAGCCTCCATTTAGGTTTTTGTTTAATACATAATATTCAGGTATAAAGAGCGGTAAGATTATAAACAATTTAACAAAGAGAAAAAAAAACGTTTAGAAAAGAAAAAAGAGAATAGAACAGGAAAACACTAATATATACAAAATAATATTAAATATAGTTTTTGTGAAGTAAGTATAATATAGGTTATTTTTCTTCATAAAGGTATATATACTATGTATCATTGTGAGTTTTGAGTACTCATTAAGTATGCTTTCACTTTTTTATCAAATGAAAGTACACTTAATATTTTAAGTTCATATGGGAGGTCAGCCCATATATCAGAGCCAGTATAAGAGAGTGGTTGTTTGCCAATGTTTGTTCTAACTCTAGGTTTATATAAATTTCCTTTGGTTGCATATCGTGTATTATAGGCGTGAACATTTTTTGCTTGTGTAAATATATTATTGAATGTATTTGGCAGTAGTCCTTTGTGCCACTTATGGACGAATTTCAAAACGTGTAATCGATATACATTTTGAACTGTATGTATATTTAGCAGGTTGATGAGCGGTTTGGCACTGTCAGTGTATTTCCCATAGAGAGTAGCAAAAAATATTATTCGTATAATATGGTTTTGTTTGCACTGCACTTTTTGGATGTTTGTTTTATAAGTACTACCCCATGCCTCAATAGCATAAGAGATATAAGGATAAATCAAATTATAATAAATTTGCCTTAGTTGTTTTAGTGACAGATAGTGCCTTAACCTTAGAATTACACCTGAATTACGTGAAATTCGTGAACATATGTAAGATATTTGATGTTATAACTCCAAGGTACTTGACATAATTTCTCCTTTCAAGACAAAAGAAAGAACCGTCTTTATCAGGAATTTTTATATTGATCGAAACATCCTTTTTCCTTTTAGATTTAACTGGCTTTTGTGCCCAGCGAGTAAAAAGCGTTAGATCAACGAATTTCGAAAGATGGCGTTTTTGCAGTAACGTAACGCGTTTTAACATAATTACTGAGTGGTTATTTAGATTATCAAAGTATTTGGGTTTGGGTCACGAAATATTTCCTCAGAGTGTAAGGAGGGTCCTCAAAATTGTTTTCCTTGAAGGGGGACTGCAAAAAAGTGAAAAGTGCACCCTAGGTTACTGCAAGACTATACTAATGTAGTTTATTACTCGTACCAGGCCTATTTTCTTTAAGGCGTTCTCTCTCGTAACCATAATTTAATAATAAGCTGGAATTATTTGTTATAGTAACTACGAATACGAGATTCTGCTGAAAGTAATAAAATTTAATGGAAAAAAGCGTATATTCCGAAGTTCGTGATTTGTGACATGTCTGTACGCGTGACGCCTAGTTGTTTTGATCGTAAGGCAGAGGAAACCCGCCATCTGAACAAATCACGAACGTGGTAGTACACGTTTTTTTTCCATTAAATTTTATCACTTTCAGCACAATCTCGGTTTTTTTTAACAATAACAAATAATTCGAAAACTTTTCTTTTTATAGATGTTTTTTAACTAGCATGGAATTTTACATATAATTATTTTTCTGTATTATTAGAACTGTTTATTATAAATTTATAAATTGTATATATGTTTATCAATTTTATAGTTCTTTGTTCTTTTACTAATTGTTAAGCTTGCTCAATTCGTCTGAATTAATTATTATTATTATTTTTTTTTTTTAGATATTGACACCCCTTCTGGTTGTGAGGGAACAGCAACGGCTGTGAAAAACGATCAGACCAGCATAGTAAATATGGTCAAAATCCCTTCTAGTGTTCATGAAGGAACAGCAACGGCTGTGAAATACGAATCATACTTATCGCAGTATTATGAGCAAAATGATTATGATCAAAAGCCTACAAATACAACTTATCAGAATTGTAAACAACATGTTTGTTGTTTAAATTCTACTTGACTTAACAAAGGAAACAGTGTTCTTGCTCATACCAGATATCCTATGGCAAGCATAATGATCTTTGGTATTGTTTCTATTCTAATGATTGTTATGTTGTACTATGCACAGAAACTTTATTTAAATATTACACAAAACATTGACAAGAATAAAGAGTTTATTATGAAATATCAAATGACTTGTTTTTTCCATTGCAGTTTATATCCAATATCTTATGCCCACATAATTAAAATCTATAAGATTTATCAGATTTGTGTGTTCACCTTATTCAATATTAGTTACCTGAAATTGTCATCTATTTGACATGTTGCATTTGTTTTGCTATTTGTTATTTAAGCAATAGAAGCCAGTTCCTATGACTCTACCGGTGAAATAGAGCACGCGGGATGTTGGGAGAAACACGAGAAAAGTTATAAAATCACGAGCTGAAAGCGAGTGATTTTATAACTTTTTCGAGTGTTTCTAACAACATCCCAAGTGCTCTATTTCACTGGTAGAGTCATAGGAACTGGCTTCTATTGCTTTTATAATATAGCAATGCATGTTTTCCCGTAAAAACATAGTTTTATTTGCTGATTAAAATTGTAATTCTCAAAACGAACACCAGTGCCCAATGAACCAATCATAATCAGTGTACTATTGAGCAATCTTGACCAAAAAGGGAAGGTGCTGCTCACTTTCTTCCCGGCCGGGTCTTTTTGCTAGCTAAAAAGAAGGAATTTCATTTAAAAAACCGTTAAAACATAGCTTTTCTGTGGCTAAAAACAAAATCCTTTAGCTGAACTCTTGCATGGAACTGACATATATACAGCAATTCAAGCGATTTTGAATTTTATTTGAGTGGTGAAAGCCGTGCCGATTGACAGCAATTTATCACACTGAGAAAAAAACAGTTTGAACAAGACAAGCTTGCTGTGTAGAACGCTTGAAGTTAAAAAGAACAAAGACTACATCTACAAGATTACTTAGGCTGCTGAAAGTATGTATTTATTTACTTTTAATCAAACGTTTGCAGGTTTAAAGTTTATCAGTTTCTGTTTTCATTTTGACGAGCGAATTGAAAGATAATTGTAAATCTGTCTTTTTGTTCACATTGCTTGTTTTCAAACATGGTTTATTTATAAGAATAAAAACTTGAAAGCACATTTATAATTCTGTAATTGATTGTGTGTTTGTTTGTTTTTATAAAACAAAATATAATATTTTGCCGTCGATAAATTCAACGAACATGCAAGTTATTTGTTCAAGATTAATCGAGTTCAATTGCAAAAAACTCTCACTTATTCACTATGAAATTATCTTCATATGTCAAGGAAAATGAGGTAAAAATTATTGCCACTTTGAAGCGCTGTTTTCCTTTTGTTTTTGTTTGTTTTGAATAAATTCAACTTTTGACTTCCAACTTTACAGTTTGTCTAAAGGCGGCGTATTTTCAAAACCATGTCTCTGATTTTTGTCGCCTTTGAATTGCATGTCATTGCACCGTAGGCTTCAGGGTTTAGGTTACCAGAAAGTTCACAAGATGGAAAGTCTTTTTACATTTTAATAGCCGTTTTTAGTAGATGTAGTAGCTTATAACAGAAAAACTCTTATTGAAATTGTGTGCTGTCAATCAAAAACCATGTCTCTACCGGTGAAATAGAGCATAGCTTTTTTGAGTGAATCAACCAATCAGAGCTTACGTACTATCTAAGCTATATTATAAAATGTTCTAGAGGCTCCTTATGTAGCCAAGATCATGCTGGGGAAGTGGATTTTTTATGCACTGGGACTGGTATATCCACAAACTGATAAAACAATGGGAATTGGGTTTGAGAATTTAACTTAGCAAAACTATCCAGGATTATAGGTCATGGGAAATGGGATTAGGACTTCCCCACCGGCACCCCCATCTGCCCATGATAGATTATTTTCATTAATGATAAATTATTGAGCAAGTCATTTTTGATAATGATATAGTGCTATTTGATATATTGTTCTTGAACATGGCCTGACAAAATATCCCATGGATATTCCAGTCATCTTGCAATATTTGCTGGGTATCTAACAGTAAAATGTGTACATGTACTATGCAGTGATCGAAGTTTTCGTTTGTTTGTTTCTTGTATTTTCTAAGTATTTTCTTCCTTGTTTAAAGCAACAAGAATACTACCAGTATGCCTTTCATGGAAAGGGGGTGTTACTATCATCCCAAAATGGCCTATCAGTATCAGTACACCCTATCTCAGAACAATTACCTAAGAAATATACACAGTTCTATTCAGGACTTAAAAGAACCAGTTTTTAGCAATCAAAGTCCAAACGAAAGTCCAGTCCAGGTTTAAGCACATGCCACTCTAGGTCAACAATCTAAGACCTACGCCACATAACACTTCATGATTAGGGCACGAGTCCACCCTGCCAACAGGGTCTAGTTTCATTATAATTGACAGTCTCTATAGCAGGTTTAATTACGCCCTTTAAGCTGGCCTACAACCAAAACACTAAACTTTACCCTAACCGTATAACCTTAAGTTACTACATGACTAGACTAACGAAGTTTTATTCCTTTGTAAAAAGCGGTCTCTCTAACATGTTAAATTCCATCTGCTCCCTATAAACTAGCCTATAACTCAAACACTAACCTTAATCCTAACCCTGACTAGACTACACTTTAGTATATTTCTTCATAAATAACGGTCTCTATAACAGGCTTGATTACATCTACGCCCTATACGCTAGCCTATAACCCTAACACTAACCTTAATCCTAACCCTGACTAGACTACACTTTAGTATATTTCTTTATAAATAACGGTCTCTATAACAGGCTTGATTACATCTACGCCCTATACGCTAGCCTATAACCCTAACCCTAACCTTAATCCTAACCCTGACTAGACTACACTTTAGTATATTTCTTCATAAATAACGGTCTCTATAACAGGCTTGATTACATCTACGCCCTATACGCTAGCCTATAACCCAAACACTAACCTTTAACCTAGCCCTAAGTTACCACCCTGTAGTATATTCAGTTCTTTATAAATAACCGTCTTTACAACAGGTTTAATTCGATCATTAACTATTATCTGGGGAGTAGACGTCATAAGATTTTGGATAAAAAGGAAGAAAAGGAACATATTTCGCAAATTTATACTCAGCAATTCTACTCAAGCAAAACGGCAGGTTATAAATCTCACGAACACTGTTGGTGGATTCATCTGAATCTTTGATCTCCATCTCTCCCTTCCAAGCGATCATGCCTCTCTCTTGTAGTGATCCAGGTATAGTGTTATCAAAGAAACAGCCGACCACACCAGCAACAAACATATTTGTAGTCAACAGTACCTTGAAGATTTGATCGAGCTCGGTAATGCCTAAATAAGATATAAATTAAATATGAAGAACTTAGAATTGGAATGTGAAATCAAAAGGCAAAGTTCCTTTTTCTCTCCACTTATTCCCCGGGGTAAAAGTATCGGGTAGCTTGTCGTATCTCTTAGGGGTAGTGCCGTAATAAATATATAGATATCAAGCTAGAGCTTAGAATTGAAAGTTGAAATCAAAAGGCAAAGTTCCTTTTTCTCCCCACTATTCCCCATGGTAACTGAGTATCGGGTAGCTTGTCGTATCTCTTAGGGGTAGTGCCGTAATAAATATATAGATATCAAGAGCTTAGAATTGAAAGTTGAAGTCAAAAGACAAAGTTCCTTTTTCTCCCCACTATTCCCCATGGTAACTGAGTATCGGGTAGCTTGTCGTATCTCTTAGGGGTAGTGCCGTAATAAATATATAGATATCAAGAGCTTAGAATTGAAAGTTGAAATCAAAAGACAAAGTTCCTTTTTCTCCCCACTATTCCCCATGGTAACTGAGTATCGGGTAGCTTGTCGTATCTCTTAGGGGTAGTGCCGTAATAAATATATAGATATCAAGAGCTTAGAATTGGAATAGGTAAAAGCAAAAGGCAAGGTTCCCCCTGGGGGTGTCTCCCTTTGTCCATGTGGTAGGGGTGATCGGCTTACCTTTTAGGGTAAAAAATATTTCCTGTGCTGGTCCGTTTAGGGTTCTGGCTCAAAATTCAGTTACGGAACATGATTTCATACCTGTAAGAGTCATTTTAACTCTGTTTTGTTGCTTTGTTAGGGTAGAAATCGACAAGGCTTTATCAGTTATTTTTATCTGTTCGTACCTTTTAGGGGTCGTTCTAAAAATCTCCACCGATCACCTCTACCACTTGGACAAAGGGAATACCCCCCTGGGCAAGGTTCCTTGTTCTCCCCTTATTTCCCTGGGTAAAAATATTGGGTAGCTTGTCGTATCCCTTACAAATCAACGTCATGGTATCTTTTTGGGTATTAAAACTGAAATTTAGAATTTAAACATTTCTTGCATGGTATATTTTTATATTTTAGGGTATCGAAGAGAGAAGAGCAAATGGTTTTGACTTTCGTATACACCTATTTCAAAAATCGTTGTCGCAGCAGAAGCTACGGTCCACACTCTGAAGCCTGCAAAGGATGTCGGTAATATGAACATAAATTGCGATTTATTGCGCGTTTTATAAAGAAATATTTGTTTAACCATCTACCACTGAAACAACATGTTATGGTCCTATAACACAAACACGCACAACCAAAATATGCTATGAATAAATCAATAACAAGAGAAAAAATACCGACATCCTTTGCAGGGTTCAGAGTGTGGACTGTGGCTTTGTTTGCGACAACGAATTTTGAAATAGGTGTATACAGCCGCAGTTTATTGTTTGGTATATTTTAGTTTTTTAGTTATTAATATCATATTATATTATATTAGTATTTTTATTATTAAATTCCCGACAAATTTACCCGATACCTTTACCCCTGAGTGTCCCACCCACAGATTTTAGGTCGACAACACGTAACAGTAATTGACTGAGAAACTTACGGCCGACGGTGTTTTAATTTTAACAAACATTTTACTGGAAAGCCAGTTAGAATTCAATTATTCGAAATGGTCATACTATTCACCTGTTTTGATGACATCATTTTCATTGAACCAATAAGGTACAGCCATTCCCATCAGCAAGGAGAATCCCAAGACAAAAAGGTTTCGTGAAGAGTTCAGATCAACAAATCGTACGTTTGAAATACCAACAGACACTATCATTCCAAACATTACCATCTGAATACCTCCAATAACGGGATCGGGGATGGTTGTGAGCAAAGCACCGAATTTTCCAAAGACTGCAAGGAGCACCATAAACACTGCTGCTACTTGGATCACAACCCGGCTACCAACCTGGAATTTGTAACTGGAATTAAAAACAACAGCAACTGCTACTTCTAAAAATCATATCACTTCTTTTAACGTCTGAATCTTAATCTGACGTGCACAAGTGTGATACTAATTTGAGAGACGCAAGCCAACACTCAATGCTCACAACACTGCTAATATGTTTTTTTTAAACCTCGTGGCATGGGAGAGAACGGCACAGCAACAAACTTATTAACATATCATCCATACCAGTGCCGAACCTGGTTCACAGCGTTGTGCTGTACAGGTTATATCCCTATGATTGAAGTAAAAAGCAAAATACAATTGAACTTCGCATCCTAATGATGCGAGGAAATGCATTATATCTGTTATTCGACACTAATCAATAGCAGAGTTCATCACAAGATCCAAGCTGACGCGTTTTGAGAAGAGACGAACCCCGAAGGGGAAAAAAGAAAGACCCAGACCACAGCGATGAGAGGCGGAGCAGTAAACCACTACTCCACCTAACATACGCAATTGTTGTTCTGGTTTACTAAGGATAGCTTCATAGATTATAAGCTTTTCTTCGCTAACTTATATCAGGAGGCATTGCTTCGGTACACCTCCCTGCCACACCAAAAGAAATTTCAATTAAAGACCTACAGTTGTTTTTAGTTAAAATAATGTGTTTGGTTGTATGGTGGTTTACCGCGCGCATCTCACCATTGCGAGTCCTGGCTCAGGTATAGATTATTGTTATCTACTTTGCCACTATGATATGGTTCTACGGTTCTCCGGTCTTCCTTCGTCAAAAATCAATATAAGAGTCGCGTGTTTTATAAATACTAAATGTAGTGGTATTAAGTGTGAGCAAACCTCACGGAAGAGCCCCGAAGTGGAGTAATTGTTGTAAAATACATGTTTAAAGTATATAATTAAAACAAACCACTATCACATTCCCTTGAATGGATAATTATATATTATATATGGAATACTGATATCGCAACAATTTTACCTTTGTAATACCAATGACACCAATGTTTGAGCTGTACGATGTCGTTCCGTTCCCAGTGCCCCACAAACCAGCGAGCAGGCAACCCAAGCCTTCGATTCCAATCCCACGATTCATGGCGTGCCCAGGAGGTGGAGGTGCACCACTCATCCGTGCACATGCGTAGTAGTCTCCAATAGACTCGATAATTGAAGCAATGCTACCAGCAAGCATTCCAAAAAAACCTGCCAAACTCACAGTCGGTGTTCCCCATTGTCCTTAAATTGGAAAAATCAGTTTTTTTAAATTTCAATCTGGTAGCCAGACACGGGTGTACAGCTTCACGCCCTTCTCTGAGAAGGCGAGGCACCGAGAGAGAGAACAGTTTCTTGCATGACCTATGTTGCAATGTATTCGCCCGGGCTGTGAACCGAACATACACATACTCCCTCAGAATCCGATCTACTAACCACTACATCGACTAAAATAGAAATGTCCTTAGTGTACACGTATCAGAAATGCCGTATGTAATCTAAAAAACAATGCCATTACCATATATGGTATTGTAGGTGAGAAGTAACAAAAGACTTTAGTTAGCGCGCGAGATTTTTTCCTTTTTTTTAACAGGTTTTGATTGCAACATAACAATAGGCATATCTTTGATACGAGACAATGTACAATGCATTTCTGTCTTTTACTGGATATTTGAATCGAAACTAGTGAGACTCCACTTTTAAAATACCGATCCTCTGTCTTCGGTCAATACTGGGATATTGAAAGAAAAAATATAGATCAATATACCTGGATGTGGGAATCGGAACCAGTAAGACTCCTTTTTTAAAAAAGCGATCCTCTCATCTGTCCTTGCTTTAGAACCAGCAGGGAAACCGCCAGCTTCTGTTATGATGAGACAGACGATCCAAGAGATCAAAATGGCCAGGATTACCTAAAGGGTTAAGTAAAAGCATTGTTAACTGTATCAAGGCTTTGAAGATATGGCTAATACAGTGGTACTATTAAGCGGTCACCCTCGGGACTTTCTACAGTGGCCGCCTAATAGAGGGTGACCGCTTGATGGGTGACCGCTTAATAAAGGTACCACTGTATCTTATTTTACGTAGGGAAAACCATAATGCATAGACTTTTTTCCAACTATTATTTATTTCTAAACTGAATTTGCCTCTAACGCAAATTCCACGCGTATATATTATAGTCTTTAATCAAGCTCGGCAACTGAATAGATTATTGTGGAAGAAAGGCGTACATATTTTGGAAGTTATTCAGGACTGTTCAATAAACCAGCAATCTAATCATGCTGCAGTCTAGCAATCCATATCAAGTAACCAAACTGAGTAATTATACTAGCAAACTGAAAAACCGCATGAGGCCAGTTTTTACTTTGGTATGCATTTCGATTACATAGAAATGTACACTTTTTTTTCAAAAGGTCTGAGTATTAATAGATGTACATGGTTTTAGAAACAACACGATACTTTTGATGTTTATAAAATAATTGAATCTGCGGAAACATGTTTTGTCATGCTGTCTCTTAAAATCATCGTACAGTTATTTTGTTTTTCATATTAGAACTTACTGGAAACACTTTGAAGATTTTGAATTGTTTTCTGGTGAATCCTTTGTTTTGTTCGTAAATATAAACAGGTACTGGAACTTCTTTTAGATACTGGGAGAAGACTACGACAAGTACAATCGTCCTGAAAGACAACGATTAAAAATAAAATGGAGGTTCATCGTATGGACCTATGTCAAAAATGTTTGTTAGTGAACGGAGTTTAAAAAAAACGGGCGTATTGTGGTTAAGGTAGACACATACGAGTGTTTTTTTATCTAGATTGTAATATATCGTTTCTCATACTCATTAATAATTCATTATCTCAAGGACCAATTACAACTTTGTATTTCAGTCACGTGCATAGGTCTTGATACACCGATCAAACACTGATCAAGACACTGTATAAATTACCTTAAAAGTAATTTCTCATTCATTCCATTATAATTCACTCTCTTTTATTTTCTTTATGCTCCACCGTCTCGGCCTACGGCCTTGTGCTTTCATCCGTTTTTCGGTGTTTGGAGCCCCTGATCAAACACTCGCACTCGTTTTTGATCTATTACATCACTGTTTTGCTTTAAATAAAACTCTACTGTTATCACTGTTTGGCTGATCATATGCATGAAATAAACCGACCACGAAAAAAATAGGGATGATTTGTCGTCGTTGTTGTTGTCATTGCATGGTAATTCAATCTTCATTAAAATTTGAGTTGTCCATTTGAATGTATTATGTTTGTATACATCCTTACTGAAAAACCTAATGCGTTGTTAGTGGTGTTGTTCCTAGCTTGGCTAGGAATTTGTCTGCATTCGTTTGATCGGACAGATTCTTAGGATGGGAATGCAGATCATGAGATTGGAATAGCTCTTATCGTAGATGTACACGCCGATCCGAAAATCCAGCGGTGTCGCCATGAACGTAGCATGAAAACGAGGTTCTCGGGTCTAGATTTGCTTTGCTAGCAAAGAGTTTACTACAGATCAACACATCATCGCATCGTTTTGATAAATATATTATATATATAATATATATATAATTATATATTGTTATTTCTGCATTCCCAGCTATGGTCAACCACTTCAGAGTCTTTGGATGCATGAAATGAAGTTCTAACGTAGAATAGAGTGGTTTGTCATGGCATTTACTACAGTTATCGAACAAGAAGTTGATCGCTGAATGACTCGTCAAAATACGTCAACATTCTTACTTACCAAGCCAACATACGCAGTCGGAATGCTTTATTAAACCACTTGGAAGCCAGATAATTTGTCAGAAGCGAGGATATACTTCTGTTGCTTCTTATTTCTTGAGTAGATCATTTTTAATTAATCTTCCTTTAACTATAGTTATCGCAGGTTCTGGCTATTCATCGCTAGTCTCAAGAGCTTCGTGACTTTCAGTCTCGAAAAACTATTGATTTACAACTAAATGTAATCCCTTTTTAGAGTTTCGTCAGGACTAGATTGGTTTTTTTTTTTTACATAAGAATCGAACTCTGTAAGATAAGAGGTATAAAGAGTTCTTGTTGAAGCCGTCTTGAACTGTAATACATTTGTGTTGTAATACGCATTGCCCGGTAACAATGCTTTTTTCGACTTTTTTTTACTGTTAACACGAACTTTGTTTGTGCATAGTTTGCGGTTTTCATGGATTCTCTGTTCTTCAATTAGTTTAATAAAGCATTCAGATTTGAAATGTTGGCTTTAAATCTACGGGAATGTTTGGTAGCCGGATTGTACTCTCGACTATATTGACGAGTCATTCAGGGAGTGACTTCTTGTTCGATAGTTGTAGTAAATGCCATGATAAACCACTGTATTCTACTTTAGAACTTCTGTTCATACATCCAAAGACTCTGTAGTGATTGACCATAGCTGGGAATGCAGAAATAACGTTCTATATCAAATATATTTATCAAAACGATGCGTGGTGTGTTGATCTGTAGTAAACATCTTTGCTAGCGAAGCGAAGCTAGACCCGAGAATCTCGTTTTCATGCTACGTTCATGGCGATACCGCTGGATTGTCGGATCGGCGTGTACATCTACGATAAAGAGCTATTGATAAAGGTCGGTTGTACATGTACTTACATCAATGATATTCCCCAATGGCTTCCTGAAAGTTAATAAAACAATAATATCATGTTATAAAGTGGTACATGACAACTGAGAAAATGAAGATTATTGACGTAAGTATATTTTTCTTTTTGCAATAAAGTTATTTCATTTTGTTATTCCCAAATCCCCATATCAAATTATGTAATAGTCCGTTCAAGCAAAGGAAAAAAACATGGATAATAAAAACACTGGATGAGAAACTTATGATCACGAGGGCTCTTTCGAGCGTCCTTATTGGTTGGCTCGATATTTCAAGATTATCCATGATTAAACTAACAAAATAACAAAAATAACAAGTATAAAACAAACACCCAAAAAGAAACGAAATGAAAACTGGAAATCACCTGCGGAATTGGCCGCTGGCACATACAATGGTAGACCAATCATCGTGACAGTAGGTGCAATAGTGAGTGGTCCAATAAACTTTACTAACACTCCAATTAAACCACTGAATCCAATTACTATTTCAAAGAGAGATGCCATCATGATAGCTCCTTGAATCTATGACAAGAGAATTTACACATTATAAGTTCATTTTTTCTTAAAAGAAGCAAATATGTAGCATAGTTGGTTAGTGCGTCGTCAGTGGCCTGATTTGTTTCGACTTCTTTCCATTTTGTGTAGCTTTAATTCGCTTTGAACATCCGCAAAACGGAGCAATGACGGTGAGAGTGGAAAAGCGCTCCGTCGGCTTTCTGGTAGACCAGCTTACTTCTAGCTAAATATTAGTGATTTTCCTTTAATTTTTTCCAAAACTATGAATCGAATAGCCATCATGTGACCTGGTAACATGACCTGGTCGTTACAAATATCAGCTAAAAAACTTAGTGGAGCTATGGTAGCTTTTTGAAATGATCTGTCAGTCACGATCATTGATACAAGTTCTTCAGTTATTTTTGATGACTTTAACAAATTCTCATGACTTAGTTATAAAGATATTGAACTAAACCTTTCAGCGAATGTTTGCTCTGACATTCTTTTCAGAATATGTTTTTTGCGATTCCTGAAATTTATGATTAATCAAGTGACCAGGTCCTGCAAAATCCTATATTTTTCGTCATAATTTGATTCGGTGTATCCCTCATCCAAATTAACTATCAACAATTAAAGGACATGGTGAAGGTCATGAGGGTTATGCTGTGAAGGGCCAATAGAATGTACCGATAATAATCTATATGCGGATATAGTATTGTATGAAAAATGCTACCTCATTCATTCTGGGTTTCCATAAGTCGGGATCATAATTAGTAGCATTGACTGATGATGAGTTTGAAGCAGGCTCTGTCACATAGAACATAAAAGTTGTTAAGTTAATAGGTGAGATCAAAGATTGTACGGCATTTGAAAATCTTTAGTATTTGAACAAAAGATGCCTGTATTTCATTGTTGTTTAACAATATGGACTGGGAACGAGTGTAGAAATATCAATCTAATTAAGAAACAAACCCCATCACATGAAAGACCACACTAAAATTGTTTAGATTACCAAGTTTTAGAATGATTAGGCAAATACTAACTGACTTTAAACTTTAAGCTTTAAACAAATTGTAAAAATAAGAGAGAATGTTTGATTTTTGGGGACGCTGTCCTCAAACCCCTTACATTATTTCTTATTTTTGCGACTTTTAGAAGCTTGCCACTCAGTAAGTATTTATCCAAACATGCTCAAACTCGGTAAAATTACTAATATTTGTATGTTTGTTTTTGTGATGGGATATTGTTTTTTTTAGATTAATATTTTCACTCGGCCCCAATCCCCTCATGAATTCCGGAAAGTCATTTTTTGCGATGAGTTCTATAACAATAGATTCTTACCAACATTACTGACACTTGGGCATTTCCATTTTTCCAAGCCCAATAACGCAAAAGTCGGTGCAATAAACGAGAATGAACCACCTTGGAGAATTGGCAGTCTACAGATATATAATGAAAAACTGAAATGAACATTAAAAGTATTAAAAGGCTCTTATTTTCAATTCCATTTTACAGGTCCAAGTTTAAAGTTTATAAATAATATACAAAGACTGCTTTTAAATTATAGCGGAGCTCCGCGCGGGCCGAAGGCCCGCGCAAGCGGAGCACCATACTTAAGAAAAAATGGTAACCCATCGAGTTGATTTTTCATCGACCGACATGTAGGATCGCGGGCGCGCACGTCCGTACAACGTGCCCATCGCGATACTGATTGGCTGTTACATTTCGTTGGGAAAGTGATGCGCGCGCGCACGGAATAGCAGCGCCCGAAAGCAGGTTTTTTCTTTTATCGACAAAAAAGTCAAACAAACAACAAAATACAATATTTAAAATATCAAATGAGAAAAATGAACATAGAAGAAAACAAAAATAGTTTGGCCGAAGAAGAAAACAAACTCAGGCCGGATGTAAAAATGAAGAAATTTAACAGTAGAAATAAAAGAAAACGACTGAAAGGCCAAGAAAACGTGTCTGCAGATAAAACTTCTTGGAAGAATAAAGACTATCAAAGAAGAAAATAAACTTCAAGGAGACAAACATGAAGAAGTTTATCTCAAGAAAAGGAAAAGACTGAAAGGCCAAGAACACTTGTCTGTAGATAAAACTTCGTAGAAGAATAAAGACAACAGCAACGTAAAAGAATTGAAAATGAAGCGACTATATTCGTTATGAAAACTATCATCAAAATCTTCCTTCAGTACAGTTTATTTATGGATTTTCAAGCTTGGCAGTTTAACTATGATCCATGCTTAATTCATCAAAACTGATTCAAGTACATACATGTATTCGTCAAAATATTATCGATGTCATCCAGAAGAAGAAAACCTCAGAAAAATAATCACCGATAAAGTAAGTTCAACGAATTATTTTTTCAAGTCAGTTTTTTGAAAGAAAAATTGTTTGATAACGAGCGTGAAAAAAAAAAAACCCTAAAAACTTGAAATAATTAAGCTTCAAATCGATCCTTTGTTGGTTGATACTTAGGGTCTTTAATTCTACGTTTGTGTTTTGTTTGAATTTTGAAGATTTGCAATGACTACTTTTTTTAATATTAAATCTAATGCGATGAAAAGTGTTTTTTTTTTATAAAGAAATGTTCTAGAATTCCGTTTTTTCCTTTTAATACATAGTTATCATCCTATTTAGTACTTATTCAAGTAACGTTTTTGTCAATATGAAGCTCAAAATCTTGATTTTTCTCAGCGTTTTGTCTTGTGTTTGAAGCGAATTTGCCAGGTGAAGGTGCCTTGGCATTCGCAAACACGCCAATGTACGCGTAGTTGTCGTGACACAAAGTCATGCTGTCACGAATTTTTGTGCGATTTGAACTCAAAAAGTAATATCTAAAAATTCATATCTTTCAAAAACGCGTGAAAAATACCCCTAATTTTGTTTCTCTAGAAAAGTTATAGTGATATCGAAGTTTTTTAATTGGTTCATATTTTAAAAACATAAATAGTTTGGGTTGGATTTTTAGTCAATAATTCATCATGCACATAAGTATAAAATACCTTTTTCATAATTTGAGCATAAAATTATTGAAAAATATAGTACTTTGTATGCGTGATAAATAAGGGTTTTTTAATTTTTATCGAAAATATATATATCACAGATTATTATTTACTCAGAAAGTAAATAATTCTGTTCCACCTATATCTATGATTTTGTAGTTGTCTTTTGCGGTTACGTAACTAAAATAATTACGGTTCAGATTGGGCATGGCCCATGCACAAAAACTATTTACATGCACATATTGATGTTGTAGGAACAACTTAAACTGGAGCTCCGCTATTAGGTATTACCTAATTTGTATATTATAACGGTCTAATAAGAATAAAAGAACAACGGTTGAGCGATTTCGTCCTCTACATTAACATTTTACTTCTTTATTTCACTATATCTTTTTTCGTTATAGGGGATATTTCCAAGCAATAGGGGCTCGGCCCTGTGTCTTTATCCCTGCCATTGTGGCAACTTGATTAAAATAAAATAAATAAAAAAACATTCGAACATGTGGACCCTACATCACAGTCCTTAAGAGAAGCAGTCCGTAATTATCGCCTATGGCGTGCAGAACGCAAAAAATCAAAATTGCTCAAACTTTGTCAAAATGAAGGATTAGTAGCCCTAATAACATAAAAAAGTTATTAGCTTAATTAGAAAAATATTTTTAGCAAGAAGTTGGAATTTGTATTTTCTTGCAAAACCAGCCTATTTTCGAATAGATTTACGTTGCTTCAGATTGACCTTGTTTTTGTTGCTAACTAAATTGTCATGCAATTTTCCGCTTATCCATCGTCAAATATAGATAATAAAGTAACACTAGCAATCGTTAGAATGAAATTTAATATGAGTTTAAATATTTTAACGATTTTTGAACTTGTCGTTTGTTTTGGCACGCTGTAGAGTGTGTTTAGTTAAAGTCCGTATATCTTCACTGATACCTCGAATTGAACCATGAAAACAGCATCCACGTTTAGAGCAAGAATTGTTCTTTCGATGTGTAAAATAAAATTTTTGGGCCACTCAAAATTTGAAGAGTTTGAGCGATGAAATGAAAGGTCAAATTGCTCAAAAACTCATTGTTTACATAACGCGGTGTAATCATTGAATCTGCTTCAAACGATCGCAGTTCATTAAAATACTTTTCTAAAGTGCAAGATTTATAAAAAGCAATGCAAAATGTTTTAAATCTGCTAAAGTTTGTGACTTTCTTGCCATTTTTAACGTAGTAATGATCACATTTTAGAGGTCAAACCGTTATAGTTGCACGCTGTGTGGTCATAGTGTGTTTACCTTTCATGGGAAATCTTCCTTAGACGATCTTGTGTGCTCATCCAATCGACTTTAGACATTCTGTAAATGTACGAGGTTTTCACTGAATGGTTTTGATATACTGTTCCAATAAAAAAAGCGTTTGTTCTAAGTTTGTTTGAAAGTCAACGTTTATAACATGAGAGATCGATAATACTGATTCCGGCCAGACTGCACAATAGATTGTAGATTGCGTGACAGACAGGAAGCCCAATCGCAAAGTACTGCGTGTGACTGCGGACCGCGGTTACAATTTAGTTGTATATCTGTATTTCACTTCGGACTGCGGACCGCGGTTACAATAAGTTGTATATCTTTATTTCACTTTCTCTCCCTTTCTTCTCCCCCCCCCCCTTTCCCTACCCCCCCCCCTTTCCCTCCCCTCCCCTCCCCCCTTTCCCCCAGAGAGCCAGGCTACGCAGGCTAAAGTTGCTCACTGCTCCTCCTTTGTGAGGAAATAAAAAGAAAGCCTGGATTTAGTATAAAATGTTACTGCAGCTGCACATTATATTGCAACAGTGTTTTCTAACAGTTCAATGTATGGAGCTTTTCTGTGGACCTTTATATCTGGGCAATCCAGATCAAAATATTCGCATATTGTGCGAAACAATACAACGCTGAGCTTCGTCAAGCTAGAGGATTTACTAAGTTTGCAAATATCATAAGTGTCATAGAGGATGGGATGAATTAACTGACAATCTTGAATTATGGCTGAGCGTATGTAGGTGTAAGCATTTTTCTTCTTCTGTGGCTATATGGTCTGCCTCGTCGTCTTCATTTCCAGGTGTTTGCGGTAAAGTACCTTTCTTTAGTTTTGATGCAAGTCTTGAAAAGTATGAGCTGATTTGCTGGGCTGTTAAAAACTCACTAACTTCAAACAGGCGTACTCCATTGTGGTCTTTGGCATATCTCATATCATCTTTTATAGTTATTTAAATGATGTAGCAATTTGTTAACTTCCTAAGCTATATATAATGTGTACTATGTATATTAAAAGGTGTGACAATAAAGATATCTTAGTTAATTATATCAGTTTTATTAGACACCATTGATTCCATGAGAAAGAGCACATCGAAATGAGTGATTTTTCAAAATTTCGTGTAGTAATTTGGTAACATAAAATAATCAAAAGCAACAGCTGTTGAATTTACAAAGATTTGAAAGAAAGAGCTTGACTTGAAAATTGAACTTTGGGGTGACGAACCTCGTTTTTATTTTTTGTTACATTTCGAATGCTGATAACTCTGCAGTGTTACAATATATGAAAACAGAACTCCAATTAGAACAGAATTACTAATTTAGACGTGCTCTTTCTTTAATGGAAAAATATTGAAATAATGTATTATTCGTGGTGCTCGTTCCCAGTCCTTTTTCTTTTTGCATAGGGTCCTAATACCTTATCAATTTGCGAAAAGCTACTAATGGAAATTTAGTTTAAAAAAAAAAAACACTATGAAACCCTATGTGCTCTTCGCTTTAAAAGAGCTTACAAAGTAAGTAATAATAAATGACGATCAGATAACACGAGGAATCATAAGTTTATGCGAGTTCAACAGCATCATTTGCGCGGTGCTAGACATTATAGTCAATAAAAAAAATTCTTAGACTTGCATGTATCTGTTGCATAGACTTACCAGTTCTTGCAAAGACAAGTTGTGCTTCAGTTATCAGTGTTGCGTCATGTACATTTAAAGCAGTGAGATGTCTCTTAATGTTTCTCCGACAATCAGAGACAGTCACACACTCTGCGTTTCCTGGATCATCTATACTCGATCCACAATCACTACCTGCAGCCAAAAAAACTGCATCGAGCCATAGCTCCAGCACGATTAAACGACTAAAAGGATTTTGAATTAACGCCATTAGTCTCACAATATCATATAGGTTCACATGCTACAATCTTCACCAAAAACTTTAAAAAAACCTAAAAACTAAAAAAGCACAAACGCGATTGGGTTACCTGTCTGTCACGCAATCTACATTGTTTAGTCCAGCTGGACTTAGAGCTGGACTGGTGTTATCGATCTATCGTATTGCCTGAGCTTCAGACAAACTTTCTATATTTAGAAGAGTATATCAAAACCATTCAGTGAAAACCTCGTACATTTATAGAATGTCTAAAGTCGATTGGATGAGCACACAAGATCGTCTAAGGAAGATTTCCCATGAAAAGGTAAACACACTATGACCACACAGCGTGCAACTATAACGGTTTGACCTCTAAAATGTGATCATTACTACGTTAAGAATGGCAAGAAAGCCACAAACATAAGCAGATATAAAACAGTTTACATTGTTTTTTATAAATCTTGCACTTTAGAAAAGTATTAAATGAACTGCGATCGTTTGAAGCGGACTCATTAATTACACCGCGTTATGTAAACAATGAGTTTTTGAGCAATTTGACCTTTCATTTCATCGCTCAAACTCTTCAAATTTTGAGTGGCCCAAAAATTTTATTTTACACATCGAAAGAACAATTCTTGCTCTAAACGTGGATACTGTTTTTATGGTTCAATTCGAGGTATCAGTGAAGATATACAGACTTTAACTAAACACACTCTACAGCGTGCCAAAACAAGCGACAAGTTCAAAAATCGTTAAAATATTTAAACTCATATTAATTTCATTCTAACGATTGCTAGTGTTACTTTATTATCTATATTTGGATAAGCGGAAAATTGCATGACAATTTAGTTAGCAACAAAAACAAGGTCAATCTGAAGCAACGTAAATCTATGCGAAAATAGGCTGGTTTTGCAAGAAAATACAAATTCCAACTTCTTGCTAAAAATATTTTTCTAATTAAGCTAATAACTTTTTTATGTTATCACGGCTACTATTCCCTCATTTTGACAAAGTTTGAGCAATTTTGATTTTTTGCGTTCTGCACGCCATAGGCGATAATTACGGACTGCTTCTCTTAATCAGGATACTGTTTTACTGCCTAATCATTCCTATCGCTGTTTTAATCTTGTAATTAGTGTTTTACGTCCAGATACGGGTAGTCGTTGCTGAATCTCCTTAGCAATATCCAATGTAGCTTCGGGTGCGACAACGAGGTATTAAGGCGCAAACTGGTGCCACATAGTTTACAATCATGAGTGTGGTTAGTGAATCACAGCTATTACAACGAGCAACACTCGAATTTCTTAGGCCTACTCCGGGCCCTTAGGTCGCCGTTATCTAGGCGATCTTAGGAATATTTATATTAACGATCTTTCAGTTGCCGATTTCCAGAGTATTTCTATTTCGTACTCTTGATTGGGTATCTTACCTTACTCCAAACGTCGTTTGTAAGAGAGTACAAATTCCAGATACGAAGAACATTGTACTCAGAACTTCACCGAGGACGGCAGGGTTGTTTTGAAAACACATAGGCCCAGCAATAATAAATCCTTTCGTGATGGTTGGACCAAACATGGTAAAATAATGCTGACAGAAATAATAAACAAGGTTTAAGTAAGTGTTTTAATTCTCTGGATTACTAATTCAATTTGTAAACCTATTATATTTGTCAGCAGTGGGAATGAACAGGAGGGTTGGAAACACACAGCTATATATATGATACACATGATCGACACATGTGAAAGCTTATAGCGCGTTCTTTTAGCTCAATTCCCCTATAAAGAATACATCTTTTAAAAGGTGTTTAGAATAACTAATAATAGCTGAAAAATATGGGGACTAGAGTAAAATGACTGACAAAACATTAGGGAGAACAACCATAGGAAAAATATACAAAGGATATTTGAATATGCGCTCCCAAGTTACTTGATTTTCTATCTGGTATTTCATTATTTCTTTCCAATCATGGTATGGCTCACACTTCAAATCCTTAAGTTCATTAATTATTCATGAAATTATAATTGGCCAACCCGAAGGCGCTATTTTAGGAGCATGTGCAGATACTTAACAGCAGGGAAATTAATACCAAAGCTACTGGAAATCTGTTCCAATGTTCTGTGGATTAGAACAGATTTCCAATCAAAGGACATCGTAAGAGTCTTCCAATAATCCAGTTTCACATTATCTTGCACCGCAATACTGTTTACAGCAAAGAGCCCAAAAGTGTGACCACATACCGCTAATGTATTCGCATACTTTCGTCTATGCTGTTATCCAATCAGCATTACAGGATTGTCTTATCTTATCTCTGATCTAAACGCTAATTGGAGGATGGCGCTACAAAAGTGTGCGAATACATTATCAGTGGTCACAGTCTTGAACATCTTGCTGTAACAAAAGGCGCATTTGTTGACATAGTCACAAATTTACCAAATCGGCTAACGCGTTGCTATGTGCGTTTCCACCCAATTCAAAACCTCTGGAAATAACCTTTTTTTGTTCAAAATATTTCCCACGTGACATTTAAATACATAAGACAAAGAATCTTATTCGCGAAAGATTTGAATCTGGTCAAATCTTGCGTTATACATAGCAACGTTAGCTGATTTGGTCTATTCCCAGCAAAGCACAAAATAAAAAATTATCGCTCAAAAAAAGAAAACACACTTATATTTACTGTTAATCGAGTGCGTTGCTAGATGAAATATACTCATACACAAATCATATAATCGCGGATCAGACCCACATATATATCTAAATAGTCCTAATAAATCTTAGTTATCACCCCATTGCTTTCCTTCTCATGAATTCAAAACCCTCTCTAGATTTTACGTTTTGTTACTGTGATAAATTATATCCAAAGAGCTTTATGTAATAAGTTTTATTCTGAATAATTATTAAGGATTGATGCCATTCAAAGTCCCCCAATTCTTGCTGGGCAGGGATTCAAGTCCGCTCAATTAGTTTAATTATTATATACATAATAAATATATACTTTGATTTAGTTCGCATTTCGTCCTTGCTTCTGTTTTTTTGTCGACATATCTCTGTTATATCCTTTTGAAATAGCCTAGTTTACTTCGGTCAATTCTTAATCTCATCACATATTAAGTATAGACGTTTTTAGCTGTCTCGTGGAATACCTGAATTCCAAGTAGAATACATAGATACCATGGAGGTTTGTCATTGATGAGGTATAACATACCAAGGTCTTTGGCTGGCTTATGTATTTTTTCTTCCTTCTTCTCTTCCTGAAAACAGGCAGAAACTTTGCTAGTGTATTATTGGAGAAGCGCCTTGACATGTAGGGCTAGGTCACACGCTGACTAGGCATAAGCCGATTTTAACATGTATTTCAAAAAATGCTGACGGAATGAACAGTGAATGGCGAATAGCGCTAGCAATTCCACGTCTAAATTGAATTGTAGTTCTTTAATATCGATTATTTGTGCATCTTCATGTGCACAACTCTAGTCCAACACAGAAAAGGAAAGCTCAAAATTGATGAAACTGTGCTTAGCAATCCAGAAAAACACTAGGATATGTTATTTGAGTAACTACAATTCCTTTCGTGCAACATTACCAGAAATCTAGGACATTTTACGTCCGCGATATTATGACCAGCGGTCTACTGGCAGTCCAGAATTATCCTCGAATTTCTATCGTAATAAATCAAATTATCAAAACCAAACTACTATAAGTTTGTTTAGAAGTACCAAGCGCTTCTGGTGCAGTTGATATATTTAAAATTGAAGCGCCCGCTTACGCTCAGCATAGAATAATTCGAACGTATTAGGTCACTTAGAAAATTTCAAAAGGACACAGGAAGCCCATTCTATGAACTTTGAATTTTGAATTTCCCGCTTAAGAAGCCTTCGGATTTATTAAACAGCGGTATAACACGTAAAATCACCAGGCTACTAAGCAGTAAACATTGCAATCGACTCGACGATCGAAACAAGCTTCTTTGCAGGATTTATCGGTCATTTTTTTATGATATTTTGGTGTAAAATGGAAATTTTTAAAACTAAAAAATCATCACTTTTCACTGTTAATCTGCGTCATTGTTGTATTACTTGGAAAGACTTCTAAAACAGCATTGAAAATCACGTAATCTCAGAAGCATTTTAAGAAGGCGGCAAGGATGGATCCATGTAAACTATCGATGGCAGGCGATGCTGAACACAAGGTAAATTACACATTTTTCGCTGAAATACATACTAAAGTAAAGCAATTATTTCTCGATAATGTTATTCCTTCGTGCTGCATATTGAGAAAACTAAATCAAACGTAACTTGCATAAATAAATAGAACTTATACTCGAGTTAAAAGTTAGGAGGCGGCACCGATAGTACAATGATATTTATCAAATATAGTCTATACAGTTCAGTTTCATATATATGAGGTGATATGCTACGTCAGTGTCATCATATCCAAGTATGGTACAACAATTATGATGATTTTTTAACAGCCGATACCTATGTGAATTTGAGTTACCGATGTTAATTACAAAAGGAATTTTCTGTTGATATTTAACTTACAGTGTTGTTAGTGTTTTCCTGTGACTCCACTTGCCCCTCCATTGTGCCGTAAATAGAGACACTTCACCTGAAGAAAGTTAAAAATGAATAAAACGCATAGACGCATGCGCAGTAATATGAATTAGGTGTTATTTTTGACTAACTTCACTGGAAAGCTAGTTATAATGTCTAATAAGGATCGTTAGCATTGAGGATATCGCACCAATTGAATGCAGTTAATTGTAATAGTTGAATTGTTTCATTAATATCCCTTTTGAATGATAGAAGATATTGGAAAATGATCTGAGATATAGTGGATGCGCTCACTCGTGAGATATCTTAATTGAACACGAGAAGATAATATTCGTATCTCCCAGCGCCCATGTATAATGTTCTGTTTATTATACAGATATCAATGAAATACCAGGATTTATTTTCTTCCGCCGTGGTTTGTTTTGATAACTGGTTGTAACTGGTTTTGAGGATGAAGAAGCTTCAGTTACTAGCTTACAGAACTAGAGTACAAACACTATAAGATGTGTGCAACATAACTACTGCTAAATTATGTTCATCATATTGCTGTCTATTGTTTAGTTAAAACTATTAACAAAGCTCAATGGGAGAGCACTGCATGTAATTATTTTAGTGATTTGATACCGTGTCTAAATAAAGTTTATCCATCTATTTAGTGGTAAATTTTATAGTGTTTGTACTCTACAAAACTAACACGTACGGTAAGTGACAAATTAAACTTTATGAAAGGAAAAAAAATCAATGTTGAACGAATGATCGACAGCAACAAAACTCTAGCTAGTACCCTTTTACTATCGATCAGAAAACTGAGCTTAATAATTCCAACAGGCCACAAGGCCCAGTTCTTCTCGACACTGATTAATTTTTTATACGTAGTAAGCTGGTGGGGTGAGTTTGTAGAGCGTATTCGTATAACACACTTTTAAAATGCAAATGAGAATATGTGTAAAATAATATGGTAATTAGGTGTGCGTGTTATAAAATGCTTCAGTGAGTTTCGGTTTCAAATAATCAAAATAAAACATGATTGACAACCAAAACGTTTATAAATTTCCTCGAAACCACTTGTATCAATGTTTTCCACAGTGGCTTGTGGCTCAAAGAAAAGAAGAAAAAAAAGCAAATAGCTACACGCACACCTCATTAGCATGTTATTTCACACATATTCTCATTTGCATTTAAAAAGTGGGTTATACGAATACGCTCTAGTGACTGATCATGATATTGGGAAGCTGTAGTTACTCAAGCATTTATACATTAAAATAAAATACTAAGGGAAAATATACACGAGATATAACCTTACAATTATCTCATTAATGCTGTTAAGTCTCAAAAATATAAACGGTTTAGCTTGTCTAATGATCGGAGCTCGAAGTAATCCATGACATATATCATAGTTAACTATCCATATATACTGGAGCATCAAAGCAGAAACCCGAAACATATTAGAGTGATTTTCATATATATGACCGTGAAAGAAAATAGACCATTTAGTTTGTGGTAGTTGATATAGAACAAAAGAAAACAATGGGTTTAGTGTTTACTACTAACTATTAGTTTGCCTATTCTATCAAGGTCATATGAAAATCACTCTAATGTACATTAACAAAGCGTTCCTATTAGTCACTGAAATAGTACATAGTTGGTCCTAATACTACATCATTTTGGTCTGCTCTACTGTTGGTTCATTTCTGTATTGTTGTTATTATATGATTGTGGTCTTCTATAAAACTTAAAAGATATATACTCGGTTACGTTGCTATATGATTAACATTATGGTTAACTGCGAACTTATTTGAAGAACCCAACTGAACTTAAAACAAATAAAGAGCTTAAAAATTGTTTTTGCAGATTAATATAAGTCAGATCGTCCAGCCTTCGTTTGACAGCCGATACCGCCGAAACGGTCATTCGTTAAACCGATAAACAGCAGGAGGAAAATTCACCGTTTCGGCGGTGTTGGATATCAAACGACGACTAGACGATCAATAGGATTAAGGCTTGGTGCCCTGGTATGTTATATACCTTCGGGGACGTTAAAGAAGTTACCGACTAATTTCGAGTGACATACGATCGCTTCTTAATACCAGATAGACTAATATCACGAGATTGAAATAGTAGCTAGACATATTACTTAGGTCAATCGTATACCAAAGTAAAGTAATAAATCACCGTTGATGATTATAAATACACGGATACAAACGCGAAGTATATTGTGGCGCGTGGTATATATGGGTATTTAGGGCCGTTATATATTGATCTATATAAATCTCTCTTATTATTAATATTATTTAATATTAATTAATAGAAGCGTTTGTTTTGATAGTGCCCTTCATGTGCTGCTTCTTATACGTACTAGTAATAATCCTAAATAGTTATTAGCTGCAATGGAAAATATCTTACCTTAAATGAAGTCCAAGGAACCTTGTATGTGTATAGTCAGGTTGTTGCTGTACTTTAGCAGAACACACCTTAAAATGTGTCAATACTAAATATTGATTTATTACTGTCACGAGTAAGTGATTCCCATGATGGGAGGGGAGGGTGAAGTCAGAAAGTTGCTTCAACACCATTTTTTATCATCAAAGTTCCGATCCGGCGATTGCGCATGCCATTTGAATTAAGAAAAATCTTTAGATTCTTGAGAAAGTTTTAAACTTCTTTTAAACTTATTACTTTAAAGTTTTTGTGTTATTCTTGATTTTACATAGGACAATGCGATGGATTTGAAATGCTCCATATGAAGCACCACTTATGTTGGCAGGCACCACTAATCTCTAGGTATTTCAATGAATGAATGTATTATTGGATGAAAGATGAATGAATAAAGGAAGGAAGGAAGGAAGGAAGGAAGGAAGGAAGGAAGGAAGGAAGGAAGGAAGGAAGGAAGGAAGGAATCAATAAATCGAATATTTAAAATAGAGAACAATAGGATTTAGGCTTGCTTAGTGCCCTGGTATGTTATATACCTTCGGGGACGTTAAAAGAAGTTACCGATTAATTTCGAGTTACATACGATCGCTTTTTAATACCAGATAGACTAATATCACGAGATTGAAATACACGAAACGCTTAAGCCAAGAGAAACATTCTAAGCAGGAGTCCTTAAATCCATTTAAAACGTGTGTCTATGGTGTGAAGATTAAATCATTAATGCAAGTGATGACTAAATTAATACTCCTGTCATATCGGCATATGTTTATCCTAATATATAACTTGAGCAAAGTACAATAACGTTAATTTAAAATGTGACTGATTTTTTTAAATACATTCTTGAATCAGTTATTGAACTAGTTATGTATAGTTGTTATTTTTCAACAACACTGAATGTAATTACTTAAATAAATTTATTATATAGATATCAATGGAATACCAGGATTTATACGGTGTCGAAAATTTCGTATCTTCCACATGTGAAGATATCATATCTTTCACATGTGAAGATATCACAGTTGCCATGACTACTTTCTTACTTCACGGTTTCTTTTCACTTTTCATTCAACTTAAAACGAGAACTTTGAATTGCTTCCTGAGTTTGATATTAATCTCTTAACAACAGAAATAGTAGGAACAGAGAGTACAGATAGTAAGCAAGAGGCAGGAAGAAAAATATTGAGATTTTATTTGATAAAAAATTGCTCGGAATAAGCCCACCACAAGCTTTGCAGAACACAGTTTGGCTAAACAACATTATTCAATTTGGTCTACGTGGATGCACAGAGCAAAAATAATTATGCTTAGAAGATGTCGTTTTAAAGACAGACAGCACAGGAATGGAATATCTTGAGTTCTATCTGAACGGCAAACAAAAACTAGAACTGGAGAAAATCCACGGAATCAACGCCAGGTCAAACCGTGAATTAATGTACGCCAATAAAGCTGCCGTTTCTGTTGAACGTCTTGAACGAAAACGAGGACAAACTATGTTTGACCCGACCCGAGTCGAGTCGTGCTTCTATTTGGCTGTAAATTACTTTAAATCACAAAGTGAGTTATTGGAAAAGGATTCAAAATGGTTTAAAGCTCAACCGATGGGAGTAAACAAGTTAAACAGTCTTACTAAGGAAATGATACAAACGGCGGGAATCCCGACCAAAACAAACCACGGCGGAAGAAAATAAATCCTGGTATTTATATATATCTATATAATAAACAGAACATTACATGGGCGCTTGGAGATACGAATTTTATCTTCTCGTGTTCAATTAAGATATCTCACTCGTGAGCTATCAATTGAACACTCGAAGATAAAATTCGTATCTCCGCGCGCCCATGTAATATCCTCTATACATATTTACAATTTTTCTGTATGTAATTAACGAATCGGCGACTTTTTGTGCGTTACGTTTTACCTTAAACTGCACAAGTGACGGTGAACTCCTAGCAGTGACAGCTTATTACACGATTTCAGAGCCCTATAATAAAAAGTACGTTGTGCTACAGCTGTTCTAAACAAGGGTAGACTGAGATGATCTTTGTGCCTGGTATTATATTTATGTGTATCGGAACGCTTACAAAGTGTAGAACTCAAATAAGTTGGTTTTAGACCGTTAATACATTTATATATCATGGTGAGATCACGTAAGTTCAGAAGCTCTTCTATGGTGAGCCAGCCAAGTTCATTTAATAGTGGTGAAATGTGGTCATATTTGTAAGTGTTTGTTAAAATACGGGCGGCAACATTTTGCATAAGTTTTAGCTTAGCCGTATAATGGATACTACGTTAGGTGTTCATGTATCATATAATATGTTGAGGTTTTGCCATTTTTTTATTTAATGACGTCATCAATGTACAAAGTTCAATTAACAAAGTTGAAATTAACCAAGTTCAATTGACAAAGTTCATTGTTCCTGAGTTTTGAGCTACAAGTCTTTATTGTTGTTGTTGTTGCTGTTGCTGTATTTTTTTATTATTCATTTTTTTTTTTTTTTTGTCCTTCCTCCTTTCCCAATGGTTAGTCGTTCCGTTGATCCGCTGGTCCGTTGATCCGCTGGTCCATTTTATTTTTCCTTTTTCGGAACGATCGATCCTCGGTCAAGTAAATTCAAAAAGTCTCAGAAACAGTAATATTCAGCTGTTTTTTGCAAAATAAACGACAGAAAAAGAAAGATAGTTTCTGAAGGAATTTGTGTTAAAGCTGAGGCGATTTGGGCTGTTAGGAGTAGTTTTGAGACAGGCCGATTTGAACAGTTTATTTGTTGTTGTCGCGAGTAGTTTAAAACTGGTCACCTTCTCTGACATATTGTAAAGAAAGAAATATGACTTTAATCTGCATCGATTCCAAATTGCTAAGTTGAACTTCTAGATAACAGGATGTAGCGACTTAAATTTTTTATTAAGTTTACCACAAGAAGCCCAAATCTTGATAGAAAATTGACGTCCATGAAAGATGACAGTATTTTCAATACGGCGGATCAGTACCTTCGCAGAGTGTGAGCTCATCGTACGAAAATTATCATTGGATTCTTCATCTCTGGAGCACTTCCATCCAGTTAAATCATTGGTTTTTGTATTTGTCATATCGTTTGTCTGTTCAGTAGTATTTTGAGTTTGTTGAGTCAGTAGTTCAGTGCTTTGATATTTCATAGTTTTTTCATAGCTTTTCATTCGTATTGCTTTAAGTTCGCGAAACTGTCCTGGCCAATAAACGCTCGAAACCATCTTTTAGCATGGGCCTATCGCAAACGGTGTGTGCGATTGTATGTAATTCGAGCTTACGAGTTACTTTTGTAGCCAACTTTAAATATTTCAACGACAAATCAATCCCTTCAATCCTTCCTGAGCACCATCAAACCAGCCTTCTTTCGCAAAAACTCGACCATCTCGGTCGTTGCCTTTTTGTGGTGAACTACGACGACGACGACCAATAATCAGTAATCTTCCTGGCTTTTGTGCCCAGGGAGTAAAAAGCGTTGGATCAACGAATTACGAAAGATGGCGCTTTTGCAGTGTAGCATAATTACTGAGTGGTTAAGTAGATTATCAAAGTATTTGGGTTTGGGTCACGAAATATTTCCTCAGAGTGGAAGGAGGGTCCTCAAAACTGTTTTCCTTGAAGGGGGGGGGGGGGGGGCTGCAAAAAAGTGCACACTAGGTTACTGCAAGAGTATACTAATGTAGTTTATTTCATTATAATTGACAGTCTCTATAGCAGGTTTAATTACGCCCTTTAAGCTGGCCTACAACCAAAACACTAAACTTTACCCTAACCGTATAACCTTAATTTACTACTTGACTAGACTAACGAAGTTTTATTCCTTTGTAAAAAGCGGTCTCTCTAACATGTTTAATTCCATCTGCTCCCTATAAACTAGCCTATAACTCAAACACTAACCTTAATCCTAACCCTGACTAGACTACACTTTAGTATATTTCTTCCTAAATAACAGTCTCTATAACAGGCTTGATTACATCTACGCCCTATACGCTAGCCTATAATCCTAACACTAACCTTAATCCTAACCCTGACTAGACTACCCTTAACTGTAGTATAATTCTTCATAAATAACGGTCTCTATAACAGGCTTGATTACATCTACGCCCTATACGCTAGCCTATAACCCGAACACTAACCTTCATCCTAACCCTGACTAGACTATCCTTAACTGTAGTATAATTCTTCATAAATAACGGTCTCTATAACAGGCTTGATTACATCTACGCCCTATACGCTAGCCTATAACCCCCCTTTGTCCAAGATACAAATAAAGCAGAGTAAAAACGTCCCTTACAACTGTTTTTTGGCCAAATCTCTAAATGGACCCTAAAAGGTACGCACTGCCCCCCCCGGGCCTATAACCCAAACAATAACCTTTAACCTAGCCCTAAGTTACCACCCTGTAGTATATTCAGTTCTTTATAAATAACCGTCTTTACAACAGGTTTAATTCGATCATGAACTATTATCTGGGGAGTAGACGTCATAAGATTTTGGATAAAAAGGAAGAAAAGGAACATATTTCGCAAATTTATACTTAGAAATTCTACTCAAGCAAAATGGCAGGTTATAAATTTCTCGAACACTGTTGTTGGATTCATCTGAATTTTTTATCTCCATTTCTCCCTTCCAAGCGATCATGCCTCTCTCTTGTAGTGATCCAGGTATAGTGTTATCAAAGAAACAGCCGACCACACCAGCAACAAACATATTTGTAGTCAACAGTACCTTGAAGATTTTATCGAGCTCGGTAATGCCTAAATAAGATATAAATATGAAGAACTTAGAATTGGAAGTTGAAATCAAAAGGCAAAAGTTCAAAAGTTCTTTTTTCTCCAAACTTATTCCCCGGGGTAAAAGTATCGGGTAGCTTGTCGTATCTCTTAGGGGTAGTGCCGTAATAAATATATAGATATCAAGAGCTTAGAATTAAAAAAGGTGAAAGCAAAAGGCAAGGTTCCTTTTTCTCCCCACTATTCCCCATGGTAACTGAGTAGCGGGTAGCATGTCGTATCTCTTAGGGGTAGTGTCGCAATCAATTTATAGATATCAAGAACTAGAATTGGAAAAGGTGAAAGCAACAAGCAAGGTTCCCCGGGGGAAGGTACTCCCTTTGTCCAAGTGGTACGGGTGATCGGCTTACCTTTTATGGTAAAAATATTTCCTGTGCTTACCTTTTAGGGTCCTTTTAGGGTTCTGGCTCAAAATTCAGTTACGTAACATGATTTCATACCTGTAAGCGTCATTTTTACTCTTTGCTTTGTGGGGGTAGAAATCGACAAGTCTTTATTAGTTTTTTCAATCTGTGCGTGCCTTTAAGGGGTCGTTTTCAAAACCTCCGCCGATCAACCCAACCCCTTGGACAAAGGCGGCGGCACCTGGAAAGCCAGTTAGAATCCAATCATTCAAAATAGTCATACTATTCACCTGTTTTGATGACATCATTTTCATTGAACCAATAAGGTACAGCCATTCCCATCAGCAAGGAGAATCCCAAGACGAAAAGGTTTCGTGAAGAATTCAGATCAACAAATCGTACGTTTGAAATACCAACAGACACTATCATTCCAAACATTACCATCTGAATGCCACCAATAACGGGATCGGGGATAGTTGTGAGCAAAGCACAGAATTTTCCAAAGACTGCAAGGAGCACCATAAACACTGCTGCTACTTGGATCACAACCCGGCTACCAACCTGGAATTTGTAACTAAAATTAAAAACAACAGCAAATGCTACTTCTAAAAATCGCTTATTTTAACGTCTGAATCTTAATCTGACGTGCACAAGTGTGCTACTAATTTAAAAGACGCAAGCCAAGACTCAATGCACACAACACTGCTCATATGTTTGTTTAAAAAACCTCGTGGCATGGGAGAGAACGGCACATCAACAAACTCATTAACATATCATCCATACAAGAGCCGAACCTGGTTCACAGCGTTGTGATCTATAGGTTAATGTTATCCCTATGATTGAAGTAAACAGCAAAATACAATTGAACTTCCCATCCTGATGAGTGGAAATACAATTATACCTGATCAACTCTAACCAATAGCAAAGTTCATCACAAGATCCAAGCTGAAACGTTTTGAGAAGAGAAGAACCCCGAGAAGAAAGACCCAGACCACAACGATGAGAGGCGGAGCAGTAAACTAATACGCCACCTAACATACGCAAGTGATGTTCTGGTTTACTAAGCATAGCTTCGTAGATTATAAGCTCTTCTTCGCTAACTTAAATCAGGAGGCATTGCTTCGGTACACCTCCCTGCCACTCAAAAGATATTTCAAATCAAGATCAAAGACCTACATGTTGTTTTTAGCTAAAGTAGTGTGTTTGGTTGCATGGTGGTTTACCACGAGCCTCTCACCATAGCGAGTCCTGGCTCATGTATGGATTATATGTGAGTAGCGTTTATTTGATGTGTTGTTTTGTACTTTGTCACGATGATATGGTTTTACGGTTCTTCGCTTTTTCCCTCGTCAAAAATTAACACGTGAGTCGAGTGTTTAATTAATATTAAATGTAGTGGTATTAAGTGCGAGCAAACCTCACGGAAGAGCCCCGACGTGGAGTAATTGCTGTAAAATATATTTGTAATACAAAGTAACTACACCTACTTGCAATAAGGTTGCCATACAAAAATAGAACATTTGTCATAAAGAAAATAGAAAATTTGTGATTTAGTAGGATTAAAAGACAAAAGAAGATCACTCACTCTGAACTCTCTCTTTTGTCTTGTCTTAATTAATTCCTTTCGCACTAAATCACAAATGTTCTATTTTCTTTGTGACAAATGTTCTATTTTTGTATGACAACCTTACTGCAAGTAGGTGTAAACCAAACCACTATTACATTCTCTTGAGTGGATAATACTGGTATCGCAACAATTTTACCTTTGTAATACCAATGACACCAATGTTTGAGCTGTACGATGTCGTTCCGTTTCCAGTGCCCCACAAACCAGCCAGCAGGCAACCCAAGCCTTCGATTCCAATCCCACGATTCATGGCGTATCCAGGAGGTGGAGGTGCACCACTCATTCGTGCACATGCGTAGTAGTCTCCAATAGACTCAATAATTGAAGCAATGCTAGCAGCAAGCATTCCAAAAAAAACCTGCCAAACTCACAGTCGGTGTTCCCCATTGTCCTTGAATTAGAAAAATCAGTTTTTTCAACATTTCAATCTGGTATATATATTTTATTGTATTCTTATCCGCACCTTTTACCCGCACCCGAACATTTTCACCCGTCATATTGCTTCGGTTGAAAATTCGCAATAATCTGTAGCGAGCATAATCCCTTTTATATCATAATTGATCACGTGTTTCTTTCTGAAGAACTTACACCAAATCGTGCTAAGAGGTTATTTACCTGGATATGTGAGTCGGAAATAGTGAAAATCCGATTTTATAATAACGCTCCTCTCTCTTTGGTCAATACTGGGATATTGAAAGAACAATTCTGGATCAATTTACCTGGATATGGGAATCGGAACCATTGAGCTTTTGAAATAGCAACCTCTCATCTGTCCTTGCTTTAGAACCAGCAGGGAAACCGCCAGCTTCTGTAATGATGAGACAGACAATCCAAGACATTATGATGGCCAGGATAACCTAACGGGAATAAAGTAACAGCATTGTTAACTGTACCAGCACCTAAAAAATATGTGTAATATCTTATTTAACGTAGGGATAGCCATAATGTGTGTCTGGTTTCTTCACGCGATTCTTTCTTTTTAAATAAAATTCAAAATATAATATATATTCCTGTATTTCGACTGACGTAAAACAATTTACTTTACATGTTACTTTCACATTTTTTTTGTTTTTGTTTTATTGATATTCGTCGTTACACAATACGACAGGAGGAGCAGCCCAATTGACATCCAACCCAACCCACATGTGAAGATATGGATATGGTTACACAGCTTTACGGAAATTTCTAGTGTCAAAAAAGGTTTTCTTTGTTTCTATTGATAATTATATAATTAACAGAACATTACATGATCGCTTGGAGATACAAATTCTTCTCGTGTTGAAAATCTCAAAGATCATTTATACATCGCACAAAATATTAATCCTATTGTGCAATTTGAGCTCAAAATAGAGAAGCTTAGCTATTGACAAGTGCAAACGTTTAGACAACATTTCATCCTTGTTTTGCACCCCCTACCTAACTGAGATCACCTTTTAAAAACTTTTAAAATGTATCTTATTACACGAAGTTGTTTTTGGCAATTTTGAGCAATTTTGAGCAATTTTGGCCTGTTTTCTTTGTAAATTACCTCATTAAATACGCTTCGCCTGATTGAACTTCGTGCTCAAACAGCAGAAAAGACCCGGATGTGTCCGGGCATTCTGTGCGATGCACTCGAAGATAAAATCTCCGCGCGCCCATGTAATATCCTCTATCTTCTTTTTATTATTATTATTTATCAAAAACCACTGCCATGTAAACTATCCAAACAGTCAACAATCTAGCAATTAAGAGCGTTCCTCTGAGAATATCGACCATAGGCGTGCAAAATGCCCAGAAACCGAATTTCTCATACTTTGCTCAAAGATAGCCCTCGATGTCCGTATCACAGAAATAATAGTGAAAGTTTCAACAGATTGTTATTTTAGGAGAAATTCGACATTTTAGGTTTGAAGGCTTGATAAGGCGATTTCCCGGCATCACACGTACTCCGCGAGAAATGCATTTTCGAAGTGTAAACAAAATTGAATTTCGTAACTGTATAGCTCTTTTAAAAGATCGATAAACACTTGTTATTTCAGCAGTAAAATAATTGTTTTTTATTTAGAATTGAAAATTTAATGGAATTTTGAATTTGACCTAAATTTAGTCGATTTTCAATGCCTGAAAATAGCACAAATTGAGGAGTCAAAAAACCAACTTGTTACATGACTTTATGAAATAAACAAATGTTCCTGTGAAAGAGCATCCTTTTAGCTTTTAGAAAATGTAAAAACATTTTTGGGCTACTAGAATTTCGACATTCTAGAGCTCCTCGAAAAGGCATTGTGGACGCTAAAAATAGCATGTGTCACGGTGACGTGCGTGACATCGTGACACACAAACGTCTGATTAATTATGCTAATAAAAACATTTCAATGGATTTCTGTCACAATTTTTATGCATTTTAACCCTTTTTATTTCTTTAGAACAATATTTTGTATATATAGACATTTTATATAATTTTTGATACTTTTATTTTAGTATTTTATTTGTTAGGCATTGCCAAGTCCTCATTTCGTTTTGAGTAACATTACTAAATTAAGAAACGAAGCAATTCCGTAGAATTGAGGCTTCAAATATACACTATATCTATACTTAAATATGTCTATAGTTAAAATACATTGGTAAAGTTTTTGAATTGAAATGAAATTAAAAGCAGCGCTGTGCTGTAAAAATAATTAGCTAAATATATGTGCATAAATTTAATTGTTCTGCTTCAATAATTTGAGCGTGACCTTTTATTTATAGTATCTGGTACAGTACAAACACTAAAAGTGTGCAATACTTTGTACTATTTACTACGGTACCGGTGGCCCATAAATGTCACGGCAAATCTTTTATTATTCACAGCAAATCTTTTATTATTCACGGCAAATCTTTTATTGCTCGTGGCATATCATTTATTTATTCATCTATTCATGCATTTATTTACATATCTATTTTTTTATTGTTTACTTTATACTTTTTACACCAAATTTATATCATTACCACACATCATTTCCTTTTCATATATTCCTCCATGACATCCTTGTTTTTCGTGCTTTTAAAGCAATAATAGTTCACCTTTTTCGGTCATATTTTCGCCATTCCTCTTCCCCCTCCCATGCATCCCCGCTTATTTCATGAGTGTCTTTTAAAATACTTTTTTTTGATTTTTTATTCTATTTAACCCATTTACCCATATATTTCTTCTTTGTTTTTATTTATATTTTTTATCATATTTTTTATTACTGGTTCTTTCTTTCTCCAATTATTCTATATTCCACCATCCATGCCCAATTTTTTTGTTTTTCATTTTCCATATTACTTCATTCATCTATTTACATTACTCGTTTTATTATATATCTAATTATATTTTCCACTTTTTCATCCTTCTTTTTAATGTTTCGGTTATTCTTTCACATTTTTAAGTCCCACACTACGCCCAGGTCAATGCTTATCAGTTCATCGCTTTTACAAATTGACATTGTAGCGTTTCTTAGTTTTTGCGATTCGAACTCAATGTTACATTGCAGTTTGTACTGCTACAGCTTTCTTTTAGTGTGCTAATTGGACCCATGTTTATCTTAAGTTGCGTTCTGAACATATGGAAAACTTTTGCATACCCGTATCCTCTATAAAACAAAGATTCGCCGCCGTGATCATCTACTTCATTACCCCAGGAAGCCCGACACTAAGAACGGCTGCGAGGGAGACTAACGGTACTACTTCATCCGCTATCTTGAATTTTACACAGGAATGCCGCAGCTTCAGTTTTGTTTTCGTAAGTTTTGCCGTTAGTAACTGAAAGTTTTGCCGTGAATAATAACAGATTTGTCGTGAATAATAAAAGATTTGCCTTGAATAATAACAGATTTGTCGTGAATAATAAAAGATTTGCCGTGAGTAATAAAGTTTTGCCGTGACATTTATGGGCCACCGTAATTTACCACTAAATAGTGTTGATTAAACAATAGAGAACAAAAGAATTTGCATAATTTAGCAGTATTTAGTAGTATTTATGTTGCACACTTTTAGTGTTATCACTCTACCGTAGTAGCTCTATCTAATACTTGTCAGTTCACTGACGGAACAAAAAACAAAATCTTGTTCCTTATTTTCAGCTGTATGATCTTAAACCTCATGTGTTTTAGTTTCTTAGGTCTACTCTTCAATTTTTTGTGATGTATGACTTGTTTTTATTCCAGATTGTCTACTGTATTTTGATTAAAAAATCATCATCATCTAAATTTCCGGTCAAATTAATAAGCCCCTCCCCTCTATTAAGCCCCCCACTCCTTTAACTGCCCCCCTCTCCTTTAACCGCCCCCCTCTCTAACGAGCTTGAAATAAAAAGCCCCCACGTGGCTTTTAGAGGACTTACGGTATGGTGAAATTAGCTTTGTTTTTAGGGCATTATGCCTGCGGACATTCACCAAGCTTTGGTGATCGATTATGCGTTATTATATTTTCATATTTTCGTTATTTCTCTGGACATTGTTGTTCTTTTCAGTTCATTGTTTATCTTTTATCTTCAATTCTCTTTTTTTTTTTGCGTTTTTTTTATATGTTTTTTTGTTTGTTATTCTTTTGCTCTCTATTGTTTAATCAACACTATTTAGTGGCAAATAGTACAAAATATTGCACACTTTTAGTGATACTATAAATAAAAGGTCACGCTCAAATCATTGAAGCAGAACAATGAATTAAATTTATGCACATATATTTAGCTAATTATTTTTACAGCACAGCGCTGCTTTTAATTTCATTTCAATTCAAAAACTTTACCAATGTTTTTAACTATAGACATATTTAAGTATAGATATAGTGTATATTTGAAGCCTCAATTCTACGGAATTGCTTCGTTTCTTAATTTAGTAATGTTACTCAAAACGAAATGAGGACTTGGCAATGCCTAACAAATAAAATACTAAAATAAAAGTATCAAAAATTATATAAAATGTCTATATATACAAAATATTGTTCTAAAGAAATAAAAAGGGTTAAAATGCATAAAAATTGTGACAGAAATCCATTGAAATGTTTTTATTAGCATAATTAATCAGACGTTTGTGTGTCACGATGTCACGCACGTCACCGTGACACATGCTATTTTTAGCGTCCACAATGCCTTTTCGAGGAGCTCTAGAATGTCGAAATTCTAGTAGCCCAAAAATGTTTTTACATTTTCTAAAAGCTAAAAGAATGCTCTTTCACAGGAACATTTGTTTATTTCATAAAGTCATGTAACAAGTTGGTTTTTTGACTCCTCAATTTGTGCTATTTTCAGGCATTGAAAATCGACTAAATTTAGGTCAAATTCAAAATTCCATTAAATTTTCAATTCTAAATAAAAATCAATAATTTTACTGCTGAAATAACAATTGTTTATCGATCTTTTAAAAGAGCTATACAGTTACGAAATTCAATTTTGTTTACACTTCGAAAATGCATTTCTCGCGGAGTACGTGTGATGCCGGGAAATCGCCTTATCAAGCCTTCAAACCTAAAATGTCGAATTTCTCCTAAAATAACAATCTGTTGAAACTTTCACTATTATTTCTGTGATACGGACATCGAGGGCTATCTTTGAGCAAAGTATAAGGAATTCGGTTTCTGGGCATTTTGCACACCTATGGTCGATATTCTCAGAGGAACGCTCTTAAGTAATGATGTGTGTAAGAGGTAGGCAACTCTTTATTGTTCTGCGGCAATAGCAAACTCTGAACCTCAACCCACATAGAATGTCTCAGTTTTCAGACTGAAAGTATATCATTCTATAGGTAGCACATTTTAAAAATAATATGTGCAATAACTCTGTTTTGGAACAAAGTTTCTTTTGTACTAAAAGATCTCGTCCAATCATAAGCGCTCCAAACAATAGCCAAAAGACGTTTACAATTCGATATGTTCCCCACATATATATTTTGATATTTAAAGGCTTAGGAAATCTTAGATGAAAAGGGAATTAGATATCAAATAAAATATTAAAAAATCCACTTTGTTTTGAAATTATGGCAGTTTTTCATTTTTTTAACCAATGAGATGGACGGATTAGACAATGCACAATTAGCAATCTTTCTGCATTCCATTGCCGTTTGCCTGCCTCGTTCTTACTCACATCATTACTTAAGCAACCAAACGGAGTAACCATTATTCTAGCAAACCGAATGTCGGCTTTTGCTATAATTCTGTATGCATTTCTATTGTATGGAAGTGCACGCTTATACAAAGGGTCTCAGTAGTTAATAGATGTACCAATGTTTTAGATATAACACGACACTTGCCAGTTATGTACAATGACACGAAACTGCGGGAACATGTTTGTGGAAATATATACAATTCACATCTTCATGCAATAAACACACTGACGATGGCGAGCGATGTCGCCGAAACATGCGTCTAAACTAAAAGTTGTCGTTTTATTTCTTAAAATTGTATTTCAATTGCTGCCACAACGATCATTTGCAAACATGAAAAGTGTCATGCTGCCTCTTGGTGGTAGCCAACTCGATACTAGTAGATACTATTTTGGCCACCACACACATAGAGTACAAACACAAAAAGTGTGCAACATAAATACCACTAAATACTGATAAATTATGCTAATTCTATTGTTCTCTATTGTTGAATCAACACTATTTAGTGGTAAATAGTGCAAAGTATTGCACACTTTTAGTGTTTGTACTCTATTAATATTATTTACTTATATTTAATTTATTTGTCTTATTCTTCTAATCCCTTTTTGTCACAATTTGTATGTATTACATAATTTATTGTTATATGTTATTTTATAAAGTGTAAAATTAAAGAAGTTCAAAGTTTAAATCATCGTACAATTATTTTTGATTTCATATTAGAACTTACTGGAAACAGTTTGAAGACTTGGAATTGTTTTCTGGTGAATCCTTTGTTTCTTTCGTAAATATAAACAGGTACTGCAACTTCTTTTAGATACTGGGAGAAGACTACGACAAGTACAATCGTCCTGAAAGACAACATTTAAATCAGATCGGAAGTTTATCGTACACTGCTATTTTAAAAACGGTTGACGAAGTGAACGGCGAATGGTGTTTGGTAAAACCGAAGGGTATCGCATCTTCGGGACTATATTCTGTCACTCGTTATATTCGTTATATTCTGTCACTTGGACACAGAGTCTGTCGGAGCTTGTTCTGGAAGACTTGATTCATCTCTTTCCTAAATGGTCGACCCCGGCAGGTCGACCAATCATTATCAAGTATAGCCAAACTAATGATAATGATAATGATAATGATAATGATAATGATAATGATAATGATAATGATGATGATGATGATGATGATGATGATGATGATGATGATGATGATGATGATGATGATGATGATGATGATGATGATGATGATAATAATAATAATGACAATGATGATGATGATGATGATGATGATGATGATGATGATGATAATAATAATAATGCATTGTTTTAAAACTCAATGCTCTTAAATAAATAAATCAATAAAACATTGGAAAGTTAATAGTATCAGCACTGAACATTGATATGCCATGCCATTGTGATGATGTGTAGAGCATGTGATATGAATTCAATACTGTTGTACTTACATCAATGATATTCCCCAATGACCTCCTAAAAGTTTCATAAGACAATAATATCATAAATAGTATGTCATTCATTTGTCTCACAAATGCGAAGGTGGTACAAAAGCAACAGAAAAATGGATATGTTGGACGTCAGATACTGTCTTGTTAACGCTCGTTCTCTGTTTCAGCCAAACGGTGATCACATTGGAGCTTAATTGTGGGTGGTTAGAATATATATGGAAAAGCTCGAACGACAACTTTATTTAGAAGAAACATTGATATAAATTTGATGGATATATAACACTGGTACATGATGTTGATTAATTTGTTTCGTAAATACATGAAGAAACAAGTACACAAGTAAATTAGCCAGACAAACGAATAAACAAAAGCTTCTATACAAACAATCACAAAATACAATATTCAAATGATTGAATAGTCTCCTTCACAGTTCCCTGCGCCATCTTAGAAGGTAGCCGAGCCTTTGGATCGAAGCGAGACGAGGGTTGAGCTTGCAATGATAGAGACATCTGGACAATTATTTACGTGTCTCTATCATTGCAAGCTCAACGTTTATCTCGCTTCGATACAAAGGCCCGGCTACCTTTTAAGATGGCGCAGAGAACTGTGAAGGAGACTATTACATAAATATACAAATAAATACACAAACAAAGAAACAAAACAAAAGTTGTAACAGACTAACAAAGAAACAGACACAAAAGCAAACATCAAAACAAATAACAACCAAATCAAAAAGAGCAAAAAAATGTAGACATCAGTCCATCAAACTAACCAAATAACAATAACAAATCAAATAATACCCATGCATAAAGAATCGAAATAAAAACGGAAATCACCTGCGTAATTGGCTGCTGGTACATACAATGGTAGACCAATCATCGTGACAGTAGGTGCAATAGTGAGTGGTCCAATAAACTTTACTAACACTCCAATTAAACCACTGAATCCAATTACTATTTCAAAGAGAGATGCCATCATGATAGCTCCTTGAATCTATGCCAAGGGAATAAAACAAATTATAAGCACGATAATTTAAGCCATTTCATGTGTATTTTAAATGGCAATAGTGCCCGGCTTTCCGAGCCTTAGAGGTCCCAAATTCGATTTCAAGGGTACGCCCTCACCTTTTTCGACTTCTTGCCATTTTGTGTAGCTTTGAGTAGCTTAGAACACTCGTTAAACGGAGCATTGATGGACAGAGGGTTAGGGTTAGGGTTAGTTTTGTTTTTTCATCATCATCATCGCTTCTGATTGGTTGGTGTTGTAAAGCGAACTCTAATCAGTTGCTGTAGGGCTCTTTTGTCCATCATCATACGTCTTGCCTGTTGTGTATCGACACCCAGGAGCTTTTCGATGTTGTTCCATCCTTTCCCTGGCGTTCTTACATCAAACAATACCTGCTTTTGCAGAACATCATTCTCCATTCTACAGATATGACCTATGTATTTGGCATGTTGGCGGTAGCAGAAGTCTCGAATGGGCGTAGTTTGGGTTATTTCCCCTAGTTGTTCATTGGACAATTTAAAGCTCCAATCTAACTCTCCGTTGATTTGACTGTCACCCTGATCGATCCTTCCCGCTGGTAGCGTTCTTTCGCTTGAACTCACCCTTCACCATTCTCCTAAGGTAACCATGCCACACAGTCTCAATTTTGTCAAGCTCTTTTTCCCTTAAAGCCCATGCTTGGATGCTATAAAGCAGTCGGGACCGCACACATGTAGTCAGGAATGTCACCCTTGTAGCTAACTGTATTCTGTTGTCTGTAAGTACATGTTTAAGGTCATTCCATTTCTGGAACGCGGCTCCAATCCTGGCATACAGGAAACGGGAGGTGTCCACTTCATCGTTTGAGATGGTATAGCCAAGATATTTGAAGCTTCCTGCGAGACCAGCTTAGGTCTAAACATTCAGTAGTGCTTTCCTTCATTTTCTCTCCTTTTTAAACGATTTAACTGGATATTTTGGTCGCCATCTAGTGAATATTTTGTGAATAATGAATTCACATGAATAACCATCACGTGATATGATCACATGACTTGAAATAGCAAAAACTTATTTGCAGAGTTCTTTACAAATATGAGCTATATCCCTTTAAAACTGGAGCTATGGGAATTATTTCGAAATTACCAAAAATTAATAAGTTAATATATATGATATAGCTATCTTCTCATAGCCTTAGTTTAGAAATATATTGAGCTTAAACATTTTTAGAATGTTTGTTCTGACATTTTTACGTTTTAGAATTCTGGAATAGAGACCAGATCCTGGCAAAATACTATTGTTTGCTACACTTCGATTTAAATTGGTGTAATATTCGTTCTAATTAAAGACCACTGGCTACTTTCCAGCATATTTTGCCTTAATTACGTATTTTTATTTCAGTGTTATAATCCATTCGCAGTCAGTTGTATTACGAGAAAACAAATAGAATATAACGCTAAACGATTTAGTAAGAGCGTAAATGCCCACTCACATCGTAAAAGATATAAAAATGTTTGAATGTGCGATTTACATGTTCAAGAAAGTCAGTCTTTCGCATGGTGCATGCTGGTAAGTAACCAATGGGTCTTTAGCTATCACAAGGATAGGACTTTATGAAGGTGAAGCTTGTGCTTGTTTTATTCGCCGTCAAAGTGTTTTAATGGAGAGCAGATGACTTCTGTTTGTCTTTGTCCTCGCTTTAAGTTGCTTGAATTCATTCATACATCTTCTTCGTGGCATGGCTCTTGATATTTTGCAAGTTTTTGTGTAGCCTACTGGTGGTTTGCTCGCTGGACGTCAGGATCGTTCGGACTATTAACATCCACAATTTGATGGAAAATTAATTAAATTAGCCACATTTTCGTCCAAATAGACAACAAATAATGGGAAATCAGTTTCTATAGCAGTACTTCGTCGTCAAGGATGCTTTGGGATTATTTAAGTACTGAAAGTTATTGAATTCATCCATGTTCTTGGACATAATTCATAAATATTTTCTCCAAAACTGTAACAAAACACCTGAAAAGTGACATTTTTTGCATTTTTGCATTTTATTTACTTTCATCTGATTGGTTAGTTTAATAGTTTCCTGTAATCTCATTGGTTGTTCAAATTGGTGCGATTCGGAGTCAAAATAGTGCGATTCGTGCTTGAATCACTCTGCTGAGAGCCAATCAGATTGCAGGATTTGCTAGTGATTTCAAAATGGATATAATAAAGTAGTGTATGAAAAGTGTTACCTCATTCATTCTGGGTTTCCACAAGTCGGGATCATAATTAGTAGCATTGACTGATGATGAGTTTGAAGCAAACTCTGTAACATAGAACATAGAAGTTGTGCGAGTTATCAATACCACGAAAACACTTTTCGAAGCTTTATCCACGTTATCCCAACACAATACTGGACGATAACTGTATTTACTGTAAGTAATGATTGCAACACTCGCGTCCGTGTTGTGTTGGCATATACAATTACAAGCCCTCTAGGTTAGTTCTTTGAAATTTAACCAACATTTTTTAAAAAGATTAAAGTAAATCTCCCAACGAAATTTCAAGTAAGAATTATGCAAACATGTAATACAACACTAGTGTCGTATCAGACATACAACACTCTTCATGATTGGTGGCAATTAGGTGTATATAGCCAAAAAAGTGTTCCCACTTTAACAATTAACTCATTCATACCAACATTATTGACACTTGGGCATTTCCATTTTTCCAAGCTCAATATCGTAAAAGTCGGTGCAATAAACGAGAATGAACCACCTTGGACAATTGGCAGCCTAAAAAAGTAATACAAACATGAAATAAACATAAAATGAATCCAAGCAAGAGGCTCTTATTTACCATTTCATTTTAACCCTAAGTAGCCAGTGTAGCTTCGGTTAAAACAACGATTTTTGAAATAGGTATATAAATCAGAGCGCACACTAGTCAGCCTCGTTGTTTACAATCATGAGTGTGCTTAGTGAGTTACGAAGGTTGTAGCGAGTAATGCCGACTACAAATTCTTAGGCCTATCCAGTCCTAAGATCGCCGTGAATTTGAGCGATCTTAGGCGATTTTAGGAAACTTAGACATATTTGAGTTGCCGATCTTGGGCGATCTTAGGCGATTTAGGAGACTTTGTTGTCGATCTATAAAGCAATCTTGGGCGATCCTGGTCGATCTTAAGGGCGATCTTAGGGCCCAAAGAAGGCTTATTTCTTACTCTTGATTTGGTGTTTTACCTTACTCCAAACGTTGTTTGTAAGAGAGTACAAATTCCAGATATGAAGAAGATTGTACTCAGAACTTCACCAATGACGACAGGGTTGTTTTGAAAACACATAGGTCCAGCAATGATAAATCCTTTCGTCAGTGTTCCACCAAACATGCTAAAATAATGCTAACAGAAATAACAAACAAGGTTCATTGTGCCAGTAAATATTTCAATTATCTGGATATTATTTAATTTTGTCAATTTGTAAACCTATTTGTCAACTGTTGGAAGGAGCAGGATGGTTGCCAAACAAACATTTTATGATACATGTGATTAACACATGTACAGTTTCTTTTAGCTCAAATTCCCCTAAATAAAATCATATATACATTTTTCTGAAAGACTTAAAGAATCCAAGTCAACCACAATGCATTGCGCGCTTGACATTGCCAAATAATCGCTAGTCGCCATTTTGCTTGCCATGGAAAATGGCCGACTTTTCGGTTTGTGAAGTGAATCCATTTCATCGGCCTTTGAATTACTGCAAGATGGTTCATAAATATCGTGAAAAAGTTCATCAATGGTACTTCTTAAAGTTTTTCGATGGTTTGGAAAAAGTTTGATCCTTTATTGATGTATTATTTGAATTCAATGGTCGTTACTGATCTCCCCGTCTGACAATGGCCAAAAAGTCGAGATTTTGTGAAGAGAATGTCTCTAAAACATTCAACCTCAGGTTGCTTTGGAATCAAAGGATGGATAATTTAGGTATTAGTGACTATCCAGTCACTTAACTCCATTTATTGTGATGGTTTTAGAAGGTCAATAAAAGTTATTGTTTCTTGTCACGCTCGACACAAGACAAGTCAACTCCAGCATATTCGCTCAACATAACAGAGCCTTCTCTCTACCCAGATGGAAAGCGGTTAATTTCAAGAACACTTTTAATACATCCTGAAGTCCGAAAAGCAACTCAGAACACTTTTAGACAATTTTCTATTACTAAATCGTCCATATTAGTAAGTAGATTTGTTATCATAACTTTTATCGTGAATCTAATCACGAATTTATTGTAAAAATTACTGTATTTCAACTGTAATTTATGAATATGTAATTCAGCTTTTGAATGGTATCAGTTATTATCAATAAACTATTCATTTATTCAAAAAATCTACAGATTGTTGCGGCACGCGTGACTCAATCTGTTGCATAACCCGCATGTAAACAATAATATAGGAGCGCAAAGCATTGTGGTTGACTTGGATTCTTTAAAAGAAAAATACCTGAATTCCCAGTAGAATACATAGATACCATGGAGGTCTGTCATTAATGAGGTATATCATACCAAGGTCTTTGGCTGACTTATTCATTTTTTCTTCCTTCTTTTCTTCCTGAAAGCAAACAGGCAGAAACTTTGTAGTACAAGTGTACTCTTGGAGAAACGCGTTGACATGTAGGGCTGGTTCACACATACACTTTCAACATACATATAAAAAGTGCCCCATCACTTGATCGTTTTAAAACTTTACTGAAAGCATATCTATTTCTTAGTGACTCTTAAGTATTTTATATTTACGCACATTATTTTTTCAAACTCAGATTCAAACGACGTAAACATTATTCTAAGCTTATGTTTGTGTTTAAGGAGGCTCGAAATGGTTTTTTGACCGCGCGCGAAATATCGCCAATTTTACAAGACCCCTCTGACGGGTACCAAATGTATTTTTATTAATTACAACACAATCAAATTGTAATTTTTTTTATTTTTTGTCAATTTGTTCCAATTAAGGTTTAGATTTAGTAGATCCATTTTAAGAAAACTCTGTAATGAAAAACCATCTATATCTAGAAAAAATCATTTTCTTTTAATATTTTAAAGGTTTCGTATTACAGATCTTTTTTTATTTTTCTTCAATTGCAAGAACAGGTAGAGAACAAGACATGTACACGCTCAATAAAGGACTTTCAGTTCCTTTTCACAGCGACCTGCTGTTGTCATGACAACGTCGAACGCAATAATTTAAAAAAAGATTGATATCCTAGATCCATGAGCTTTAAAATGATATATCGGTTAACTGTGTAGTTTCACAATAATGCTGCATAACATGCAATATAAAGAAGGTATATAGATATATACAGAAACCATTTCGAGCCTCCTAATTTAAAAAAATACACATCCCTAATCTAACAAAATGTTGTCATCGCAAAGGCGAAAGGCAGTAGGAACTAAACACGATAATTAAAGCCTTTAAAACGGTTTCGGTCTTTTCGTGGACTACAAATAACACGGAATATCTAAACACTAGCTGACCTCTGCATGTGTTCTTGACAAGAATAAGAAGCAAGAACTCGTTGTTATAGTTACATACACCGTATCGAAATATGCCGACCAATGTGAATAATCTTTTGCAATTGCGTGAGGCTATTAGCGCCGCAAATCTTAATTTAAGACAACAATTTTGCTGTTAAACATGAATATGAATCCAGTTGAATGTTTATTGAAATATACAGTTGCCTCAACTGGATTCATTATATTTTTAATTCGGATCGTTTTGCACTTTTGTCCTTTCCTTCCTTATGTACGAGCACTGAGAAAAAAGCATACAAAATATTCGTCTCGAAACCCATATCAATGTAGTCGTTCGTGCGATCTTTCATATACAGTATAACCATCCATATTTGCTATTAAAATACAAAGGAATTAAGAAATATGTGATAATATCTCGATAAAATAAGCTATATTGTAATCACTATGTTAGGTGAAATGCCACGTCAGTGTCATCATATGTATGTATGACAAAACAATTAATGATGAGCGTGTTAATTTTTTAAAAGCCGATACCTATGTGAATTTGAATTACCGATGTGAATTACCAAATGAATTGAATTATCTGTTGATTCTTTACTTACAGTGTTGTTAGTGTTCTCCTGTAACTCCACTTGACCCTCCATTGTGCCGTACATAAGGCCACTTCACCTCGAAATGTCCAAAAATGACTAAAACACAGAGACGCATGCGCAGGTAAAGATGAGGAATTATTAGAAATCAGGTATTCAGACTTGTTGAGACGCGTGCTTTATCATAGCACACATCACGCGCGGTTGCATGGTGATCAACTATGTCAATTTTTATTTTATAAAAGAAATAGAAAACTTGCTTTCCGTCTGAAGCACTGGGGTATTGTCAAAACAATATTCAGGAATTGTCGACAATTACTCATCTTAACACTTTTATAATAAAGATAATATACAAATTAGGTAATACCTAATAGCGGAGCTCCCAGTTTAATTTTTTCTTACAACATCAATATGTGCATGTAAATACCACTTATTAGATATTTTCTTGGGTATAATATACGTGCTGATATTTTACGAGTTGCGTACGTTTATAATAATCAGCAAGCAATGAGTAAAATGCCAGCCCGTAATACCCAAGAAAATATCTAATAAGGGATTTATTATACAACTTACTGTTTATTGTAATTTATATAGCATTTTTCATCGAAAAATATAACCTTTCGGAAATTCAGCGCGCGGAGAGAGAATAAAAACAAAGCCCTGGAAAAGCCAGTAAAATGTAAGATATTTCTCGCTCTCTTTTTGATTGACATAATGTCAAAAACCTCATTGGCTATCGATGTAGATGACGCCATCATGTAACGCAACGCACGAAAGGAAAGTTTGTCATTTACACGAGGGACGGAGATTTCTCATTGAAAAAAGTCCCATAAAAGCATGTTAATGGACAATTCATGAATGGAAATTGATTTAATGTAAGTAAAAAAATTGTAATAAATTCCACTGCATTTTCTTAGGTTGGTTATCGTTTTCATTCTATGCACTTTTTCATCTTTTTCTCAAATTTTCAACTGTCACTTCAGTCAATAGTGTTGTTCAGACAAAAAAGTGTTCAGAAATGTTTTTGATGGAAAATACGATTCCCAAACGATAGTGTGAATAGCCTTATTATTATCCCTTTTATTTTTAAGTCATTAAGCTTATTTTGCTTTTGATAACGCCTTGAAAAAGTGCTTTGGCTGAACAGTCGTTTTACGGCCGCTTTTTACCTTCTTTTATTTTCCAAAGTTAGTTAGGATTCCGGATAGAAAAGGTTAAACCTTTTCATCGTATTAGATTTATTAAAAAGTAGTCATGGCAAATCATAAAACAAAACAAAAAGTTATTTTGAAATGGAATTAAACGCCTCAAGAATTATAAGTTCTACCAACACAAGATCGATTTGAAAAGACAAGGATTTTAAAACAAGGTATTTTATTATGAAAAACTTTGTGTAAAAACATCATTTTGTTCTGTAAAAAAAACTTTAACGACTTTGAAGTAAAAACTACTAAAAAAGCTCGTTTAGTAAGCATAAAATAGTTAATATTGCTAAATAAACAGAAGTTATTCAACCAATTTTAAATTATGTTTGTATTTCAATTCATCTTTGATCTTTCCGTTTATGAGGTAAAACTATATGACAAAACGAGTTGAAGATTGAACTAATTTAGGCTGCAAAACAGACCCTACTTTTACACAAAAACTATGACAAATCGAGTTGAAGATTGAACTAATTTAGACTGCAAAACAGTCCCTACGTACTTTTACACGAAAACTACGACGAAACGAGTTGAAGATTGAACTAATTTTTGAGTTTTGTCTCTCAAAAACTTGAAACAAATGATAATCTTGAACCATGGATAATAAAAACACTTGAACTTACTTTATCGGTTATTATTTTCTTGAGGTTTTCTTTCTTCAATGACATTGATCATATTTTGACGAATAGATGTAAGCTTATGTACTTGAATTTTGATGGATTAAACATTGTTCATAGTTCAACTGCCAAGCTTGAAAATCCTTCAATAAACTGTGCCGAGGGAAGCAATTTGAAGACAGTTTTCATAACAAACAAGGTCGCTTCTTTATCAATTTGTTTTGAATTGCTGTAGTCTTTTAATATTCTTCCACGAAGGTATCTACAAATACGTTTTCTTGATCTTTTGGAATCAGTCTTTTGCTTTTCTTTAGGATAATTTCTTCGTTTTTGTGTCCTTCAAGTTTATGTTCTTCTTCGGTCACAACTCTCTTTATGTTCTTCGAAGTTCATCTTTCTCCGTTGTTATTTTGAATTAATGAAAGCTCTGCTATTAGCAAGTAGTATTTTGTTGTTGTTTGTTTGCCTTTTTTAAGATAAACTTTGCTTTGTTGGTCTAGTGCTATTTGGCGCGCGCGTCACTTTTGTTCCCGCCGAAATGTAACAGCCAATCAGCATCGCGATGGGCGCGGACGTCGGACGTCGGACGTCGGACGTACGCTTGGGATACCTGTGTAAAAACCATCGAAAATAGACTCGATGCATTACCATTTTTTCTTAAGTATGGTGCTCCGCTCGCGCGGGCCTTCGGCCCGCGCGGGAGCTCCGCTATAAAAATTGAGCCCGTGCTGTATTGAAGGAATAGAAAACGCACGCGCGTGCTGTGTGCAGCTATAAAGCACGGGGGATTGTCAGAACACGGGAGAGGTGTTAAGAGAAGCACAATCGAAGCACAGAAAGCAAGTTTTTTATTACTTTTATAAAATAAAAATTGATCAACATGCAAACGCGCGTGCTGTGTGCTCTCATAAAGCACGCGGCTCAACCAATAAAACTACGTGATTTCAAATAGTTATTTTATAAGATGCTTTAGAGCATGCGGGGATTTTCAGAACACGAGCGAAAGGACAGATAAAATTGTATTGGCAAGATTAGGACTGGTATTTGTAGAATAATTGCAGAAACTGTTTGAAATATTCTTGAGTTGAAGTATATTTCTGTACTCTCATACTAGCTCTCATTGTACATATCTCAGTTGGTAGAGCATTGCACATGTTTTGCATATGATTCTGCAAAGGTCATGGGTCCAAATCCCGTCGGGCTCCAATAATTGCAATTACATTAATTGCTTAATATTCCGCGACGATCATAATCATACACATTCGAATATAGTACAATTGCCTCTATCGTTTACAGTCAGATACCAAAGTTTGCCTCTCTAGTCTATCAACTCAACTTCCTTTTAGCATCCCCCCCCCCCCCCCCCCCCCCACACACACACACAAAAAGGGCTGTAATTGACTTCTATACTGATTGAAACCACTCGTAACATGATTAATTAACTCGTAACATAGTTAATTAAGTTGAGAGATTTTATTTACGTTTGAATAGTGTAAATTACAGTTAACATTTGTGAATCGATATGAATTTAAGTGAATCTATGGAAGTAGAACTCAATCTACAAAATTACTTACTAAACAAAGACGGACTTATTCATTTTGCATTTTGCATGTTTGACTATTTTTTATAACTTTTTTGGACACTATCCTAGCTTACGTACGGTAATAACGTCGACCTGATTTGTTTGTTCTATTTGATTGTTTTGCCTGTAACTGCAGCCGACTATAAAGTGCATAGCATACTTACTAAGAGTCTTCTATATTATATAATAAAATCTATACAGCTGATAAACAGAAACGACAACTTAAGAATAAACAACAACAAAAAGTCTAGGCAGAGAAGTCAAATGCTAAGAAGCGACTAATCAAACAACACAAATATCATGCATATCATATAGTTTTCATTGTGGTGTTTTATTGTGATGTCAGGTTCACTATATATCTCTTTTATTTCAATTTTTTCATAGATTAAAGCATTTGATAGACATTAGACCCTTGTGTCATGTGGTGGCTTTTAAAAAGCCGTTGTTTGGTAATATTTGAGTATAGATTTGTCTACGCTCTTTCTCCTCGAATTCGCCTTGCCAACTGGATATCTTTAGGCATGATAGTAACTCGCTTAGCGTGAATGGCACACAAATTGGTATCTTCGAAGAGTCCGACCAGGTAGGCTTAACTAGCCTCTTGTAGAGCCATGACCGCAGAACTTTGGAATCGTAGGTCAGTCTTGAAGTCTTGTGCTATTTCTCTGACGAGTCGCTGAAAGGGCAGTTTACGAATTAACAGCTCGGTGGACTTCTGATAGCGACGGATCTCTCTGAGAGCCACCGTGCCAGGTCGATAACGATGAGGTTTCTTAACACCTCCGGTAGCGGGCGCACTTTTTCTTGCTGCTTTGGTTGCAAGTTGCTTTCTGGGAGCCTTGCCTCCAGTAGATTTACGGGCAGTTTGCTTAGTTCGAGCCATGATGAGCAGTAAAAAAGTTTGTTACAGTTGAGCAATGACGGCTGTGTGGTATTTTTATAGCGCGGTTCGGATCGCTTTCTCGCATATCATTAGCGGCTTCGTATAAGATCGGCATTGTTATCTAAAATGCACCCGGAAATTCAAAGGTAACAATGAAACAATGCCTAACAGTCAAAAACAACACATCGTGTTCTTCTCAGGTTCGCAAAGCTTGTATTTATACCAGAGTGTCAACAGCAAGTACAAGCATCGTTTTATTTGCGAATTTGTTTACTGTTAGTTATTCGAGACAACATGTCAGGACGAGGAAAAGGCGGAAAAGGCTTGGGTCAGGAGGGAGGGGATGACTCCATTGTATTCAAATTAGCTTCTCTGTTTATGGACCACACAATTGTGACGTCACATGGATACGGCAGTCAATCTTGTCAGTTTAGTTCGAGGGAGCCATTTTGAAATTCAGAAAACGAGGTTAAAATGAGGTAAAACAGCACATTGTAAAGTAGCTAATACACAGTGAGTGTTCTTTGCTTATATATTTACTAGTTGAGCGCAACTGATTTCGAAATACCTTTATAGTTGACTGTATTTTTTCGTTACAACTTCTCGGGAAGGCTGCAGTTCGTAATCAATAATGGCCAACCTTCGTTTTAAATCATAGTGATTTCGTGGGTAAAACTTTATGGAGTATTTTGAAAATAGGAGGTTATATTCATTGTAAGTTTTATTCTAGTCAGTTCGATTTTGGTTTTAATTGGAGCTGTGGTTCTTCTTATCAATCGATTTTAGTGTAGTTTCTCACTCATTTGAACGGTATATTAAGAACTTATCCTGTACATGATTTTCATAGTTTATGATTTTTTTTTGTCTCTCACTATTTGCATCAAGTAACTTACACTTATTGCATAAACCTGCAGTAATATTGCTTTGTTTACATTGAAATTGTTGATATATTTTTAAAAGTGAAATCAATAAATCATTATAAATTAATCCATTAATAAATTACTTGATCCATATGAAATATTCAAATAATTTGCTACTGTAGACTGTGTATAACATTCACTATTTAATACTGACTATGGTCACTATCAAAGACAGTGTAAAGACTTATTGTTTTATTAATTTGTATCTGATGTTTTGGTTGAATGACATCACAGGTAGCCCAAGCTATGCACTTAGCTTCTACGTTTTTTAGCAATATGACGAAATGTCTAAAATGCAATACAAATAGTGGTTTATGGCTGTTTTTCAGTGGGGGAACAACAGCCATAAATCACTCAAAATTGAAGGAAATGGCCTGAAACTTCACAGGAATGCAAAGGAAAAAAAACACACAAGTAGACATGTTTATTTTTATTGCATTTTAAATATTTCGTCATATTGCTAAAAAACGTACAAATGCATAGCTTGGGCTACCTGTGATGACATTGACTAAATAGAGACTGTAAGTTAAGGTAGTTACATTGTATTTTTTATTTGTTTTTACCTCATGGTTTTAGTGCTTTGCTCTATACTAATTTATTTTTTTAAATTTCATGTTGAAATTACGCTAAACTTATACTATGTTTCTGTACTGTATTATTAAGGTCATATACAAAACCAATAGAAATACTACTATTGCTTTTTGAAATTGTGCTTGACATGTATATAACACCAAGAATTCCTTCGAAGCTGTTTGTATTCTGGCTTGTGTTGATGCATGACAGATAGCTATAATGCTTTGAGGGCTTTTACTGTTTAAAAAATACAAAGGCAGCTTTCGAAATAATAATAAATCTGAGCTAAAGGTGACTTTGTATTTTTAATATTTATTGTGAGTTCATACTAAAAATACCTTTTGGTTTATAATAGCTATTTATTTTCAATTTTGACATTTAGATTCATTATTCATTTAAGGTACTTTGGTAACTTAGGTTGATACTTTGGTATTCAAAATACATATTTAAATGATATTAAATTGCTCTCTCTACTATAAAAATCTCTAGTGGTTAAATGCTTGTTTGAAATTTGGCCAATCATTTTACTTTGAATTGGTCATGTGGTACAAACAATTGTTATGCCAAATTTTCAAATATGTACATTTTAACCACTCCATGGATTTTCATGGTATATTTTCATGCATCTAGGAACAAGAAAACAATCCACCAAATATCAATTGTTGTGCAAGTTGAATATCTTGAGAACACTACTTATGATAATTAGTAGTCTTGATAAATTGTGCTTCATTGATTGAAGAGAACTGCAAAATTATTTACTTAATTTTGATGTTAAAACATAAATATATTGTCTGTCAATAAAATAATCATGTGTTATACCATTTTAGTTATGAATGGGAAACTGGTATCATGTTGCATTGTAAAACAAACAGCAGTTAACAGGTTAAGGGCCGGGGCAGGGCGCAAACAAGTTTGATAGAGCAACAACACTATATTCATGAAATAAAATTGCAACTTCCTAATAATTATTATGTAGTTACTATTAGTCACTATCAAATTTATTTGATATTTCTGGTTGAATGATAGTCACTAAATAGAAACTGTTACTTAGTAACTTTTTTTTTGCTCTATAAAAACAAAATAGTTACTAAGCAATAATTTGTATTTCGTCACTATATTTATTCAGTATCATTAAACCAGAGTCAATAAAGGGCACAAGTTATGAAATCCAGCCACTTCAAAGAGGCTGACAAATGGTTGTGACCATATTTTTGTTTTGTGTTCTTTATTATGCTTGACTGACCTGACCAAACATACTTATTGGCTGATTGTCGGTAAGAATTATAATAATATAAACGCAAACCATACCTCATTACCACTGTCCTTGTCTTGGATAGTGACTATTGGTCACAAAATAAAAACTGTTACACATACAGTAACATAGTGTTTTTGCTCTAGTATGATTGGGGTCTTTGAGTTAACATACAGCTCATATGAGTTACGGGTATATTCATAATGATAACATTGACCGTTTCTGCAAGTTTATATTCAGTCATTAGCATAACACAAGATGACAATAGCCTGCAATGCCAGCGGTCTGCAGGGTTGCAGGGAAGAGAAAAGGAAAGACTGTGAATTTTTCCTTTTCCTTTTTCTTCTCTCCCTAATTACGTAGACTGCCGGCAACTCAGGCAAAGATGACAAGCATGGAACAGTTCAATGTAAACTAAGAAATAATTATTATATTCACTGAAATAGTGTGTTATCTTTTCCTGCCATTCAACCTGAAAAAAAAAACCACAAAATTTTAAACTATATCATCATTTAACTTAATTTACATTTTTAAAAAATATTTTATAAGTAATTTCTAACACTCACATTAAGCTAAAGATTACCCTGCGAGCAGAGATTTCTTTCTTTCTTACCTGGAACGACGAGGAAAGTAACTTTCTCGTCGTTCTAGGTAAGAGAAAGGAACCTCTGCTCGCAGGGTAGCTAAAGATGTAATTTTATATCCTTATTTTCAATCATATTTTGAAATAATGAATTTCATGTTATACATTATTATTTATGTTATTATAAAATTGTATTATTATAATTGAGTAAGCTTTGATGTGAAAAATGGACAGCAGAAAGCTTCACACTGCACTGTATCAAATTCTGCTAACAAAAATAATTGATTATGAAGACAAACAATTAATATATCAGTTCAAAACACACACACACATATAGGGATATGTTGGGCATTTTGACTGGTGCATTATATAGTCTCAGCATTTTTACATAGCTATTTTAAAATACACATACATACGATCTTTAATAATTTAATGCAATTAGCTCATTGAATCAGCATAAACATTCATGCTAAGGTTCAAAAGCAATACAATTAAGCTCTAAACTTCAATGGGAATACATTTACTAACCTCCACAGTTGTTCGACTCGAGTAGTGGATTCCTTGTAGTCAGTCGTGAGATCAGCCTTCAAATCGATTGATAAGACCAACCACATAGCCAAACGGACAGAAACTTTACAGATCCGAAGAATATCATGTGCTTGCATAAACCTCCTATTCTTGATTAAAAATACTGATCCATTGTGCTTTTACGTTCGTGTACTTGTAAATAAAATGCATATCAACAGCACTTCACCGACATCACAGTTCATCACGAAACTGGCTAGAAAAGCAGTATTTCCATCAAATCTGATCAAATAATTTACTATAGTGAAGTATTGGATACTATCAAATATCAAAGAACTCTAACTAGTAAAAAAATGTTTAGCAATGCGAAGAAAATCGAATGTTTTTGTTGTAACAGCCGAGCTCAACAGTCGTTGCCATTTTGAATCGAGACGTAAAAGGTCATGACGTCACAATTGAGTGATCCCTCAACACGGCTTTTCCCTGGAGTCATCCCCTCCCTCCTGGCTTGGGTAAAGGTGGTGCAAAACGTCACCGAAAGATTCTACGCGATAACATTCAAGGCATTACCAAACCAGCAATCCGACGACTTGCTCGCCGAGGCGGAGTCAAGAGAATCTCAGGTCTGATCTACGAAGAGACCCGTGGAGTATTGAAAGTGTTCCTTGAGAACGTCATTCGAGATGCCGTTACATACACAGAACACGCCAAGAGAAAGACCGTCACAGCGATGGACGTTGTTTACGCTCTGAAACGACAAGGTCGAACCTTGTACGGCTTTGGAGGGTAGACGTTCTACAAAACTCAAGAAGTAAAAACCAACCGGCTCTTTTAAGAGCCACAACATGCTTATAAAGTGATTGACCTCAAATGCTTGCTTTGTTTAGTGTTGAAATAGAAAACCTTAATAAAATGGGAGAAACGAAAACCGTAAAATAAAAATAAAAATGCTTGCTCAAATAAAAAGGGTTGTTTAGCGTTGAAATAGAAAACCTTAATAAAATGGGAGAAACGAAAACCGTAAAATAAAAATAAAAATGCTTGCTCAAATAAAAAGGGTTGTTTAGCGTTGAAATAGAAAACCTTAATAGAATGGGAAAAACGAAAACCGTGAAAGAGAAATAAAAATGCTTGCTCAAATAAAAAGGGTTGTTTAGCGTTGAAATAGAAAACCTTAATAAAATGGGAGAAACAAAAACCGTAAAATAAAAATAAAAATGCTTGCTCAAATAAAAAGGGTTGTTTAGCGTTGAAATAGAAAACCTTAATAAAATGGGAAAAACGAAAACCGTGAAAGAGAAATAAAAATAAAAAAAGGTATAAAAAGGGTTGTTTAGCGTTGAAATAGAAAGCCTTATAAATAAAATGGGAGAAACGAAAACCGTGAAAGAGAAATAAACTTGCTGGTCTAAATTCTCACTTATTTAACTCTCAAAAGCAAAATACATTAAAAAAATTAAATTAAAGTAATAATACAGAATGAATTATCAAATGACTAGACCTTTGCCTTAGAATTAGTTTCGCTGTGTAAAAGCAAGTTTTGCAAGTTAGAATTCCGTCTACGGCCACACCAATTGGAATACACCGGTTCTCGTCCGATCACCGCAGTTAAACCAGTTAGGGCCAGGTTAGTACTTGGACAGGTGACTGCCTGGGAATACCTGGTGCTGTAGGCTTTTCATTTCATTTTATTTATTTTTTCATTATTAGCTAGATGATGAAAACGTGTGTTGGAAACTCTGTTTAGCCTATTTTTCACAGCTGGAGGCTGTTTAGATAAGATAGTTTTTTACTTTTTGTGTTAAAAGAGAGTTAGTGATGTATTATAAAGGGTTTTTTCTTTTGATTGATTAACTGCTATTTTATTTATTTTTATTTATTTGCAAATTATGTGGAGTAAAGCATTAGGTCATAATCTTTTGAGACGTGTGCTGGCTCCTAAAAGAGCCGTTTTTTTCGTTTAGCTTGAAGCAATACAAGCTCACTTGCTACTAGTGTATTTCGTTACAGCTTTTGTTCCCTCGCTTACGGCGTGTTTAGCCAGTTCTCCAGGTAACAGTAGGCGGATTGCTGTCTGGACTTCTCTGGAAGTGATGGTAGACTTTCTGTTGTAGTGGGCTAGCCTGGAGGCCTCTGATGCGATGCGCTCAAAGATGTCGCTGACAAAGGAGTCAACAACACCTGGACTTCAAGGACATATGTAGCTCGAGTATCAAGCTCTCGAGGAGGGGAAGAAATCTAAAATTTCGAGAAAAGGGAGAAAGCCACCCTCGGAAGGCCTTCCTCAAGCTACGGAAAAATGATTACTCTAGCCAGCAAGATATTTCATAATATGACTTAGAATAGAAAGGCCAATTTTGCATCAAGATTTATTGGTACAATTTTGCTATAAACTCGTCCTTGTGCGTTAAGTGAGAGTTAAGCACAGACTATCTTCAGGTTTGTTTTGTGAGTTGTACTTGTTGATTGCATGCAATGACTTGTCCACAAGGTTTGCTTACAGGTCGAAGTTTGAGTTGAAACCGTAAGATTCTAAGCAGGTGCAAATATCCAAGAGACAAACAATTGTATATTGACCTTGAGAAAACATTCATTGAGGTCCGACCGTGAACATTTTTTAATTACAAAAATTAAATTCAACTCTTGATTATTGGATCGGATTCTTGAAAGTTTTAAAAATCATTTCTTTCTGCCATAAAGCGGTCAGAACACACTCATTACATATGAAATGCGTGATGTACGAACAAAAGTTACGGAAAGAAATCCTGCTGTCTGAGTTTGAACCTGACTTGTCTTGGTAGTGGAGGCCTAGCTGCCAATGCTTCTGGGTACTAATAAATACCTTCCCAAAGACATAACAATATAAGTTACAAAAACATACGGAATTAAAACACCTCAAAAAGACAAAATCCCTTCATCGTAACACAGCAATTTTCAAATAGGGATTTCATAAAAACTTGATGGAGTTGTAAAGATAGGCAACAGCATCACAAAAACAAGAGCTGAATCAGAAAAGTGCAAGACAGATATTTATTAACTTCAGTTGGCTAGGACTTATAACTAACCTTCACATTGTGTGTATGATAGCACCAATATCGACATGAACGCAACGGAAGGCTTCCCTATCAATTCGACAACTGCAGATACTGGCGCGTTTACTACGCCACTTCTTTCAGGCAATATTACCAAATCTACCACAACATTGTTCAGTCTAGCTTGGTACCTTCAATTTTCACAGGATACGTCCTTAAGAATTGTCATGTTCTGCATGATCGCTATCAACGCCATAGGAGCTACGTTGGCATTTGGTCTGAACTCAATGGTTATAGTGACTTTAGCAATAATATTTTAGTAATGGGCTTGGCCATCTCGGACTTTGGTGTAGCTCTTTTCACAGAGCCTGCCTATTGCAGTTTGCTAGTGGCAATTTTCAAGCAAAATATACAATCAATAAACTTTTTAAGAATGGCCGTTTTTTGGACCAGTCACGTTCTTATTGGAGGTTTCACTTAGCATGATTACAGCAATTACCACCGATAGATTTCTTGCTATAACCTTACATTTAAGATACCAAAACTATGTAACAGTCAAAAGGACGATCATTGTTGTGGTTATGATATGGGTGACGGTGATTATCTTTTTAGTGCTTCTTTACCCTCACACTTATGGATCTTAAATGCTGGAATCTTGTCAACGACAACTATTGTCCTCATGATAAGGATTTCTTGTATCATTCGAAAGCACTCTCTCCAAATCCATGCTCAACAACAAGCAATGCAGTTTAACATCAAACGCTACAAGAAGACAGTCAACACAAGGTACTTTATCATCGGATCATTTGTGATTACTGTTATTCCACACTGTATAGTCAGTGCCATCATGGTTTCGAATATAGACACAGATATTAAAACATCAATTACCCTGCCTGCTATTTTGCCTGCACACTAACATTGCTTAATATCAGCAGTTTTTTCAACCCTCTCCTATATTTCTGGAGAATACAGGAAATGCGCTACACTGCCAAGCAGCTTATACAAAATGCTTGGAAAACTTTGAAAATTTGCTTAAAGATTACGGACGTTTCTTAAAAACTACTCAAGAACAAATAACTTGTACGTTATAACGAAAGTTTTCGATTTATTGTTTATCATAAAAAAGTAATTAAAGAAAGTAATTAATAGTGGTCAATAATGCAATAAAAAGAGATTTCAAAAGTCGGCAAAGAAACCTTATTACAATTTCCATCTGTCTAATTACGATTTGACTTTTATGATCTATAGCAATCACAACTTGATCCATTGATCAATGTAGTCTTATATATTTAAGTCAATAAAAGAAGATTTGATAATCATTTCGGCATAACTCCAGCTACCTAAACAGTCTCATATTTTTTGGTACTATGTCGTAGAACGCCTGTTTCCCGAAAGATATTTAACTGCAAGATATACATACAGTATTAATGTTTTCCGTGTCTTTGCCATATTTACAGACTTTTAAAATAATTCCGTGAACTAGTTACCCTGGAATATTTGGCGTGATACAGTGTCTTAACCAACAGCACTTGGACTTCGAGGACATATATAGCTCGAGTATCAATCTCTCGAGGAGGGAAAGAGATCGAAAGTTGTGAGGAAAGGGAGAAAGCCACCCTCGGAAGGCCTTCCTCAAGCTACGAAAAAGGATTACTATAGCCAGCAAGGTATCGCATGTTATGTCCTAGAATAGAAAGGCCAATTTTGCATCAATATTTATTGGAATGAATTTGCTATAAACTTGTGTTTGCGAGGTTAGTGCTAGTTAAACGCAGAATATCCTTTGGTTTGTTTTTTGAGTTGTACTTGATTTGTCCAGAAGGTTTACTTGCAGGTCGAAGTTTGATTTGAAACCGTAACTCCTAAAAAAGATTCTAAGCAGGTGCAAATATCTAAGACATAAACAATTAAACATATATATGCCTTGAGAAAACATTCATTGAGGTCCGACCGTGAACATTTTTTAACCAAAAAATATTTAACTCAAATCTTAGTTATTGGATATGGTCTTCAATTTTTTTTAAAACATTTCTCATACGGACTGCCAACCACTGCGAGAGCCATTTGCCATAAAGCGGTAAGAAAAAATTCATCACATTTGAAATGCGTCCGTATCCTTGTATGCGAACAACAAAAGACACAGGAAAAATATCGACATGAACGCAACGGAAGGCATCTCTATCAATTCGACTACTGCAGATATTGGCGCGTTTACTCCGCCAAACCTTTCCAGCCCAAACATTGGATATCGATATTGTTGTCAACATGATATATGAAGTTGACGACTATACAATATTACCACGCAATATTTCCAATTCCACCGCAGCAGCGATGACTCTAGCTTGGTACCTTCACTTTTCACAGGATACGTCCTTAAGAATTGGCATGATGTGTTTGATCGTTATCAACTCCATAGGAGCTACGTTGGCATTTAGTCTGAACTTAATGGTCATAGTGACTTTGGCAAAAACATCGTCTTTGTGGATACCTTCAAATATTCTCGTAATGGGCTTGGCCATCTCGGACTTAGGCATTGCTTGTTTCACAGAGCCTGCCTATTGCTGTTTCCTTGTGGCAGTTTTGAAGGAAAATGTACATTGGATAAGCTTTTTTATCAAGGCCATGTTTTGGGGCAGTAGCGTTCTCATTGGCATTTCACTTTGCATGGTTACAGGGATTACTATCGATAGATTTCTTGCTATAACCCTACATTTAAGATACCAAAACTTTGTTACAGTGAAAAGGACGATCATTGTTGTGGTTATCATCTGGGTGATAGTATTTATCTTTGTTAGTGCTCCTTTACCCTTAAAATTGTGGAACTTACTAGATGAAATCTTTTCATTAATAGCTATTCTCCTAACCATTTCTCTCATGATCAGGATCTCTTGTGTCGTTCGAAAGCACTCCCTTCAAATCCATGCTCAACAACAAGCAGTGCAGTTTAACATCACACGTTACAAGAAGACTGTCAACACAATGTATTTTATCATCGGATCATTTGTGATTTGTGTCATTCCTAACTATATTGCCAATGACATCGTCGTTTCGAATACAGATACAGATATTAAAATATCTATCACCCTGATTACTATTGCTGGATGTACAACAACATTGCTTAATCTCAGCAGTCTTTTTAACCCTCTACTATATTTCTGGAGAATTCAGGGAATGCGCTACGCTGCGAAACAGATCTTACTAAATGCTTGGAAAACTTTGAAAACTTGCTGAACGATTACGGAATATTCTTGAAACATATCATATTCTCTATTTCATGTTTTATTTGTAAGTCAGAGGAAATTGACTATTGATTGGTTTGAAGTTTTCAAAAACTCACTTGCTAACGCCAGCTCAAATGGTCCAAAGTTCAATACGTTCCGCTGATCCAGAAGTGTCTGGCGCGAAGAAAAAGCTTTGATAGTTCGTCCACTGACCACTGAAGGCATGTATTATTCGATATTCAATTATCGCCTGGAGAACTCATAAACCCTTTTTATTGCATCAATTAAAACTATCTTACGTCATGAGATACTTAATGAACAAATAATATACCTGGATGATAAACACTGAACAGTCGCATTGGACTGTCGTGGTATTCCACAAGAGCTCATGTTTGACCCAATTTTGTTTATTATCTACTTTTTATGTGTTGCCTGTGACTCATGACCTTACTCTATTCGCATTGAAAATCACTTGCAATTGAGTTGTGAGCGATGCTAAGAGTGCTGCTAGTCATTTGGATTGCTGGTCGTCAGAATTGGATCTCCTGGCGTCCGACTTGGCTCAGGCCGCAGTGAGAGACTAGAGGTCCTCATTATGTTCATTTCATCCTAATTGGACTTTGTATGCAGATGTTCTTGTTACAATATCTCGTGTATAAATCAGTTATGGTTCAATTTAAAACTTGCAGCACACTTCAAATAACTGTTATTACAGTATGTTTGCAAACTATGTATTGAAGTCACGGCACTGGAGGAAAAACTAATCTTGTCCCGCAAGCCAAACTTGAATCTATTGCATAAAATCATGTAAAATACTAACGCAACTATTTGTTATAATATAAAGTGTAATGATAAGTGGATCGAATCCTGAGGACCCACTAGTATGGGTTCAATCCCAGCACAGGTGATTACGTTGTCTGCTTGGGAAAAAAAAACACTTTACTTCCCAGTGCCTTGCATGTCTTCTCAGATGTAAAGCTGGAGGTACCCGTTATGCTTTCAAGTCACACACTACGTACCAATTGGAGTTTGATTAATAGATTATTTGGTGTCGTTCCAGTATTGTCCTCACTTCTCCCCACTGACTTATTTCTCAAGTTCATAAGAAATATTTGTAATATCACATAAACTCTAAAGCTTTACTTTGTATTATTACTACCTTTGCTGTGATCATTGTCAGTCTTTGTTAAATTTTATTTTTCATTATTTACGGTCTATGTGATGATTAATATAAATTGTGCTGGGAAAAGTTATTTCATTTTCTGCCTATTATAAGAAAATCTACCAGAAGTATTTGAAGTAATGTAATTAATAATTTCCTTATTTGTACCTATGATTGATTGATCAATTGTGTATATCAGACTAATAAAGGAAGCGTAATTCCATAATTCTCAGTTTGTCTTTGATAAATTAAGTATTGTCTTTTTTTTTTTACCCTATTCACAGTTATCATTTATATTAATTGTTTATTGAAATTAAACGTAGTTGCCTTATTTCTCTATTTAGAAAATCTATGACAGGTATTGATATTTCATGCAATACCTGATATATTAAATTTACGTAAACGTAGGAGGTAAATAAAGAAGGTCAAATTATTATCGATAGTACAGAATCTACAAAAAGGACCGATTCAGGCAGAATGGAAAAAAAGCGAAACTTCAAAATTATAACATTAGCCATTCAGATTTTTGGCGCAATGATATGCTTGCGAATGCCTAACAACAAAATAAACAATGTAATTTGAATTTAAGGTAGTTTGGGACTCATAGATTCCTTCGCTATAATTTTTTCAAACTTTTTGTACATAGAATATGACAGAGGTAAAACTCAAAACTGAATTAAAAACGGGGGCTCAGGGTGCTCGTTTTAGAACTGTGAGGGGTGGTGTAAGACACTTTTTTGCCAAATCTGGTTCCAAAATAAGCGCACTAAATTCGTTGGAAATACATTTATTACAATAACCAGCAATATCTTTACTGAAATCGTACGACATATTCTCAAAAAATAGGTATTTTACTATTGTTATCATATCTTCTAACCTTTGAAAAGCAAAACAATTGATATTGAATATAAGAATTAATTTATTGATCATTGCAACGTATTACCGTTTTTGTGGTTATGCATGGGCCTACAAAAGTCAAAGTTACTATGGAATGTGCTCGAAAACGCTATTAATTGTTTTCAAGATTCAAAAACATTATCATTATGTGAAAAGTTAAAAATAGGGTGTGCAAGCGAAAAAAGCCGGTAAAATTCAACAATTGTATTGTTTTGCACTAGGTGGACTGGGCACTAGTCGCTTTTAAGACTCTTCATCATTCTGTAGTTTGATTGAAACTAAAAAAATGAGAAAAAGCTTTATTTTGCTTTTACTTGCGTTTTTGCCACTAGCATTTATTTTCTTGAATAAGATCTGCGCGAGCGTGGTGCGCAGTAGCAAGGGGCCCGAATTACCTTAATTTACAATGTAATCTGTAATTTGATTGATTTCATAAGTTAGTTCAAGCTCGCTCTGAGTCAGAATTTTCTATTCTGCCCATAATATCAGCATAAAATAAAATAGGCCTGAAAATCCCTGTAAAAAAAATGTTTGGAAAAATTCCACATTATTGTAACCTTTCGCTGCCTGACTTCATATCATCCCTAGTTCATTTCATGTTTGGCATGCAGCAAGCAACAAAGCCTTCGCCGCCAAACTGTTTGAATGTAAATAACTTGTAAACTAAAAGTAAGATTTTCGATCAATTGTTAATCATAAAAAAGTAATAAAAAAAGTAATTAAAAGTGGTCAGTAATGCAAACTAAAGAAATTTCAAAAGTCGGCGATATGAAACCTTATTACAATTTCCATCTGTTTATTTACTATTTGACTTTTATGATCTATAGCAATCACAACTTGATCAATTGATCAATGTATTTTTTCATATATTTAAGTCCATAAGAGAAGATTTGATTATCATTTTGGCATAACACTAACTACCGAAAGAGTCTCATTTTTTTGGTGCTAAATCCTAGAACGTTTGCTTCCCGAAAGATATTGACTGCAAGATATTCAAACAGTAATATCGACATGAACGCTACGGAAGGTTTCCCTATCAATTCGACTACTGCAGATATTGGCGCGTTTACTCCGCCAAACCTTTCAGGCAATATTTCCAATTCCACCGCAACAGGGATGAGTCCTTTGTACATGCACCTTTACTTGTCGGCATGTTCTCCTGATCGTTATCAACGCCATAGGAGCTAGGTTGGCTTTTGGTCTGAACTTAATGGTGACCTTAGCAAAAACATCGTCTTTATGTATACCTTCAAATATTCTAGTAATGGGCTTGGCCATCTCGGACTTAGGCATTGCTTTTTTTTACAGAGCCTACCTATTGCTGTTTCCCATTTTTCAATGGGTCATTGTATGGGGCAGTCGCCTTTTCATTAGCATTTAACTTTGCATGGTTACAGGGATTACTATCGATAGATTTCTTGCTATAACCCTACATTTAAGATACCAAAACTATGTTACAGTGAAAAGGACGATCATTGTTGTGGTTATAATCTGGGTGATAGTAATTATTTTTGTTAGTATTCCTTCACCCATATACTTATGGTCTTTACTAGCTAGAATCTTTTCATCGACAACCATTTTTCTAATGATAAGGATTTCTTGCGTCGTTTGAAAGCACTCCTTCCAAATCCAGTAACAACAAGCAGTGCAGTTTAACATCACACGTTACAAGAAGACTGTCAACACAATGTACTATATCATCGGATCATTTGTGATTTGTGTCATTCCTAACTATATTGCCAATGCCATCGTCGTTTCGATATTAAAATATCTATTACCATGATTACTATTGCTGGATGTACAACAATATTGCTCAGTCTCAGCAGTCTTTTTAACCCTCTACTATATTTCTGGAGAATCCAGGGAATGCGCTACGCTGCGAAACAGATCTTACAAAATGCTTGGAAAACTTTGACAACTTGCTGAAAGATTACGGAATTTTCTTGAAAAGTATTCTCTTTTTGATGTTTAATTGTAAATCATAGGCAATTAACTATTGGTTGGACTGGAGTTTTGAAAAGATTCACTTGCTAACGTTTCAATATATAACTATACGGAGTTCTTCTTGAATTAAAGTATCGATTAATTGCTACAGGGTAAGCCAGGAAGTGTTCAAACTAGACAGTTTTTAGCGACCTATTGACCTATTTGCAATCTAGTTTGTAGTCTGCCGGGACTAAAGTAATAGCAGTTCATCAGTATAGCTCTGACCACTCAGGACGTGTATTCAATTATCGCCTGGAGAAAGCTTAAAGACCATATTACATCAGTTAAATATTTAACTATCTTACTTCATGAGATACCAAATTAACGAAACACTAACCTGGATGGCTGAGGCCGTCAATGTTCGACTTTGTATATGGATATTATAATATCGATGTCTTGTATAAAGTATGATAAATCTAAATCTTGCAACAAACTTCAAATAACTATCATTACAGTATGTTTGCAAACAATGTATGGAAGTCACAGCACTCGAACAACAATTATTCTTGCCCCGAAAGCCTCAACTTGTATAAGAACATGTGTCAGCAATAACCCAACTTCTTCTAATAATAATAATCCTGATGACCTACCAAAGGTATCCCAGGCTATTAATTTGTAAATGAGTGTATGTAATAACACGGCTAACTCCGCTTCCCTTAACTATATCAATACAAAGTAGGAGATTCTGCTCGATAATTCCACCAAGTCAGTCTACTTCAGTAAATTCATTCTCTACCACAAAAGATGCATATATAATCAATATCACACAGTTCATTTCGGTCCTTCAACGCCGTTTGCCATTCACCATTTGTACCGCCAAACATTTTTAAAAAAATAAGTTGATATCATGTAACACGTTTATGAGCAATAGGTTTATGCTGGCATTGTTCATCAAAACAACATCTCATATTCAGGTGTTACTATTCACAGAAACAATGGAATATTTATCATATAGATATCGATGAAATAAAAGGATAATCATTTCTCTAGTGTCAAAAACTTCGTATCTTTCACATGTGAAGATATCGTTTTCAGATGCAATTCGTTTTGCATAAAGGTTTTTAGGTCAATGAAGTTTTATTCCTCTTGATATTTTATCGATATTAGTTATCTACATAATAAACAGAACATTACATGGTCGCTTGGAGATACAAATTTTATCTTCTCGTGTTAAATAGCTCTCACTCGTTCGCTGCGCTCACTCGTGAGATATCTATTCAACACTCGAAGATAAAATTCGTATCTCCGCGCGCCCATGTAATATCCTCTATATATCCAATCACACGTGGCGCAACAGATTCATTCTTGCCTTGATTCATTGATTCTCATCTTTTCTCCATGACAGGGCCATTTGGAAACTGACCTTAAAGTCAACGGTTCTACAAAGAAGAGAAATTGAGTCTTGCAATTCTGCAGATATTGATATTTGATCGTCTATAAAAATGTTTATTATATGACCGTGTATATTTCAGTCTAGACACAAGTAAATGGAGTAATCTGATTGGTTAAATTCGATCTCGGACCGTTAAGTATTCATGTAGGGCGCGGTCCGAGAGGGATATTACTTTTGAAAAATTTGTAATTTATCACACAACTGAATAGCAGGAGAAACATTTGTACGATCCTGAATAGTACCAAAACATTGAAAGAATGCAATAAAATAAACAAAAACCCACTGAGAGAGAAAATGAAAGGCTATAATAGGTTGTGAGCATTGGCTGTTTTTACTTGCATTAAATTTTAACAAGCAAAAGTTGAGAAAATAAAATAAATTAGCAAAAACGCACGATGGAATACGCAAAAGGGTTTTATTTTAATTCTCTAAAGAGTATAAATCTCGTTCACATACCTCAATAATAGTTTTTATCTTTCCTTGTAAACAACACGGCGGTGAGTTGAGCTATCTTTTGTTTAGATATATCGTTACTTTTCAGCTACTTTTAAAAAGCAGTAAAATTCACAAAAAGTTTGTCTACAAAGTTAACAACGTTTTTGAAGTCAGGAAGTGTTCTTGTCTCTTTTTTCTGAATACAAAAGGTTCAAAAATCTTGAAAAAAGCAGGAATTTTCTCGATTCAAAGTTAACCCCGATAAGTCCTCCACATGTAGAAATTGAAATAAAATAAGAAATTGTAAACAGTCACTGAAAAGCCCCGAGGGGAGTGTCTGTATATATCTGTATCTGACAGCGATCAAAATGCCTTAATCTTCTTCATAAAGTACAACACAAGCAAATTAATTCCTTTAACACTTGACGGTGATTTCACCGTCAAGTGAAATTAACGGGTTAGCTCAGTTGGGAGAGCACGGCCTGTTAACCGGGAGGCCGGGGGTTCAAAACCCCAGCCGGACCATCGCTCAGGTTCTTTAAATAATTGAGGAGAATGTTATAACTTTGTATTTATTTCGGTTTATAATTGTTAGGCTTCGTGTCCTCTCGGATAAGGACGTTAAATCGGAGGGTCCCGTCTCGCAACTCACACACTAACCAGTAATCGGGGGGACGTAAAAGAACGACTGAACACGCAGGTCACGACCATCCTCAGTGAAAGGCCTACACTTACACTAATATATACTAACAGTTAACTATAATTTGTAAAGCGCATTTGAATATATAAATATAGAAAGTGCGCTATATAAATGCATTATCATCATCATCATTTCAATCAATATTCTTATTAATGTTTATCGAAAAAACGCCCGGGTACTCCCTTTGTTCAAGTGGTAGGGGTGATCGGCGTACCTTTTAGGGTAAACATATTCCCTGTCCGTAATTAACAATCAGTTACGTAACATGATTTCGTAACTCAAGAGTCATTTTAACTCTGTTTTGCTGCTTTGTTGGGTTAGAAATCGACAAGGCTTGATCAGTTATTTTTATCTGTGCGTGCATTTTAGGGGTCGTATAAAAAGAAAAGAAAAGAAAAGAGAACAAAAGAAACAAAGAAACAAAGAAACAAAGATACAAAGAAACAAAAAAAAGAAAGAAAAGAAATAAAGAAAAAGATGGAAAGAAAGAAAAAGATGGAAAGAAATTAAAAAAAAACTAGTAGAGAGAACAATTGAAAAAAGAGACAAAAAAACATACTTATAAGAATTTCATTTACACTGAATGGATTATAGCTAGTTACAAAATATGATAATTCTACACATGTATATATAATTGGCTGTCTGCTGTGCACGTATATTGTATTAAACAAAATCTTTTTATAGGGTTGCTCCATTTACACAGGGTTTATCCTATTGCACAGACACCGACCTAAGTCAACCTTTTCAAACTAGTATTTTACAAACGTAATTATCTGTGTTTTTCCTGCTGTACATAATATTATACATTATTATGCATTAGTATTTATTTCGCCTGTAGATCCTTTTTCCAATGGAAAGTATATTTATACATGTAATAATACAGAAACGAGAAAAACACGATGCGAATTTAACTTTCTCGACAATTTATAACTCCATACATCAAAGAAAGCAAGTTTTCTATTTACATTATACAATTCAAATTGACATATTTGATCAACATGCAAACATGAGTACTGTGTGTTTTCATAAAGCACGCGGTTCAACCAATCAGATTTCTAATAATCATTTTATAACATTGAGTGTTATTTGAATTTATACTATATTCCAAGCTTTTGGATTATGGTTACTATTTATGTACCGTTCGTATTAACTTCTGAGTTTGTATTTTCAGTTATATACATTCTTCAAGTGTCTATTGTCGTTCTACGATCTCGTATTTTTGATTGTGTTCTTCACACAGCCACAACCATTCGTTAAACTTGTCAACATACGTACAAATTAGAGGACCAAAATCTCGTCCTTTCGCAGCAACTTCCAAGAATCGAGAAAGCTCACTACGTTGCAGACCACGTGGTGATTTCAAGTCCTTAAGGTCGTCATTGGGTGAGCCAAGGGACGCCTTCAGATGAGGGTATTTCTCAAGATAGTCGTCGAGAAGAGCGTTCAGTTCCTTACTCATGGTGTCAGCTGCATTAGCCACTGTTGCGCCTGCTTTACAGTGTGGTTCAACAAAAGAAGCAATTTTTAAGGGTGTACCAAGGGCTGAGATGACACGAAGTAGCTTGCACACTCTCCCTCCATATGTCTTGAAAAACTCTTTGGGTTTTCCAACACGGAATCCAGGCGATGACACAAAGTGCCACTGTTCAGGACATTCACAGAGCAGATGAACGGCATACCCATCTCTGAAGAAGGAGTGAACAAAGCGATCTTTGAGGGAAAGGCTCTCCAGATTGATGGGCAAGACAACAAAGAGTTTAGGACAGAAATGATCATCAAGTGTCTCACCCATTACTCTTCCAGCTTGGCCGACAGTTGACGTGACAAGAACAGATGTATCTAGTTTACCGGCCAACATGTCATCTGTACTACCGACGTTGTGACCCTTTGAGCAGAATCCATCATGGATGTCTTGGTAGTCAAAAGTAGACGGCTTGTGAAGTCTCTCAATCTCGCATTTAGGGCAGATAAGTAGCTCTTTGCAAGAGATGCCGGGGTATCGTTGTGACTTCACCGCTTTAATCGTGGATCTGATATCAGTTATTTGACAGCATGGATGAGGTCCTCTTATTGTCACCTAATTAAATAAAAACCATCGTCACATAAATAGAAAATAAAGAAATATAAAGTACATGCATTTATTTCATAAGTACTGAGATTTATGTATAAAATGACAGTGATGTAAAAAATCGTTTGGTTTTAAGTCACAGCCAATCAGCGATGCGAAAGATGAAATTTAGCTATCGTTCGAGGCATCTGATTGGACGGACGATTTTTTTCACTAGTGAAAAAGTTTTGTGCGGGAATCTACCTCACTGGCGCGAAAACATTCAACCGCCTTTGGTCAAAATGTTGGGAATGTATTTTGACACCGATTCGATTGAAAATGTTATTTTAACACAAGAAAACAAAGCTATTTCGAAAGCATATATCCAATGTGATGTTTACCTATAGAAAAACATCTTGGAATTCAAGAAAGAAGCAAGAAAAGTTGACAAATTTCTAGCAGTAGCCCAGTTTATTTATTATACTCAAAGACGTGAAAGCTAAGACTATTCTCGCTCTGAAGTCTATTATTTGGTTTTGAGCGACATATGAAGAAAACAAGTGACATGAATGACCTCCTATTTGAAAAGACAAGTCCTTCTTTCCAAACAGAAAGAGCTAGAGAAAAAAGTAAAAGACTATAAATATAGTGAATCAGTCGGCAAAGTTCACACTAGAGGTATCTCGCGCTCAGCAACCGCCGAAGCGTTGTCAATGCAAGAATATTTAACCATTTAATAATGCTTTTGAAAAGCATCGAAGATAAGTAAATTTGCCATTTACAACGGTATTTTTCATGATTTTGTTGCCACTTTTCGTTGTTTAAAATTTTGAAAGAAAACATTGAATTTTTTTAATCATTGAATCGTTTAACCATACAAATCATTTCATGGTATATTTGATGCATGTTTTCATTATTGTCGAAAAGAAATCAGTACTTATAAAATAAACAAATTACATCATGGTTAGTTCGATTGTACGATTTTAAGCGCCTCGCTCGTTCGTTTGTAATTCTTCACAACTCGTGAATAAAAATCGTATGCACTCACTAACCATAAAGTAATCTCTATATATTTTTTACTTTATGAAAGAACGAATAAATGAATGAATGAATGGATGGATGGATGGATGGATGGATGAATGAATGAATGAATGAATGAATGAATGAATGAATGAATGAATGGATGAATGAATGAATGAATGAATGAATGGATGCATGCATGCATGCATGAATGAATGAATGAATGAATGAATGAATGAATGAATGAATGAATGAATGAATGAATGAATGAATGAATGAATGAATGGATGGATGAATGGATGGATGGATGGATGGATGAATGAATGAATGAATGAATGAATGAATGAATGAATGAATGAATGAATGAATGAATGAATGAATGAATGAATGAATGAATGAATGAATGAATGAATGAATAAATGAATGAATGAATGAATGAATGAATGAATGAATGAATGAATGAAGTCCCGCTGCAGGGTAAAGATATCATGATAGCACATGCAATTACATGTTATTATTAAAGAAATATAAAAAACAGTTATAAAGGGATTGTCAGAATAACATTAATGCGAAGCGGAGTGGTTCTCATCAATTCTTAAGTGTTCTGACAATTCCCAAGTACAACCATTTTGTGTATTTCTTGTATAAAATACAAATATAATTTACATATGTGATCAACATACAAAAGCGTGCTGCATGTGTGGTCTCATAAAGCATTCACCGTACCCATTCAGAGTGCGCGATTTCTATTGTTTATTTTATAGTGTTAACATCAAGATACCTTTAAAGAGTTACTGTGTGGCGTCAGTTCCATATGGACTCTGTGGAATGAAGGAGGGGGCTCATCTGCTTCATTCCCGGCACTACAAGCTTGTGAAGAACCTTTATGTATTCCACCATGACGATGACATTGGCCTTGTTGTTTAGTGATGTATACTGCATTGAAACGGTAGTAAAGAGGCCTGACATTTTTAGGAAAGGAGTGTTGCTTCTTGTTAATGGCCACTATCAAATCTGGAAAGAATGGCGAAGGTACAAAACTAAACTCAAAAAGGAGACTAGTTTGGTTCTCATTGGGTTCTGGAAATGGAGGCCACATTTTACGGTCCGGCCAACCAACAGGAAGCTTGCATGGGAACAGATCTTCGTCATGTGAAATGCTGAAACATAGTCCCACACTTCTGAAAAGGCTCAATAGTCTTGTGCGGTTTTCTTCAGACATGTTGCACCATAGTTCTGGAAGGTGCGAATGGTGCAAGACACCTTCACAAACGGCATTTACACTTGGAAGGTGAGAGACAAGTGTACGAAGCTGGTTGGACAGCCACTGTGGATCAACAATGACAACTTCTTTCATTTCAAGTATTTCCTCATACCAGAGAAAATCTCCTTGTGAATGAAAAAACCTCAGCATGGTCACAATGGATTTGTTCCCCCAAATACCCATTTCACTAGCCATCTCTTCAATGGTAGCCCGTGGCAGGAGTGGCTGTTGTCTCAGTTGATCATCTACGTTTGACAATAGAGTCAAAACAGATTGTCGAAAGCGAAGCCATGTTTCAGGAATATTGTCTGTTTTCGTGTACCTTTTGATATTTGCAGTTGAAGATCGAACTTTGAGTTTAAGGTTTCTAACATTCTTGTTTGTGATTCCGCTTACTTCAAAATAGCCAAGGATGTGGGGAACACCACTGCTAGTTGTTGCACTTGCGGCTTTAGAAACTGTGCTAGGCACAGGACGCTCGGCGAGACTCGAAAGTTCTGTAGAAATCTTCTTTGGATTACAAATCATGCATTCGTCATAACTACTGAACGTACAGCAACTCTGATGTTGTGAGCGATATTTCAACAGAATATCGGACAGGGATTTACGAATTTTTGCGAGAACTTCAGGACTTAACAAGTTATGATCAGCATGAGTGCCAACAATGATAGCATACGACAGCGGATCTTGAGATGCAATAGTCTGAAGCCAAAGCTCAAGTCTGCAGAACTGATCTGTGGATTGGCTTTCCTTACTGACGGTAACGTTACTCAAGTCGAATACTGCCAGATGAAGACAGTTAGGAGAGAAAAACAGAGGATGAGTATTCAGATACTCAACGTCTCCTGCAAGGTCGTAAACTTTACAATCTGTGTCTTTTATCTGCAAAATAGAGATTTCAATGCCATCGGTCTTGGTTGGTGGGGTGGTATTCCACAATCGGATCCAACGCTTCAAGCTTGTGACAAGAGTGCTTTTACCAACGCCTTCTTTTCCAACAACCATGACTTTAGCCTCTCTATTCGCTGTTAATTTTACAGCCTGGATTTCTTTGAAATATTGAACAACATCTTTTGCGGATTTACTCAATATTGTCCTTGGTGGTGAAACCATTCTTTCTGTGTCAATCTGTAAATGTTCAAGTCTATTCAAATTACTGAATGATCCTGGTAGGTGCTTGAAGTTGTAATTGTTTCTGACATCAAGAACCTCTAAATTCTCAAGTCTGCCGATAATAGACGGTACCTCTTCTGTGTTGCAATGGCACTCATTTAGGACTAGATTTCTTAAACTAGAGACTATCTGTGGTGGGAAGATTAAACTGGCAAGATTCACTTCAGTATCAACAACAACCAGATATTCTAATCCTCTAGGCAAGGATGATAAAAATTCGAAGGAAAGTGTTCCAGTGCAACCTCTTATTACCAGGCGTCTAATCGGAGCGTTTTTGGATTTCAATAACCTAATGATTTTAATGATAGAATCACAGTCTTGCTGAACAAAGTTCAGGGAATGGATATCACCCTCAACATGGCTGATTCTCTCATATAGATCGTTGGCATTATCATTAGTTTCAGCCTTGAAATGTGAATGTGATGGAAAAATACTATAACGTCGATTAATGCACCACCAAGTGCATCCACTATGAGGGGGATTGAGACCTGATTTTAATGCAAAGCGAAACATGAAATTGTCATAATAGATGTAAGCGTCTGTTCCCATTTTTTCAAAATTAGCCAATGTGAAATCTGTCGGTAATTTATCCGTTAGCAATTTCTTTAACTTTCCTGATGTAAAATACGGATTCCATTTCGTCATTTTTGGATATATATGTTTGATTGTTTCTACATCAATTGTTTCAAGGAACTTCAAATTATCCCCTCGCTTTGTTCCACAGTTTTCGTATTCCAAATATATCACGTCCCCTAGTAGTTGTCCGAGACATTTCATAAATCTTTTGGTTGAAGGTGTCAATTCAAATTCTTTGTTTGTAACACACACCAACAGGATTGGCCTAAAGTTATTAGACTTGCACAGATTAAAAATCTTCTTGAAAGGTTCCTCACTATCTAAAATGAAGATAACGAGTTCTGCAAAGTCTCTTGTTGTGTCTATTTCTTCTGTGTTATACATTTCTAACTCTATTGTGCACGCTTCTGGGTCCGTGTAACAAAGACGGGGACAAGTTAGTGGATCCCAACTGCAATCTACGATTGATAAACTTAGGCAGTTTCGGTAACATTCCTTACCATAACAAGCAATAGTCAGTCTTCGAGGTAAATACGTTTTTTCAGACAAGGTAGCCTAAATAAGAGAAAATATAAAAAGTTATTAAACAAACAAAAAAAGCGCGTTAGTTGTATAGTTATATATATATGTAAGGGTAGGAGTAAATTAACACAACTACAAATTCATCTCGACAAGCCTGTTTCGTGAGATGTGAGTCTCACTCGTCAGGAGATTTTAATGAGAGAAATACTCATAATCATCACTTATAAGTATTGTTGTTTACAAATTAGTATTCATGATCAGGCGGGAAATTTGAATGGGTGTTAGCTGTTGCGTAATAGTGTTTTGTTCCTATGTCGGCACGAAGACACTAGTTCGTTGCGCATGTTGAGTTGTTGTTAGCTCAACACTTATAACAAGTAGTATGAACTGATTTTATCTACACGCTGGCAGTGTACTGAAATCGGCGTTTTTAAGCGTGATTTGAATTTTTTTTAAAGTCAATTCTGATCAAGTTGAAGTTTTACATGTGATGAGTACACTCCTAAAGAACATTTTTCTTCTTTTCACTTTTACAAATGTTACGATTTATGGCGGGAAAATGACGTCAATTTTAGTGGGAAATTGAAATAAAGGGTTATACAAAATTTTAAAATGCGTATTTGAAAGAACTCATTGAGATTCGTTCAAAACCGAAGAGATAACATTCAAAGTCAAATTTAATCAAAATATATGATTTTTTGAAGTTTTATATTTTACACAAAAATGCAATTTTCAAAAAATTATATCTTTATTATATATTAAGTCTCAAAGCTCACTTTTCCTAGTATCTTATTGGTCGATAGTGTATCACGTGAGAGTCGCAAAATTTTACTGTTTCCCAGCAACTGCTCAGTAGTGGTCAATAATATGTTGTTGACCGTCAATAAATAAACCGGAAGGCACGTGAAAAAGTGACCTTTAGATTAAGCGCGTTCGTTGTATTGAACTGAGAGCAAGGGAGAACTGTAAATTGAGAGGGTTTATATATATAACTACTATAGACACGGGTATAGGGTTTTTCTTTCTTGAGCCCACGTACCCTCATGCGGTCAGCGGTAGGGGTGGTATTTTGAATCACAACTGCATAAATTAAAAAAATGAATACTAATGTGGACTGAGTTTATGATCTAATTATTGAATCCTAAAAAACCTAAAAACCCAAAAAATCAGCCAAGAGTGAGTTTGAATAGATTTATTGGTGAAAACAGTGTAACAGTACAAAACAACATTTTTTTCCCTACAAAAAGTACACAATTAGTTTTACATGTGTAAAAGTCATTACAACAAAACCACAAGTTACCAAAAACGATAATCCCTCTTTTATATTCTACAAAATCCAGTTATTGTTTACGGGACAGGTTGTGCAAAACAAAATAATGTAAAGCATGTTCAGTTCAGAATAAAGATTCCTAAAAAGCCTATAAACTCAGAAAATTAGCCAAGATTAGGTTTAAACAGATTTATTAGTCTAAACCGTTTAAAAGTACAAAACAACATTTTTTTTCCTAAAAAAAGGACGAAATTAGTATTGCATTTGCAAAAGTATAAAAAGTACAGAAAAACACAAATGTTGAAAAAAAAAAAAAAAGTGTGATTCCAACTCAGAAAATCAGCCAAGAGTAGATTTTAAACAGATTTATTGGTCAAAACAGCAGGTACAAAACCATATTTTTTCAGTGTAAAAAGGGCACAAGTTTTTATGTTTTTAAATAAGTTTATTTTACAAAAAAAGAACATAGTCACAAGTTGAGATGTACAATTTTATATAAGTTATCTCTTTGTTTTAAGCAAACAAAAAGGTAATCCCTCTGTTATACTGCAAAGTCCTGCCTGTTATTGTTTAGTGCACGTTTTCCAAGCAATCTAGTTCATGGCATTATAAGGCATATTAGTTTTTCAGTTTTGTTTTCGCATCTGATACTAAACTCCTGCTAAAAAATAATTATTCTAATCTTCAAGTGCTAGGAGTTTCAAGTTTCCTATGCAACAAGAACGCTTTTCGTGCATTTGCAACTGGACTACTGAACCTTTCACCAGTCTCGACAATTTTGAACTGGTGTTTAGGAATTGAACCCATACCAAAATTGCACATGATCAAAGGCAATTTGATGATAGTTTGTCCGACTTCGGGAATGTAGCAGCACCTCAATTTTGAACTCTGGAAAAATGCATCCCAGGATAACATATTGGGACGATTGTTGAACAGAGGATTGATGGTTTGAGAAGCCAAATCACTTGCTAACATTTGAAGGTAAACTTGTTTTTTCAACTCTATCTCTTCTTGATTTTGTTCGTTCATCAGTTGCAACATTTTGCTGCTATTGTTTTCGTAGTAAAGATCGTAAAGGTAGTTTCTCATCAGAGATTTTAGCCTGAAGCACTCAGGAGTTTCTGCTTCGAGATCATGTTCATATTTCATGTAAAAGTTGAATGTTTCCAGTAGTGTTGATAAGGGAAGTTCCTTTTGCATGCGAAACCAGCTCTTTTGGAAGCTCGTTATCCAAAAGGATTCGTTTGCTTCCCAATTAAGTAGTTCATCGACTGTAACCCTTCTACCCTTGCTTCGTTCAAGATCGTCTATCCTCTCTTTGTTTCCATTATCCTTACAACAGTGATAAAACAGAGATTTGTAAAATATTTTTAGCTCTTTCACAACCTCTGTTTCTTGCTTAGTTTCCAGCTTTTCGACCTTAGGTTTTGCTTTGAGAATTAGACCACTTTTTAGCTTCATAGTTTTAATTTACCGGTCTTTTGTTTTGTATGGAATGAGTGATGAGATCGATGATGCCGAATGACAATTTTCTCTCTACAAGGTTATGTTTTGTTTGTTCTCCTTATAAATATGTAGCAGCAGATCATGAGTTGCTATCACGTGTTGGATACTTATTGTATAATAGATCTCAGTTTCTCGGCCTTGATTTTACTAAAAATGAAGCCACTTGGTAGATATATCTTTCTTTTTTCTTCTCGTACGCATATCAATTCTCTTAATGTCAAACCGTTCCGAACACTTTTCGTTTTTCTTAGTATTGTATTTAGAATTCGCCATTTGTTTGGTATCTTCACGCTGTATTCTTGTTACCGTTAGATAATTATTAAAGTTGGTTTCCATATCTTCTTGTCGCTTTAGAATTCTTTGTAATGCTTTCTCTAGTTGTAACTCTGTGTTGTTTGCTGTAGTTTCTTCGTTCTGTAAAGGCATACTTATTCCAAGCTTGCTCCATTTTAACCATTTAGCACGTTCTTCTGTATCCATATGGTGTATTTGATCGAGATGATTCGCTAGTCGAACAAGGTTTCTACTTGTACAGCCGAAAACAGGACAGTCTCTTTGCTTGCGACCCATAATCTTAGATGTTTATTACTTCATCATGACCATGAATGTTTTATAGTAAATGGTAGTAATCTAAATATGTATCCTTATTTATCTAAAGGCCCGTCGAGGCCCGAATAGGTCATTTGTGGCCTTTAATGGCTTGGAAGGCCCGTTCGTTAGGAAGGATATTTCAAGGAAAATGTAGTTTTTATCTATCTGTCCGTTCGCGTATAACAAACATTACCTAGGCAACCAGCGATTCCACCAATACATGCACAAGTACGGAGTTATTCATACATATGGTATACTTTTTACAAAAATCAAACAAGACTTAACCATTGACAAAACATTTATTACTATTATTATTATTATTAAGATACACAATATGCTTGTACATGGTAACATAATCATTTGTAATTTTTACGATCATGTGGGTTAAAAGTGTCAAAATTCACCACATTTTGTTTGGGAACTTCTTTTTTCGAAAACAGTTTGTTGAGCAAAAACTTTCTTTGGTTTATAGCTGATTCAGTTGCTTCTTCCCAGCTGTAGTCTTCCATATCAATTAGGTTTTTCTTGGTAGCCATAACTTTTTTATAAATAGGATCCTTTTTTAAATAGTGCATCCATTTTAGGCGCTCAAATAGGACCTCCCTGAGTTCCTTTCTGAAAGTAGGAACCACGGCATTACTCGCTTTAACATTTGCTGCTTCGTCACCATCACCATTTTGCTTATATTTCTGTACCAAATCTTCCCATTCTTCTTCATGCCTTTTGACCGCTTCTCTTTGAAGTTTTTCCCAGACGTTCACTTCCACACCATCATTCATCTCATCCTCTTCATGACTGTCTTCAGAAGAATCGTCGCTTTCCTGGACACTTTCCTCATCACTATGCAAACTTTCATCTTCATAGTCGGAGTCAGAATGAGACATGGTTCTCTTGTAGCGTTCCCCCGTCAAATGACTATATAAGCTTTCGTCTTCCCTATTATATCTTATCCTCAATAAATGTTTGTAAAAAGTACACCATATGTATGAATAACTCCGTACTTGTGCATGTATTGGTGGAATCGCTGGTTGCCTAGGTAATGTTTGTTATACGCGAACGGACAGATAGATAAAAATTACATTTTCCTTGAAATATCCTTCCTAACGAACGGGCCATCCGAGCCATTAAAGGCCACAAATGACCTATTCGGGCCTCGACGGGCCTTTAGATAAATAAGGATACATATTTAGATTACTACCATTTACTATAAAACATTCATGGTCATGATGAAGTAATAAACATCTAAGATTATGGGTCGCAAGCAAAGAGACTGTCCTGTTTTCGGCTGTACAAGTAGAAACCTTGTTCGACTAGCGAATCATCTCGATCAAATACACCATATGGATACAGAAGAACGTGCTAAATGGTTAAAATGGAGCAAGCTTGGAATAAGTATGCCTTTACAGAACGAAGAAACTACAGCAAACAACACAGAGTTACAACTAGAGAAAGCATTACAAAGAATTCTAAAGCGACAAGAAGATATGGAAACCAACTTTAATAATTATCTAACGGTAACAAGAATACAGCGTGAAGATACCAAACAAATGGCGAATTCTAAATACAATACTAAGAAAAACGAAAAGTGTTCGGAACGGTTTGACATTAAGAGAATTGATATGCGTACGAGAAGAAAAAAGAAAGATATATCTACCAAGTGGCTTCATTTTTAGTAAAATCAAGGCCGAGAAACTGAGATCTATTATACAATAAGTATCCAACACGTGATAGCAACTCATGATCTGCTGCTACATATTTATAAGGAGAACAAACAAAACATAACCTTGTAGAGAGAAAATTGTCATTCGGCATCATCGATCTCATCACTCATTCCATACAAAACAAAAGACCGGTAAATTAAAACTATGAAGCTAAAAAGTGGTCTAATTCTCAAAGCAAAACCTAAGGTCGAAAAGCTGGAAACTAAGCAAGAAACAGAGGTTGTGAAAGAGCTAAAAATATTTTACAAATCTCTGTTTTATCACTGTTGTAAGGATAATGGAAACAAAGAGAGGATAGACGATCTTGAACGAAGCAAGGGTAGAAGGGTTACAGTCGATGAACTACTTAATTGGGAAGCAAACGAATCCTTTTGGATAACGAGCTTCCAAAAGAGCTGGTTTCGCATGCAAAAGGAACTTCCCTTATCAACACTACTGGAAACATTCAACTTTTACATGAAATATGAACATGATCTCGAAGCAGAAACTCCTGAGTGCTTCAGGCTAAAATCTCTGATGAGAAACTACCTTTACGATCTTTACTACGAAAACAATAGCAGCAAAATGTTGCAACTGATGAACGAACAAAATCAAGAAGAGATAGAGTTGAAAAAACAAGTTTACCTTCAAATGTTAGCAAGTGATTTGACTTCTCAAACCATCAATCCTCTGTTCAACAATCGTCCCAATATGTTATCCTGGGATGCATTTTTCCAGAGTTCAAAATTGAGGTGCTGCTACATTCCCGAAGTCGGACAAACTATCATCAAATTGCCTTTGATCATGTGCAATTTTGGTATGGGTTCAATTCCTAAACACCAGTTCAAAATTGTCGAGACTGGTGAAAGGTTCAGTAGTCCAGTTGCAAATGCACGAAAAGCGTTCTTGTTGCATAGGAAACTTGAAACTCCTAGCACTTGAAGATTAGAATAATTATTTTTTAGCAGGAGTTTAGTATCAGATGCGAAAACAAAACTGAAAAACTAATATGCCTTATAATGCCATGAACTAGATTGCTTGGAAAACGTGCACTAAACAATAACAGGCAGGACTTTGCAGTATAACAGAGGGATTACCTTTTTGTTTGCTTAAAACAAAGAGATAACTTATATAAAATTGTACATCTCAACTTGTGACTATGTTCTTTTTTTGTAAAATAAACTTATTTAAAAACATAAAAACTTGTGCCCTTTTTACACTGAAAAAATATGGTTTTGTACCTGCTGTTTTGACCAATAAATCTGTTTAAAATCTACTCTTGGCTGATTTTCTGAGTTGGAATCACACTTTTTTTTTTTTTTTCAACATTTGTGTTTTTCTGTACTTTTTATACTTTTGCAAATGCAATACTAATTTCGTCCTTTTTTTAGGAAAAAAAATGTTGTTTTGTACTTTTAAACGGTTTAGACTAATAAATCTGTTTAAACCTAATCTTGGCTAATTTTCTGAGTTTATAGGCTTTTTAGGAATCTTTATTCTGAACTGAACATGCTTTACATTATTTTGTTTTGCACAACCTGTCCCGTAAACAATAACTGGATTTTGTAGAATATAAAAGAGGGATTATCGTTTTTGGTAACTTGTGGTTTTGTTGTAATGACTTTTACACATGTAAAACTAATTGTGTACTTTTTGTAGGGAAAAAAATGTTGTTTTGTACTGTTACACTGTTTTCACCAATAAATCTATTCAAACTCACTCTTGGCTGATTTTTTGGGTTTTTAGGTTTTTTAGGATTCAATAATTAGATCATAAACTCAGTCCACATTAGTATTCATTTTTTTAATTTATGCAGTTGTGATTCAAAATACCACCCCTACCGCTGACCGCATGAGGGTACGTGGGCTCAAGAAAGAAAACGACCCTATACCCGTGTCTATAGTAGTTATATATATAAACCCTCTCAATTTACAGTTCTCCCTTGCTCTCAGTTCAATACAACGAACGCGCTTAATCTAAAGGTCACTTTTTCACGTGACTTCCGGTTTATTTATTGACGGTCAACAACATATTATTGACCACTACTGAGCAGTTGCTGGGAAACAGTAAAATTTTGCGACTCTCACGTGATACACTATCGACCAATAAGATACTAGGAAAAGTGAGCTTTGAGACTTAATATATAATAAAGATATAATTTTTTGAAAATTGCATTTTTGTGTAAAATATAAAACTTCAAAAAATCATATATTTTGATTAAATTTGACTTTGAATGTTATCTCTTCGGTTTTGAACGAATCTCAATGAGTTCTTTCAAAATTTTGTATAACCCTTTATTTCAATTTCCCACTAAAATTGACGTCATTTTCCCGCCATAAATCGTAACATTTGTAAAAGTGAAAAGAAGAAAAATGTTCTTTAGGAGTGTACTCATCACATGTAAAACTTCAACTTGATCAGAATTGACTTTAAAAAAGTTGTATGCAAGATAGCATACAACAAAAAGAAAACAAAAGCTGAACCAGTTCGACCCAGTTAACTTTCTACCTGATGCGTGTGTAATGTTAATTTACTCTTCAATAAGTATAATCACAATCAGAAATCCATTTCAACAAACAATAAAACCGTTATCAGTTATATCATATTTAATTGATATTAATTATGGTTAAATATTTTATGGTGCATGGCTCCAAGTAGTTATATTTTAGTGACAACTCCCTTTATTCAACTGCATGCTTTAGTTAGATAAATCTAAAAATTGCAACAAATATTGGATAAAAGTTTTTAATCAAATGTGCTTATTATGTAGATCAGCATTTTCCCTATTTTATTTTCGTCATAAATATCTTCAGATTTCCAATAACTGCAATCTCTTAATCTCTTAATTTTCAAATAAATCGCAGAAACGTGAAAAAAAAAGACTCTCGAAATTTTATTAACTTTCATCCAACGTACCCTGATATCTGTTAACAATTTCAGTTTATTAAACTAAAGCAACAGTTTTTTTTATAATAAAACAACAAATGTTCTTCTATAAACTTTAAATCTGTTTTATATCAACTAAAGTTAGTGATTTCCTTTCTACAATACAACTTCACCGAATTTGTTTGATTGATCCCAAAACAATACAAAATAATCCCTCTATTTCTCTCCGTCAAAAACATGCTGCAGTAGCCACATGCACCTATTTGTAAGCAGCTTTTTTTGTCAATTGACTACGTCGAGTTATCGAACATTACATTCTACTTTTAGAATTGGAAAGACATCAAATCTTAATGGCCCCTGCTAATAATTATTGCACATTATCTTAGTTAAACCTAGCCTAATAATGGTGGATTGATCGGGGCTTCAAGTATTCATAACATATATATGCTATATATGTATTATTTAAGCATTAGAAGATATTTTCCGTGTTTCTATTCTCTGTTAGAAACACGCGGGATTGTTGGAAACACGGAAAATATATTTCTAATGCTTTTATAAAATAACAGCAACAGATAATAACGAAGATACAAAGCTAAATTGCATTTAATGCCCTTGATCACACAACAAATTCTCCTAACGTCGTCAAATGACGACGTACCAAGCAAAAAACGTACCGGTTCAAAACTTGTCAAAAATAATTTTTAGTGCGATGAAAAAAATCGCCTTTATTCTTCACAAAATGTCAATATAAAGACCACAACAAACGATGATCAAGTTTACATGGATTTAAAAGTGGATTTCAGAGTTCAACTACATTAGAAAAGTCTAAAATCTAGCTGAAATCGTGAGCAAAAACACTTCAATTTCACTGAAACGTGCTTTGCTCAAAGCCGTGTATTCACGCTTTACTTTGTCTATCTTGCAAATCGATGACATTCTGCCTAGCCTATTTCGCTTCTGAAGTCGAAACTCTAACTTGAATTTGTGGAAGTGTGGAAAACTCTGAGTGACCGTTTTCGACCGTTTGAGCTGCATGTAAAGTTTCAAGAAGAACTGAATAGCAGGAGAGTTTACGTAAAAGAATGCTTGACGAACGACTTTACCGAGAACTGAAGCAAGACGAAGGAAAACTTTCTCTGTTTTGATGTACATGTAAGTTATAAAGCTTGTAGCTTTTGCTGAAGTATATTTTTCTGCTATTGTGCAAATTCAATGACTTCAAAATGATTTTTTGTATTTACTTTGTACATATTTAGGAATTAAAAGTGCTTTTACGGTAGACAAAGTAGTGTTGTGATCTTCTTGTCGCGATTTGAATCAGTACTTTGGGCTGTGAACTCATATTTAATATTTTTACAAGCTTAAAAGTGTTAAAGACGTTTTGGTTCATGACTTCTGATGAGTGTTTATCGAAGTAACAATATTTGTCGAAGTAACAATATTTGTAATAGGATCATCCGGGTGGATGTAGCCCTCAGAAGGGCTGTTTGATGTGACTGACGTTTCGACATCCTGTGCGGAAGTCATCTTCAGAGTCAAGTGAATAAAAAAGTCAGATTGAGTGATATTTATACTCCCACGCTAATTAATGGATGTTGCGTCACTAGCGGCATCGGTCTTGTTGTGTGGCTGAACCGCTTGGGTGTCATTAGCGGCATTAGTCCCATTGTGTGGCGGTACCGTTTCGGTGGCGTTTTGTTTGTTAAGTTTGTTTACAAGCCGGTTGTATTGTGTTGGAAGTGTAATAGATCTATTAATTGGTTGATGTTCTAACTTGGTAAACCAACTTTTAAGGACTAGTCTTTGCTTTCTGTTCCCACTAAAAGAAATACATTCACCAAAATCCCAGTTAATGGAATGTCCAGTCTTGGTATAATGCATGGCGATGTTGTTTCGATTCTCCTGTTGTTGAACTGCTTTCTGATGTTCCTATTTTCTAGTATTAAACGATCTACCTGTTTCACCAATATATGTAGCCTCACAGTCATTGCATGCAATTTTATATATAGCACCGATTCGATCATTAGGACTGTCTTTGTCTTTAACCTTAGTCAGGATCTGGCGTAGTGTAGATATGAGCTTATGAGCTACGCTGATGTTGTGCGGTTGTAAAATACGTGATATGATCTCTGACGTCCCTCTGATGTATGGTAGTGAAATATAGGATTTGGGCGAGGAAGACATGTCATTAAGACTTTCCCTATGATTTCTTGGTCTATGCGTGTTGGTATTAATAAACTTATCGCTATAGTTGTTCTTATGAAACACATTTTTTAGATGTTGAGTCTCACTGTGTAAACTATCTGCTGAGTCACAAATGATTTGAGCACGCCTTGAAAGAGTTTTGATGGTCGTAGCCTTATGAGATGTTGGGTTACATGATGATTGGTCAATTAACCTGTCTGTATTAGTAGGCTTACGGTATACAGTAGTATGTAAGGTATTGTCGTGGCGGCTAACTAGGCAGTCTAAGAATGGTATTTTACCGTTATCCTCAAGCTCTCTGGTAAACTGTATATGAAGGTTCTGATCGTTTAAGTGGTTATGAAAGGCGTCAATATCATCTGGTGGTAAGGCAGTTATGGTATCATCTACATATCGAAACCAGAATGGTAACGGCTGTTCATACGTTTCAAGGGCTTTTTGTTTGATTTTCTGCATCACAATCTCTGCGACAACCACAGAGACAGGAGAACCCATAGCTGTGCCGTGAAGCTGTTTGTAATGTTTACCATTGAATTGAAAGAATGTAGATTCAAGGCATAATTTTAATAGAGCCATAATCTCACATGCTGGCATTGGAAGTCTAGTATCGGCAGTTGTGTTCTCCAAAAGGGCTTTAGTGCTGTCTATGGCCATCTGGAGTGGGATGCTAGTAAACAGAGATTTCACATCAAAAGACACAAGCTTATAATTGTCTGGTATATGAATTGTCTTGATGGCATTGATGAAATTTTCCGTTGATTGCAACTTATGTCTTGAGGCGTTGGCTAAAGGTTGCAATAAATGGGCTAAGTATTTAGACAGTTGGTATGTTGGAGATCCACAAAAAGATACTATAGGTCGCATAGGTACTTCTGATGAGGTGGTGAAGGCCGTCGAAGTCAAAATTGACACAAAAAATTTGTTTTCTTCATTAGACGACACCATTTTGTATTTTTACGGAAAAATCAAGCGACACTCCGCTTGAAAACCGTGTTTCTATGCTCTTATAGAAACACGGCTTTTTGCACGTTTCAGCCAATGAGAGCGCGCGTTATATAATGGTTATTTTATAATACAAAATGTATCTTCAGTACATGAATACAACATGATTGAACGTCATGTCAAACCATTCAAGTTCGCAATTAATTCTCAAAGCCTCCTTAAATGACCTCTAAAACACAAGAAAACCGCACCGAAACGTTCCTAAACTCATGATCTATTATTATCGAAAACAATATTTTATTACTAACTAAAGAAAATATTTCAAGCGGTACAATCTTTGAACGTTATCCATTGATCTTCAAATGAGTAAAATTAAATAACACAAGAGGCCCAAAGCGACGGATGCCTTGTCTGGTATGCCTGTGATATGCAGGCGAAAGCGGAAACCCAAAACTGTATTAATGCACATAAAACAAAGTATCCCCTTGAGTCAATGAAATACTACATTATATATTTTTCGGTCGAATGGAAACAAGCACCTAATTAACCTAATTATTTTGGTTTATATAATATCTATTTACAAAGCAAGAGACAAGGGAATACTCCCAACTGTACCTTTATTTTTAAACTCCCTCAAACAATATGAATCGCTAGAAAGAAAATATGCTAGGGACAGTCATAGCCTCGCCTTTCACTTGAGAAAAATGGGAAAAGTTGTTAAATTTGTTCAAGCTACCCTGACACGTTTCGAAGGCCTGCCCCCGGACCTTAAATCGCGCTAAATCGCCTTAAATCGCGCTAAATCGCCTTAAAACGCGCTAAATCGTCTTAAAACGCCTAAAATCGCTTAAATACATTGCGACCCATTTTCGTTATATTGATATACATGTACTTGATTGCAGTATATGCACACCTTGTAGTAACACTAAGGCTAATTATCTAAAAAGATGCAAACTAAAAACACTGCAATAAATTATGAGAGTAGGTTTGAGGCCATGTACTACTGTATTTATTTATTTGGGTCTTGAGCTTTTGTTGGACGCCGATATCATCAGAAGATAGATCCAAATAAATAAATACAGTATAGTACATGGCCTCAAACCTACTCTCATAATACCTTCCAAAATGCTACTGAAGGACAACTTTAATATTCTGCAATGAATGTTGTTATCCTTTTAAACACACGACAATATAAAAAAAAAATCATAAAAAGATACAAAAAGAAAAAGTTCTCATTGGGGGAGTCATAGCCGATAATATTATGACAGCACAGTAACACATGTCAGATAGGTCACATGTCAGGACTTAGCGTGAGAGACTGGGACAAATCAAAATGTCGGAATACTCGAACATAGTTTTATTTTGAGCTTCTGTCATCTCCTGTAAAGGTACTTACAAGAGATCATCTTATAAATAAGATCAAAACCAGGAAACAAGAAGGAAAAAAAACTTGCCACCTGCCACAGACATCACCTTCGAATAGTGGAACGTCCAAGTATGCATCAAGTAAAGAAGTGGTTATTGCTGTAATTATCAGTCAGAAGAAGTATTTGAAGTGAGCATCAGAAAAAACACTTGCTTTTGGATCAAGGTATGGTTTGGGAAAATGCACGCTGAGATTATTTATACATATGGGTCATTCCACATGAGACATTGAAATAATGAAAATTTGACAACATTAAAAAGCGTGCTCCAACAAGAGAGTTAACTGACTAAGGTTCTCAATGTGATTTCACTGTAACATTATCTATTCTATGTGATATTTACTAAGCAAATTAGGCAATTTTCTTAGATTTGACTTACTGAATTTACCATTTGTAATGTCCGTCACGTTTCTTGTAATGTCCGTCACGCTAAATATTCCCTTTTTTTAAAAATAGAAGAAAAAAAAAACTAAAAAATATAGGTCTTCAGTAACCAAATGCTAAAAAGCATTTGTTTGCTATAAACTTCTCACAATTCACAGGAATCTCACTTCTAATTTACCCAACTGGAATTAGTGATAGTTTTAGCTGTAATGTCCGTCACGGTCCTTTTGGACAAAAAACTGACAAGTCGAAAATTATTTCTCAAAACTTTTTTCATGCAAATTGTAGACAAGGTTCTAAGACAGTTGTGTGAAAAAATAAATTGTAAGATAATGCAACTGTGTATGAAACACAAGCTTATTTAGGTCTGTGAATGTAATGTCCGTCACGGTGGAATGGCCCATATATAAAGATTAATTTATGTATCAAAAACCAAGTTTTTCTGTAAGGATCATCAATGCGACAGGAAAAACAATTTCAGAAACATTTACACTAAGTAACATAAAGATAAGATGCGAATTTGACTTTAAATCTTCATCAGTGGTATGTAAAAATATTAGCTTTAATAATTTCGTTACTGTTCAGTCCCTGGTTTCAGAAACGTTTGTTTAACCCTTTGACTACTGGGCTTTATTGACATTTTTAAGCGATTTTCTGGATATAAACGATCCGTAGGATTTCTTGACTCCATATTTGGCGTTACCATAGAAAGTGCTGCTGTTTTGTAATCTCAGGGGCTCAAGTTCTCAGGCCACATGACTTTTAGATCGTTTGAAAGCATCGTTGGAAATTCACACTGGCTCAAAGTTGGCTTAAATCTGAATTTCGTTAATTTTTGGGTCATATTTTGCCTTTAGTCACTACTGGAAGAGCATCATTAAGCTTCAAGGTAGCAAAGAGCTCACTTTCTGGAAGAAATCAGCGAGGAATCTCACTTTGTCAGCAAAAAATGGTCGATGTTTGGTTCATTCGGTTTTGGCGGGCTTAGAACAAAGTTAGGTTTGGAGTTCGACTAAAGGCAAATTCTCGGACCTGCCGCGGTTATTTATCGAAGTTGTGATGATAGAGGAACACAACAAGCGCGAAATTTTGGCAGAAAACCGAGGTGACCCTAGACTTATAAAAAAATTATAAAAGGACGGTGGGGAGTACTCCATGTGGAAAATTGTCATGGTTACCCACAATACTTTGCAGTCGTAAATACTTGAAAACACGTGCGTATCAAAATGGCCGTAATCAAACGACCGCAGCTCAGTTCGTGAAGTGAAAAAAAGTGAAAAAACTTGCCATAGCTATAGCACAAGGACTGAATTTTGTTGTGAAAACGGCCTTTTCGTCTAAAGACGATTTTTTTCGATACAAAATCCAAGGTCAAAAAAGTGTGATTTTCACTATTGAAAAATAAGGCAAAAACGGTCATTTTTGACTTTCCTAAAGTTCATATGGAATTTTTGTGCTAAAATTGCTTGTTTCTTTTGACTGACATGCTATGAAAATTTGAAAAACTTCCTAGTGCTTACTAACATTCAAACGGCTGGGAAAATTTGGCTTGTTTAAAAAAGTTAGAATTTTTCAAAGCAAGGTCGTTTTTTACGGGCGGTTTCGGGCGCCGTAGTAGTCAAAGGGTTAATCTGGAAAAATATCTACTACAATAAAGATTAGATTCTTATTGTTGGAGGTTGGCGATATTATACAAATTCAAACAAATGTTTCTTAGAAAATAGCCAGCAATCCTTAATGAAAGCACCCAGAACGTATATAATTATTTAATTGATATGTATATACAGAAACATAGATGTACAAAGGAAGGGTTGTTTAAGAGTGACTGTCAGTAAGAACCAGACATATCGTGGCAAAAGTCGATTCATCGATTTTGTTCATATTTTGCAGTTCGATACCCTATCATGTTATAAGAACTCCTGTGAACTTAGTTTTTAAAAATTTGTTTTCGTTTGGGAGAAATTTGAATTATTGTGCGAGATGGCAAATATGCTAATTCGACGACTCTGAAATAGAGACCACTCGGCGATCTCGTGCACAAAATACAAACAATATTTAACCTTTATAACCTAATAATCTTTAAATATGGTATCTCTTTATGCCTCATAGCGTATTTCAGACTTGTAGCTCTAACGATGAAGTTTTGGCAGAGTTTTGTTCAGGACACAGTTTTCATGAGCTAAAAAATACCCTCAAAACAGCCGCGAATTAAACTATGTTCGATATAACGGAATAGTTTGATATTCACTGTGTGTGAAGTTAAGATAATTTCTTGAAATACTGCCGAAAAACATTGCTAGGTTTTTATGTTTTGAAGTTGTTACAGTCGATCTAAGTTGCCTAAAATGGCTGTTTTTTACGATCATTTTTGCATAATTAGCAACGATAATGAGCGTCAAAACAATAATACTATTTGCAATAATCTTGTATAAACCGTATTTAACATCAGCAATGAGTCAATTTGTATTCCTTATTGTAGTTAAGAGCAATATTTATTCCAACTCGATCTAAATCATGCTTGATTTTCGGGGTTTTGATCGTTTTGTTTATACGTTTTGTTTATACAAAGCCAATTATATCCGCGTGCGAGTGTTACTAAAAATAGATATGGCAAGACTTTTAGAAACTGCCCTTTGAAATACTAAAATGAATCTGATAGAAGTCATAAAAAATATTATATAATGAGACTCCAGTATAAATGTTTTATTTTATATCTTTTGTAAGAAACGAAACACAGGTTCGAGTTTATTTTAGCAACTTGTCACATAATGCGATGCTTATATAAACAAATAATACAGTACTTCTAATGTATTATTAAATAGTGCCCAGTATTGAATTTGATTGATAGCCAATAATTAATAAATCATGTTCAGAGCCTAAGCTAGACTGAAAAACAACAAGGACAACATGGAAACTTGTTGTTCATTTAAGTCTCTATCCAATGGACAGTGTGGTGTCAATAGAAACGAATTAAACATAGTTCCTTTGCTATCACCGTTACGCAAACAAGGCAACTATAACCGTTCCGACAAAATAAAAATGATCGTTTTTGTTTGACACACGGGAGTAGGGTAAGTGTTGCTTTTTCTGCCGTGACCCGCCTTTGAAGTCATTTCTGTAACAGTGGTACCTATCTATAGTCACCCTCTATACTATTAGGCGGACACAATAAAAAGTCCCATCGTTTTTCCTCACTAAATACTCTTTATTTTGACGAGTCGCGAGTAGATAAACGAGAGATACCAATACGAAAAAAAACCCGGACTTTGAGAAAGTCTAAACGGCAATGCTCAAAATTAATATATTTTCTTTTATTTAAAAGACACAGATTTATTAAAAAAACCGATAAGTAACGTACCCTGCCATTTCAATCCTTGATATGTAGATTTATGCCGGACCTTTATTCATCGGCCAACATCTATTAAGCGGCCACTTTGAAAAGTCCCTAGGATGACTGTTTAAAAGAGATACCACTCAATCTCTTGAATATTGTACAAATTTCAACAAAAATAATATTAAGTTTGACGTCAACGGCGGAAAACACAACACTAAGGGACTTATGAAAGGGTCTATAGGAGATTTACTGTTCTTTTGATTTATGAACACAATTTTCTAATTATTAGAGCTGCTTTTATACATACATGAATGCTTTCTGGATGTAAGCACTTTATAATCATGGCAGCTATAGCAAATGTGTAGAATACGAAATCAAAATATTACATTACCGGTATTTAATAGACGTATTAGCTAGAATACTGCCAAGCACTTTGTACACGTGAGAATGATAATTATCTTACCAGTTGTCACGCAATGCTTCCTTGGTAACGATCAAAACCCCGAAAATCAAGCATGATTTACATCGAGTTGGAATAAATATTGCTCTAACTACAATAAGGAATACAAATTGACTCATTGCTGATGTTAAATACGGTTTATACAAGATTGTTGCAAATAGTATTATTGTTTTGACGCTCATTATCGTTGCTAATTATGCAAAAATGATCGTAAAAAACAGCCATTTTAGGCAACTTAGATCGACTGTAACAACTTCAAAACACAAAAACCTAGCAATGTTTTTCGGCAGTATTTCAAGAAATTATCTTAACTTCACACACAGTGAATATCAAACTATTCCGTTATATCGAACATAGTTTAATTCGCGGCTGTTTTGAGGGTATTTTATAGCTCATGAAAACTGTGTCCTGAACAAAACTCTGCCAAAAATTCATCGTTAGAGCTACAAGTCTGAAATACGCTATGAGGCATATAGAGATACCATATTTAAAGATTATTAGGTTATAAAGGTTAAATATTGTTTGCATTTTGTGCACGAGATCGCCGAGTGGTCTCTATTTCAGAGTCGTCGAATTAGCATATTTGCCTTCTCGCACAATAATTCAAATTTCTCCCAAACGAAAACAAATTTTTAAAAACTAAGTTCACAGGAGTTCTTATAACATGATAGGGTATCGAACTGCAAAATATGAACAAAATCGATGAATCGACTTTTGCCATGATATTTCGAATTTGTCTGGTTCTTACTGACAGTCACTCTTAAAAGTTTTGATGATAAAAATATTCAAAATAAAAAAGATATAAAAATAATTGTTTTGCAACTGATTTCATAGATATATCAAACTATGTTAAAATAATTGATAATCATTGTTTAAAAGTGCTTTAATTGTTACGCTATTTGCACTCTATTCTATTGTTTTAACTAGCATGTTGTACTATTTTGTATTTCATGGATAATATACAAATTAGGTAATACCTAATAGCGGAGCTCCCAGTTTAATTTTTTCTTACAACATCAATATGTGCAAGTATATAGTTTTTGTGCACGGGTCATAAAAACTGTACGTGATGACGTAGGCGTATTTATTAGTATGTGAAAGAAATACTATTTCTTACTGTTCAAGGTTACTCAAGAAAAAAACGAGAAATATTAATCTGGGATATATACATATATATTCGACTATAAGTCAACTATATTTATCAAGATTTTTGCTAAAGATAATGAAATACGGTTCAATATAAATGTTGTAAATATGTAAAGCTTGTTGACTGATATCTATATACAAACTTTTATAGCAGTAAACAAAACAACAATCTACTCTGTTGATGTTTACGGTTCAATATAAATGTTGTAAATATGTAAAGCTTGTTGACTGATATCTATATACAAACTGTTATAGCAGTAAACAAGACAACAATCTACTCTGTTGATGTTTACGGTTCAATATAAATGTTGTAAATATGTAAAGCTTGTTGACTGATATCTATATACAAATTATTATAGCAGTAAACAAAACAACAATCTACTCTGTTGATGTTTACAGTTCAATATAAATGTTGTAAATATGCAAAGCTTGTTAACTGATATCTATATACAAACTGTTATAGCAGTAAACAAGACAACAATCTACTCTGTTGATGTTTACGGTTCAATACAAATGTTGTAAATATGTAAAGCTTCTGGACTGATATCTATATACAAATTATTATAGCAGTAAACAAAACAACAATCTACTCTGTTGATGTTTACAGTTCAATATAAATGTTGTAAATATGTATAGCTTGTTGACTGATATCTATATACAAACTGTTATAGCAGTAAACAAAACAACAATCTACTCTGTTGATGTTTACAGTTCAATATAAATGTTGTAAATATGTAAAGCTTGTTGACTGATATCTATATACAAACTGTTATAGCAGTAAACAAAACAACAATCTACTCTGTTGATGTTTACGGTTCAATATAAATGTTGTAAATATGTAAAGCTTGTTGACTGATATCTATATACAAATTATTATAGCAGTAAACAAAACAACAATCTACTTGGTTGATGTTTACGGTTCAATATAAATACTATAAATATGTAAATATAAATGTTGTAATTAAATATGTAAAGCTTGTTGACTGATATCTATATACAAACTTTTATAGCAGTAAACAAAACAACAATCTACTCTGTGGATGTTTACAGTTCAATATAAATACTACTAGCTGTTTCTAATAGAAAGTGAGATGAAAACAAAACAACAATCTACTATGTTGATGTTTATGGTTCAATATAAATACTATAAATATGTAATTTATATAAATGTTGTAAATCTGTAAAGCTTGTTGACTGATATTTATAATATAAATATGTAAATATAAATGTTGTAAATATGTTGTAAGAATAAGTTCTACCAACACAAGATCGATTTGAAAAGACAAGTATTTTAAAACAAGTATTTTATTATTAAAAACTTCGTGTAAAACATCATTTTGTTCTGTAAACAAAAATTTAACGACTTTGAAGTAAAAACTACTAAAAAAGCTCGTTTAGTAGCCATAAAATAGTCAATATTGCTAAATAAACAGAAGTTATTCAACCAATTTTAAATTATGTTTGTATTTCAATTCATCTTTGATGTTTTCCGTATATATGACAAAACGAGTTGAAGATTGAACAAATTAATTTAGACTGCAAAACAGTCCCTACTTTTACACAAAATCTGTGAGAAAACGAGTTGAATATTGAACTAATTTAGGCTGCAAAACAGACCCTACTTTCACACAAAAACTATGACAAATCGAGTTGAAGATTGAACTAATTTATACCCCATTTACACGACATCACTTTTGGCCCGGCACTCCAAACTTTAGGTACGCGGGCCGATTGATAGTGGCCCGTCAAAATTGCTTTTGCACGACAAATGCAGACGGGCCAGTTTATCTATGGGGCACTCCAAAAATTTGAAATGGCCCGCCTGATTTTCTGAGCCCTCGGCCTAATTTTGCAGTCTAAAATTGTTTATGTAAATGTTTATTAGTATTTTACCTGACGCTCATCGGACAGAGCAGGAACAACGCACTTCGGTTTATGTTAGATATTCTTTACATATATCCTTCGGTGTGCATAATCTGATGTTTATGTCTCATGGAATTGTCAATCTTTGAAATTGAACAAAATCATAGAATAGTGCATTTTATGTCCAGTTAAAAAGATAAATTAGTACAAAATATAGAGGTAAATGTGAAGATGTGAAAGACATGCAGTCAGTTTCAGTAAAATAGGGAATTTAATCCTGACTGCGGCCCGTGTTTCACACCTTGATCAGATACTTGTGAACAAAATTATTCGGCCTTTTTTTATCTTGCACAAAACTGAAATATCTAAGCAAGGGTCATTGCAACTGAGTCATTCTGAAATAAAAACAGAGGTCGAATTGATCATGATTTTGTGTAGAGCAGGTTAATTATATCTTGTGTATTGTATTGAATATCGCCTATTTTTTCTTTTAAGTAACTATTAAATTTACTTTTTGTACAGGAATATTTGAGTGTCGACAAGAAGTTTAGAGTAAAATGAATATGTGCGCACGCCTCAGAAATGAATTAGGAATTGGATGGAGAAGTAGACGAAAGTATTTTCAGATTTCAGAGAGTATGCGAATGTCATTTATATCAAATCAGATCGGTATTTAATTTATGCAAATCCTAATTTTTTTTTTTTACTAGAAATGTTCGTAGGCCATGCAAACATTTAAATTACTTATTAAATTTCAATCAAAAATTGAATTAAAGTTTTTTTGGCCTCATCCGACCACGTTTTTCCTTCTGGTTTTTCCACTTGTAGAACTGCAAGTAGACGCCGCCATTTTGCACGATCAAGACCGAAACAAACGAGTGAGCATGTTCTGTATAATTTCCGCTGCATATTCGAACTCGTGGGCGCATTTAAGGTACGCGGACCCTTGTTTTGGCGGGCCGAGACTACCTACCTGAGGTAGTCTCGGCCCGCTTAAAAAGTAGGTACGCGGGCCACTTGGAATTGCGTTTACACGGCAAATTTTACGAGTGCCGTGCCAGAAAAGTAAGGTACGCGTACCAAAAGTTAGGAGTGCCGGGCCCGAAAATGATGTCGTGTAAATGGGGTTTTAGACTACGAAACGAGTTGAAGATTGAACTAATTGTTGAGTTTTGTCTCTCAAAAACTCACAGAAACAAATGATAATCTTGAACCATGGATAATAAAAACACTTGAACTTACTTTATCGGTGATTATTTTCTTGAGGTTTTCTTTCTTCAATGACATTCATCATATTTTGACGAATAGATGTATGTACTTGAATTTTGATGGATTAAACATTGTTCATAGTTCAACTGCCAAGCTTGAAAATCCTTTAATAAACTGTGCCGAGGGAAGCGATTTTAAGACAGTTTTCATAAAAAAACAAGGTCGCTTCTTTATCAATTTTTAATTGCTGTCAGATCTATTCTTCCGCGAAGGAAAATACGTTTTCTTGATCTTTTGTAATCAGTCTTTTGCTTTTCTTTAGTATAATTTCTTCGTTTTTGTGTCCTTCAAGTTTATGTTCTTCTTCGATCAAAACTCTCTTTATGTTCTTCGAAGTTCATCTTTCTCCGTTCATATTTTGTATTAATGAAAGCTCTGCTATTAGCAAGTACTATTTTGTTGTTGTTTATTTGACCTTTTTGTCGATAAAAGAACAACTTTGCTTTGTTGATCTAGTGCTATTTAGCGCGCGCGTCACTTTCGTTCCCGCCGAAACGTATCAGCCAATCAGTATCGCGATGGGCACGGACGCCGTTGTACGGACGTGCGCGCCCGCGATCCTATGTGGTGTCCATGAAAAATCAACTTGATGGGTTACCATTTTTTCTTAATTATGGTGCTCCGCATGCGCGGGCCTTCGGCCCGCGCGGAGCTCCGCTAATATACAAATTAGGTAATACCTAATAGCGGAGCTCCAGTTTAAATTGTTCCTACAACATCAATATGTGCATGTAAATAGTTTTTGTGCATTGGCCATGCCCAATCTGAACTGTAATTATTTTAGTTACGTAACCGCAAAAGACAACTACAAAATCATAGATATAGGTGGAACAGAATTATTTACTTTCTGAGCAAATAATAATCTGCGATATATATATTTTCGATAAAAATTCAAAAACCTTATTTATCACGCATACAAAGTACAATATTTTTCAATAATTTTATGCTCAAATTATAAAAAAGATATTTTATATATGTGCATGATGAATTATTAACTAAATAAAAAAATCCAACCTAAACCATTTATGTTTTTAAAATATGAACCATTTTTATTTCATTGAAACTATACCAGTTATTTCAAACACCAAATGGACTATCTAAAAGGGAAAAAATATTGGGGGGTCACCTCGCATCGAAGCGAGATAATTATTGTTAAATACCTGATGACGTAGGTGTATTTTTGCGAATTTTAAAGAAATACTATTCATACTGTTAAGAGTTACTCAAGAAATAAACGTGAAATAATAATCTAAGACATATATATTTTCGACTTTAAGTCAAAAATGTTATTTATCACGCAGACAGCTATGTTTTATAATAGCTTTTTGGCCAAAATCACGAAAAAAAGATTTTGTGTGTATACCGTATTATTGACTAAGTGTCAAACCAAAACCATTTTTATTTTTAAAATATCAACTTAGAAAAAAACTTCGATATCACTATAACATTTATAGCGAAGTCAAATTAGGGGTATCCACGCGTTTTTGAAAGATATGAATTTTTAGATTTCATTTTTAGGTAAAATCGCGCGAAAATTCGTGACACACGTGACATTGTGTCACGTCACCGCGTGACAAAATTTCTAGCTGGCGCGTTTGCAAACGCCAATGAACCTTCAAATTCGCTTTAAACACAAGGCAAAACACTGAGAAAAATCAAGCTTTTGAGCTTCAAATGGACAAAAGATTCACTTCAACTAGAACTTAATAGTGTGGTAACTATATATTAAAAGTAAAAAAAGAAATTCTATAGCATTTTCTTTGTAAAATATAGTTTTCATCGTAAGATTTACTAAAAAGATATCACGGCAAATTTTAAAATTCAAACAAACAAAAAACAACCTGAAATGGAATTAAGAGCCTCAAGAATCAGTTCTACCAACACAAGATCGATTTGAAAAGACAAAGAAGTTAAAACAAGGTATTTTATAATGAATAAATTTGTGTAAAACATCATTTTGTTTGTAAAAATAACCTCGTACAATTTCGCAGGAAAAACTACTAAAAAAGCTCGTTTAGTAGGCCTAAAAAGTCTAAATAAACAAGAGTTATTCAACCATTTTTGAATTATATTTGTATCTTAATTCATTTTTAATGTTTTCCGTTTATGAGGATGTGAAAATTGCATAAATAAATCTCTAAATAAATCTCCTCTCAAAAGACTGACTTGAAAAAATAATTCGTTGAACTTACTTTATCGGTGATTATTTTCCTGAGGTTTTCTTCTTCTGGATGACATCGATAATATTTTGACGAATACATGTATGTACTTGAATCAGTTTTGATGAATTAAGCATGGATCATAGTTAATTAACTGCCAAGCTTGAAAATTCATAAAGAAACTGTACTGAAGGAAGCATTTTGAAGATAGTTTTCATAACGAATAAAGTCGCTTCATTTTCTATTCTTTTACGTTGCTGTAGTCTTTATTCTTCTACGAAGTTTTATCTACAGACAAGTGTTCTTGGCCTTTCAGTCTTTTCCTTTTCTTGAGATAAATTTCTTCATTTTTGTCTCCTTCAAGTTTATTTTCTTCTTTGGTACTATAAGTCGTTATTCATCCAAGAAGCTACAGACACTTTTTCTTGGCCTTTCAGTCGTTTTCTTTTCTACTGTTAAATTTCTTCATTTTTGTATCCGGCCCAAGTTTATTTTCTTCTTCGGCCAAAACTATCTTTGTTTTCTTCGATGTTCATCTTTCTCAGTTGATATTTTAAATATTGTATTTTGTTGTTGTTTGTTTGACTTTTTTGTCGATAAAAGAACAACCTGCTTTCGATCGGGCTCTGCTATTCGCATCACTTTCCCGCCGAAATGTAACAGCCAATCAGTATCGCGATGGGCACGGACGTACGCCGTTGTACGGACGTGCGCGCCCGCGATCCTATGTGGTGTCCATGAAAAATCAACTCGATGGGTTACCATTTTTTCTTAACTATGGTGCTCCGCTTGCGCGGGCCTTCGGCCCGCGCGGAGCTCCGCTATAATAATTATTTGCACTCTAAATCAATTATGTAAATGAATCACAGGCATTCCTTATATTAATAATATACAAATTTGGTAATACCTAATAGCGGAGCTCCAGTTTAAATTGTTCTTACAGCATCAATATGTGCATGTAAATAGTTTTTGTGCATGGGCCATGCCTAATCTAAACTGTAATTATTTTAGTTATGTAACCGCAAAAGACAACTACAAAATCATAGATATAGGTGGAACGGACTTTTAATTTTATTTACTTTATGAGCAAATAATAATCTGCGATATATATATTTCGATAAAAATTCAAAAATCTTATTTATCACGCATACAGCGTACTATATTTTTCAATAATTTTATGCTCAAATTATGAAAAAGGTATTTTGTGTGCATAATGAATTATAACTAAAAAATCCAACCCAACCCATTTTTATTTTTAAAATATGAACCTAGAAAAAAACTTCGATATCACTATAACGTTTCTAGAGAAACAAAATTAGGGGTATCCACGCGTTTTTGAAAAACATGAATTTTTAGATTTTACTTTTTGAGATCAAATCGTACAAAAATTTGTGACAGCGTGAATTGTGTCACGCACGACACAGCGTGCATGATAAAGTCCCATAGACAAAACGCTGAGAAAAATCAAGATTTTGAGCTTCAAATTGACAAAAACGTTACTTGAACAAGTACTTAATAGGATGGTAACTATGTATTTAAAGGAAAAAAAGGAATTCTATAACATTTCTTTATAAAAAAAACACTTTTCATCGAATTAAATTTACAATTAAAAAAAGTAGTCATGGCAAATCTTCAAAATTCAAACAAAACAAAAACGACCTGAAACGGTTCTTTTGAAGTGGAATTAAAGACCTCAAGTATCAGTTCTACCAACACAGGAACGATTTGAAAAGACAAGGATGTTAAAACAAGGTATTTTATTATGAAAAAGTTTGTGTAAAACATCATTTTGTTCTGTAAAAAAACTTTAACAACTTTGAAATAGAAACTACAATAAAAATGTTCGTTTAGTAAACATAAAATAGTCAATATTGCTAAATAAACAGATGTTATTCAACCAGTTTTGAATTATGTTTGTATTCTAATTCATCTTTAATGTTTTCCGTTTATGAGTTTGTGAAAAGCACATAAAGAAATCCCTTTTTGAATCGACCAAATACCACAAAAAGGACAATTTACACACTTGTAAACATCGTGTTATGTACGGTTTGTATCTCAAAAAGTAAATCAAATGGAGATAAACGTTTTCTTTTTTCTTTCTATAATAAATCAGAGAACAGATTCTTCCTTTTTGAAGCTTAATAATTATTTCAAGTTTTTAGGCCGTGTTTTTTCACGCTCGTTATCAAACAGTTTTTTCTCAAAAAACGTGAAATAAATAATCCGTTGAACTTACTTTATCGGTGATTATTTTCCAAAGGTTTTCTTCTTCTCAATGACATCGATAATATTTTGACGAATACATGAATATACTTGAATCAGTTTTGATGAATTAAACATGGTCATAGTTAAACTGCCAAGCTTGAAAATCCATAAATAAACTATACTGAAGGAAGCATTTTGAAGATAGTTTTCATAACGAATAAAGTCGCTTCTTTTTCAATTCTTTTACGTTGCTGTAGTCTTTATTCTTCTACGAAGTTTTATCTACAGACAAGTGTTCTTGGCCTTTCAATCTTTTCCTTTTCTTGAGATAAATTTCTTCATTTTTGTCTCCTTCAAGTTTATTTTCTTCTTTGGTAGTCTTTATTCTTCAAAGAAGTTTTATCTACAGACACGTTTTCTTGGCCTTTCAGTTCTACTGTTCAATTTCTTCATTTTTGTATCCGGCCCAAGTTTATTTTCTTCTTCGGCCAAAACTATCTTAATTTGATTCTTTGATGTTCATATTTCTCAGTTGATATTTTAAGTATTGTATTTTGTTGTTGTTTGTTTGACTTTTTTTGTCGATAAAAGAACAACCTGCTTTCGATTCGGGCTCTGCTATTCGGCGAGCGCGCGCATCACTTTCCCGCCGAAATGTAACAGCCAATCAGTAGGGACCTTAAGCATCGACGACGCGGACGTCAGAATATGACGCCAACATCGACCGGAAGTAATATTTTGCATATTAATGAGATGTTGCCATTGGATACGCACGTCAGCGATGTTTTCATTCCCGTGCCCGACGTCGTTTTGATGATTTTGCCGTAAACGATAAAACTTCAATAAAAAACACTATTTTTAGCGAGTGAAGACCTGCTATAATCAACAGGAAATTGGTAAGCGTTTCTTTAAAGTGTATTCGTTTGATATCTTTACATTTTTGAAAAGATTTTGAGGTTGAAACGATAAAAAATGAACTTTTGCTGAGATTGTGCATATAAAAATTACTTTTCCCGTAGCTTGACGAATTAGTACGCAATACAATTGTCAATACACAATTAGCAGCATGAGTTTACCAAGAAATTCAGAACCAACAAGGTTAGTAATGTATTAATTAAATGGACGTCACATTATTTAATTCCATATCTATCTTGTAAATTGTCAAAAAAGTACGAGATTTAAATATTAAACGAGAAGCCGTAAGTTGCAATGTTAACATGTAAACAGAAATGGTTCACGTTTTTATATAGCATTAAAAGCTGAAAATATGATCAATTTTATGTTTTAGTACCCCTGTTAAAAGAGTACCAATGGTGTGGACAGAGGAACACGATAAATACCTATGTCGGGAGATCATTACTATTGATCCCTTCGATACAAAAAAGGGAACCGTACAGCGAAGCGCGAAATGGTCTGAAATAGCAAGCGCACTGTCTGCCATTACAGTAATGGATTTTAAAGTTGATAAAAGGTAATGACAATAATGATAATATTGAAGATTTATTCTAATGATATTTTGATAATATTGATGAGAATTTTGATATTTTAGTTTTAGGGAAATTTTCAACATTTTCATGATACCTTATAACTCTATAATAAGAATTTTAATAAGAATTAATGATATGCTTTTAATCTAAATTATTCTATTAATATTTGAATATTGATAATAATAATAATAATAATAATAATAATAATAATAATAATAATAATAATAATAATAATAATAATAATAATAATAATAATAATAATAATAATAATAATTATAATTATAATAATAACAATAAAATTAATAATAATAATAACAATATTATTAATAATAATAATAATAACAATAATATTAATAATAATAATAATAATAATAATAACAATAATATTAATAATAACAATAATATTAAAAATAAAAATCAATTTGTTTAAGATCTGTCAGAGACCGCTTTAACTTGCTGGCAGAAAGGTTCAAGAGGAAAATGAAGGAGGAGGAAAAGGCTAGTGGCATTGATTGTGTGATGAGCGAAGTGGAGCAAGCACTAGAGTTGATTACAGAGAAGGAGACCAGCTCTGATGAAACAGCAACAGAGGAATCAGCATCAAAGATCAGTAAAGTAGCAGCTGATAGAGCAAAGGCAGAGGAGATGAGGAAAAGAGCCATGGAATCAATGAGTAAGTGACAATACTCCAGTTTCGAGTTCTTCATTGCTCAGTGTTATAGCCTCGATAGCATGTGATATATTCTTTTGTATGTTATACAGTCCGTGGTAAGGAAAGGAAATTGAGGCTAACTTGTTTGCTAATTAATCAAAGAGCAGCAATAACACCCTAGGTATATTTCTATTCTTTGTTGATGCTTGCATTCCCTTCCTTACCACAAACTGTATAATTTACATACAAAAGAATATTCACACGCTATCAAGGCTAATGCTGTGCAATGAGGAACTTGAAACTGGCGTAATGCCTAAATGCATATTTCAGATGGGCATGGGTAAATTAATTATTAGCTATGAATCAGAGATTATGTAATTGATATGATGAATAGAGATTGATTGATTGATTATTATATCCCTCTTCAACATATAATTACAATTGTACATGCTACCAACATATGACAATTAAATGATATTGAATTAATTTTAAAGGTGTTACAAAAAAGAGAGATCAAAGTGGAAGTGGTAACAAAGAGGACGGGGCTATACCAATGAAGAAAAGGAGGTCATCCGGAGGAGAAACTATAGAATTCCTGAGAGAAAAACATGAAGCAAACAAGAAACTGGCTGAAGAAGAAATGCATTTAAAGACAAAGCAGTTAGAAACTGATGCCAGAAAACACCAGGATATGCTACAAATGATTCAATATCAGCAACAAACACAGATGCAGCAATTCCAAATTATGCAGCAACAGCAGCAGCAACAACAGCAACAGCAACAACAATGTCAACAGCAACAGATGGCATTAATGATGGCATTTTTAGAAAAATTGTCAAAATAAGAAGTTTAATGTCAAAGTATTTCATAAAAATATGCAGAATATACAAATCAGAATAAATTATGTTTATTGTTATCTGCATGTAAATTTTACTGATACCTTGAAATTGGAGATTATGATAAATACATTGTTTTGAACAAAGAAAACTTAGCTTGTGAAAAGTGTTTATGGTACTTTCATGTATTTGAAGTTGAATGTCAATTAAATAATCTTTGTTATCATTTATGATCACTTTGTTTTCATTGACTTATATTGTGTGTGAACAGCCTAGCTTGAATGAAGGCTCAGCAAATGGAAAATATTAATAAAATATGTACATGGTTTTATATTCATTTATTTATAAACTTTACTGAGGACCATATTTAATATTTGGTGATAATTTATGTACACTACATGGTCCTCTACAAAAGGTCTGTCTAGCTCAATGTCAATAAAAAAAATATTTTGAAATATATAATTATATGCTTAATAACTTGTATTATCATATGACCCGTATTTTCCCCGGCGCGCGCTCTTAAGAAAACCTTCGTAAAAAGTCACGTGATGGGGTCTGTACGGCTTTTTTCACCTGGTCCGTACAAACACGTACGGACCAGCTACTCAAAACATCACAACAAAAATGGCCTTTAAATTAAAAAGAGTGGGTCATATGATAAAAAACTTATTGACTGAGTTAGGTCGGGCCGTACGGGAAAATATATTGAAATGTATCTATAGCTAGTAAAAACTTGTATAAAAAATTAACCTCCAAATTATGCCAGCTTGAACTTTTTATTTTATTTTCACATCTAAACAGCATTTAATTATATGAAAACTTGTTTAAGGTGACCTGGAAAATTTGTAGGTCTATATATAGATATATATATACATTACTGCTGTAGTACTTGAATAATAATAATTAAGTGAATAATGAATCATACATGTACTATCGAAAACCAAATATTATTATATATATATGAAAATATTTAGAAAAAGATGTATGAGACACAATTGCATGTACGTACCTATATATAGTCTTAAATCTACATTCTTGTTTATCAAGCACCCAATTGCATGAATGTTGTTAGATGTAGAACATTGGTAATTTAGTGAGTAGCAAATTATAAAACAAAAACTGATTGAGATCACTCATGCAAGCTGATAATACTTTAAACTCTTAATTTGTCTTTTGATTTATTCCTTTCTCACTAAATCACTGTTTAGTTCTTAATTCTCATTGTGACAACTTTCTTGCAATTAGGCAAATATGCCATGTATTTCATGTTTAACAAATTATATACACATATATTTATGTAAAGTATTGTTGGATTGTTGGAGGTTCAATGTCAAAGTATTGGGAAGTGATATTTGAATATAGACATGTTAGTGCATTGCGTAGGATAGCACAAACTACATACATTTTCCCAATTGCACTAAGACCAATCTTCAAATTCTTTTTGAAGTCTAAGAATTTAAAATAGTTAATAATGTCTCCAAATAGCCACTCGACAGAAACACGGACAGCACTCATGGATGCATTAAATTGGTCCATCTGTGGAGTAAGAATGGCATTTCTAAATGGTGCTTGAAGGTGTATGCGCAAAGGATAAGCCAGATCTCCATAGATACAGAGAGGATTGCCAGCTGGGCTGAAGGCATTTTGTTGCAGTTGGTGCAAAAGGCCTGACAATGCAAGCATCCCAGAGTCATACATCTTTCCCTCTACAAAAAAAGATATAAATATTAAAGATTTTTAAAAACATTTTAGTTGAACTGTTTATCTCATGATGAACAAATTAATTAAGAACTCCTTTTCTTTTCAAATACTTCAATTATAATATTATAATCATTTTACAATAAATATCAATATAAGTGCGAGTCGACGTTTCAACACATCAAGCGTCATTTGCAAGGCAGAAAAAATATTATAACAGAGTGAGTATATGAATATAAATTAACATTTTAATCATTTTAATTTTATAAATATAAAATGTAAAACGTTCAGTCAAATCTGCAATTTTATTGTACAAATTAATTAACAATCCTTGCATTTTGATTAAGTGTCTTACCTACTGGGCCGAAGAGCTGTCCAATGAGCCCATTTGGCAATGCCACAGATTGGAACTTCAGTGCATGCACCCTTTTGTGGCCATTGTACACCATTCGCTGAAACTCTCCAGGTCTACAGATAGGCCGCACTGTGCCGTCGATGAAACCAAAACAATTATCCAAGGCAGCACCTTTTGCATAAACTGCGTTTGAGTACTGTTCTAATAAAACGGGGTTTAGTGAGGGTCCTGAAGGGGGGTATCCAATCCCAATTCCCAATCAATGTTTTATCAAAATCCCAATTACCACAGGAAGCCCAAACATTAACCACAGGAAGCCCAAACATTAACCACAGGAAGCCCAAACATTAACCACAGGAAGCCCAAATTGAATACTAACCTCAGGAAGCCCAAGATAGTTCGATTTTCTCTTCTAGTCTACTAAAACGACGTAAAATGTTGCAAATTACTCAATTTAAAACATTATTTTAGCATCTAAAGAGAAAACGAATGGACAAGAAATAGCCAAATCCTATGGACAAATCCCAATCCCAATGGACAAATCCCAATCCCAATGGACAAATCCCAATTCCCAGCCTCGAAAAAAGGCAAATCCCAATTCCCAATTTACCCCTTCAGGACCCTCTTTAGTAGGTTTTGATTCCATCCAGTAATACGATGGCCATGGTTGTCGTAGATCCAATCGATAACCGTGTTTGTTGTCATGCTGATGACAGGCACTGCTTTGCCAAACCTTGGTATGATATCGCTGTATCGACAAGGGTAAGCAAAGCGACGAAGAAGCATGCATAAGCCCTCAACACCGTCAGAAACACTTCTCTGTTCACATACAAAAGCATCAGGTATATCGAGAGATTCAGCTAATGTATAGATGTCGTGTTTTTCAAATCTGAATTCAGCTTTGCACTCAGCTTCGTCCATTAGATCCAAGTCAAACTTATTGTAACTTTGGTACGGAAATTCTGGATTTTTCGACTTGTTTAAGTTATATAGTAGAAGAAACTCGTCTTCCTCGATTTGACCATCTACTAAACTGTCCATTAAAGCCATTCTTGTTTGTTTGAATGAAGCCATGAGTAAAATTATGGTAAAAAACGTTCAAGAACGACACGACGTCGGATGCTTAACGAAAAAATCGCCGTGACAGCCGTGACGCGTACGTCACGAATGTTTATATCGCACCAGTCTCACGCGGTCATGTTTTGACGTTCGCGTCGTCGATGCTTAAGGTCCCTATTATCGTGATGGGCACGGACGTTGTACGGACGTGCGCGCCCGCGATCCTATGTGGTGTCCATGAAAAATCAACTCCATGGGTTACCATTTTTTCTTAGGTATGGTGCTCCGCTCGCGCGGGCCTTGGGCCCGCGCGGAAGCTCCGCTATAAAACTGACCTTTATTTAAATTTTTTATATGAAGTTTAAACTGGCCTTTGCTTATATTTAAATGATATTTTGAACAATGATACCTTTATTTTCAAATTTCCTTGAACTTAAAATGTTGTTCATTTTTACAAAAAAAATTACTTAAATCACCAGAAAATGCATCTTCTTCACCATATATTTTCTTAAATATCCCTAAAAAAAAAAAATTCCTTAAAATTGCCTTATGGCGCCTCTGATTTTCTCAGTAATATTTTTTCTTAAATCGCCTTAAATCGCTATAAATCGCTTAAAATTACCTTATGTCACATCTGATTTTCCAATATTTTTTCTTAAATCGCATTAAATCGCCTTAAAACGCTTTAAGTCGCATTAAATAACGGCGATTTAAGGTCCAGGGGCTGGCCTTTTCGACCACCTGAGAGGAAGTCATCTTCGTTTTCTTTACTCTGAAGATGACTTCCGCTCAGGTTGTCGAAACGTCAGACATCAACACCATCAGTCTTTCTCAAGACTACACCACCCCAGACGATCATGCCTCATCTACACTATTATATTATGATAATAAACAAAATATTTAAAATCTGCGGAAACAAAACAAAATTTTAAGATTTTAAAAATTATTAATTTCAAAAGAGTGGCTTTTGGACAAATTTTGATAATATAAGACAGAACGCTTATTTCAAAAAATTATTATTACCGTACAATTTTCTATATATTTCTTCTCTTTATATTTCGTTTTTTATGTTATGTATTTTATTTGAACTGTTTTCTTTATTTAAGCTACATGCTACATGCATACTCTTGATTATATATGTGTGTGTATGTTTAATCTATATGTAAATCTATGTAAATTTATATATGTATTTAATGTTGTAAAAATACAAAAATACAAAATATAGGTTGGAGTTTTTGAAGTCGTTCAATAAAAAATAAAAAAATTAAATATACATACATATATACATAATTTTTATATTAGTTAGCAATATATACATGCAATTTATATCATACAATTTAATATAAATATATATTATACATTTAATTATAATTAGTTAATTTTAGTATTGTAAATTTACGCAATTCAGTTACACTGCCATGTAAATATTATAATAAAATTCTATTCTATTCTATTTCAAACTCGAAGATAGTGTTTTATCAGGTTTAAAACCACTTGGCTTCGCCTCGTGGTTTTAAATCCTGATAAAACACTCCTGCTCGTTTATTAAACTATACATAATTATGTTGAAAACTTATTCAACAATAAAAAAAATGACACAGAAAGCCATATGCCTGTAGTATAAAAGTGAAAGCGGAAACCCGAAACTAAATACACATAACAAAATGTTCCCTTGTAGTCCATGAGCTGAGACCCCAAAAAATCGATTTTCGTAGCACCCCCCTGGAGACATAGTGAAACTGGTATCAAATTAAAGCTTAGTGTCTATACTTTGAAGATTCACTTGTTACTTTTCATGTAACCTGTGCTTAAGCAAGATATCCGACCTTTTTTGAGGGGGGTGGGGTAGGGGAGTATTTTATATGAAGTAACACTCTCTAAACAAAAGGTAAAATAACTCTGTTGATATAGCTGCAATATCCACAAAACTTTCCACAAATGTTCCTCTGAGTGTTTGTAGACCTACAAACGTATGTATAGGGGGCTTAGATGTTTCCATGGTAACGGTTGCTAGGGAAATGGCAAAATACAAAAATATGCACTATTTTTCAGTATTTTTACATTTTTTTCATAAAATTAATGAACTATTAGTACTTTTATTGCAAGACTTGAGAATAAAGATCAAAAGAATTGCTATTTGGCTTTGCATTCAACGTGTTTTTCCATAAAATCGGTCAATGTCTGCTTTTTAAATTGGAGATCTGAAAAAGCCCTAAACTTGAAAAAAATTCATAATTATACTTAGCAATGTTTTTTAAAGCTCAAAACACTGCACATTCATATTCTCGATTCAAATCAATACTTCTCTTCAAGAAAATTACCATTTCATCATCATAGGGGTACATGTATCATCGATGCTAGGGGGAAGGGGTTAGTGGGGTTAGTGGTGCCAATGTTTTAATGATATCCAGACAATGTAACAAGATAAAAAAAAAATTGTCACAGTTTTTGCAATAACTTTGAAAGACAAAGGTTTTACTCATATTTACAACTTTTTCCTCGATACTATATACAAAACAAATGTGTTGCAGTTATTACTAGTTATCATTATCATCTCCAACATCTTCGTCTGAGGTGTCTTCTTCAACGACAGTGTTCTCACATTGTTCACATGCACATGCTTCTGTGCATGAAAGGTTGTTACGAACGCAGGAACAGCGTCGCGTTTCGCATTGGCCTTTGCAACCACAACATACTAGAGCCATTACCGCATCAGGAGCAGGTGGTTGATCTGTCCAGTCGATTTCCAGGCAGTTGTTATTTGTGCGCCAGCCTTGTCCATTAGGTGTCAAGTTGATGTTTTGATCTAAGGCATGTTTCCACAGGTAGGCTTGGAAGTTGGCACGCTTAATATGATTGACCAATGCTGCTCTTGATGGTGGAAGTTGATGTGACTGTAAATGATTGCCCTTGCAAAACATCTTATATCTCAAATCATTAACACTCTTGCACTTGGGATCGCTGTACAGTGCGCAAACAAACTGCTCCAACTGGTCAAAATCTCTTGTTGGTATTCTTTCACCCAATGCCTCAACGGCTTCTCTAAAAACTTGATTTTCTTGAACAATATCAAGAGCTTTCTTTTTGCCTTTCGTTGCAAAGGAGCTTACTGAATCACAACCAGTCAACGCGTGTAGACCTGGCAGTGCTCGGCATGTGGCTGCTCCAAGATTGTCACAAACTTTGGAGACATATATCAGGCGAGCTCTTGTTTGTGTTCCGCTTTCCAGGATTATCTCTGATGGGATGTTTCTATTGTAGTAGCATGCCAACACTTCGACATCTGTGTCTGACGACTTTATCGCAATACGCACATGTCCAGATCTTGAGGCATGGGATGCATGCAGAAACATTCTGGTGTCCGCTTCTTCTTGATTACTTGTCAGATCTTCACAAACATCAGAGCTGATAGTGCCATTATTACTACTCATTCTGGTGCACTTCTGACCATGTGTGACGAAAACGGTACGGTGTCCTATGATGTCAGCATACTTGTTGTTGGATGTCCATTCGCTTACCAAGAAGTTTAGCAGAGCTGTTTTGTTCGAGCCACAAGCCATGAACTTTTTCCATTGACGTGGACACAGTTGCTGGGGGCTGGAGATATCAACCATTAGCTGGCCATTACTTCCTCGCTTGTCTCTTTCTGTGTTCTTAATTGAAATCTCGGGGTACTGATCTGCTACGAAATCGATCCTTCTTGCTTGTCCAGCCACTGCTAGTATTCGTTTCAACAACATTTCAGCAAGAGATCCAAATCTTTCAGGTACTTTCACCAGTGATTGCAGTAGTGCCATGGCATCTACGATGTAAGCTGTGGTTTGGTCTGGAAGTCTTTCTAGGCACTCAACTCCATTTTCCAGTAGCTTAGGTAAGGCCGCTTTGTTTGTCTTTGCCAACATTCCATCAAACGAGGCCAGTGACCAGGGAAGTGGACCAAGTTCAAAGGTAACTAAAAGGCGTGCAAAGAGGTTTCTGTCGGCTCTGATGATGATTGTTTTGCTTCCTGCTTTCACTGAAGTTTTCCTTTGAGCATCTCGAAAAGACCCAAGCTTCAGTTTCGTGAGTGTGTCGAAGAATCCTTTGGTATTCGTCACCAGCCTGTCGTTGATAAACGATTCAAAAGCTTGCTGCCCTTTCTCTTTGGCCATCAGAAGATCTTGTTTTACATTTGCATCTGCGACACGTCCTGAGCTGAGGACAACAAGCTCTTCTGAAGTATCAAATGGATTTCTCCAGCCTTCAATTACCTCCACTATCTTCTGAACGTCTTTTTCATCTCTTTTGATGCGCGATGATCCATTGTCTTTGTGAGCTTGGTTTCGTTCTTGGGAGCCATCTGTCATACTTCTACATCTATCAACAAATGCTGCTCGGGAATGAGCAGTAAGCATCCATCGCTGCACAGCAGATTTCTTCAGGCTGAAGCCCACTATGCCTCCTTTTGTCTTCGTACTTCGATTAAGGGTTTGCTCATTAGTTTGGTCGACTGGCACTTGAGAAAATCCATGATAGGTGGTCCTTTGGACTCCAAAGTCACCATTGGTAAGCATTGTGTGTGCTTCAGGATGGCTCTCGTCTAGGGACACCATATCCACCAAGTAGATTGGAAGATATCTAGCATAATTTATGTGATCATAAGCGTAAAACCATGGTAACATCTCTTTGGTACTTTCTATGTGTATCTCCCAGTTGCCTTCCCTGGTTGCTCGTATAGCATTCAACAACACTTCAACCATCTCTAGATAGCTGTTCCAAAATACTTTCATGGGACCATTGTCGAATCTGGAATATTCTCTGTAGAGCTCCATGAGGTTGGCAAATTCTTTCATGGACAGTAGGCCATCAAACTTTTCTTTACTGAACTCCTTTCGGATATCCATTACTTGGTTTACTATCACGACGTAATCAACTGGATGGTTATTAACTAGTAGCCATGATCTGAAGCTGTTCCACTGCAGTCGATGCAATGCTTCATATACAATCTAAAAACAGATAGATTTTTGCTATAAAAACTTTTATATATTCGAATAAACAAAATTATTTATCATGATATTATTTTTTTACCTTGTGGGTACGAATTGCACGATTATAATGGCGTCCTTCGAGAATTGCAGCAATAGATCCAGATCCAATAATTTCACTTTCCAAAAGGATATCTGCTAAGCCACCATCTCCAAATCGTTTCCCGATAGCAGCTAGGAAGGCACAGATAGTGTGGAATGTCCCCATTCGAACAACAAGTCGTCTGAACTTCTCCTGATTTTGCCATATTATTTCAAGAGCTTTTGCATAGATTGCTTGATCAAACACTACGATGACATCTTCTTGTCCAAGCTGATCAGCCATTTTTAGTGACCTTAATGGAAACCAATACCATGTTAACGAAGGAAGCACAGATGACATCTTATAGTGGCTTTTATTTGTATGCTAACAGAATGACTCATACATAATAATTACAATACCAACTATAGTTACCAACTTGTATTATATAGAAACAGAAAGTAAAAACGATTAAAAAACATAATCTATAATTGGCTTATGTAATTATGATATACATACTTTTCTAAAACTGTGTAAACAGTAGGGAGCTCTGTTGGACTTGCATCAATTACATCACAATAGCCAATGGAGCACTCTCTCAGAGCATTGTTGTCCTGTAGCAATGTGTTAAAACCAGTCCACGCAGGTATAACTTGGGGTTGATCCACCTGCACATCAAAGAGGCCATCTTGGTAGGACTGTCTACAGACTCTCCAGCCAAAGTTGATGAGTTGGGAATTAATGCTGACTTGTGGGATTCTGTTGACTAATTTATTCACGTCGATGTTCAGTTGACTAGGCCCTTTACGAGAGCTTGAGCTAAAATGTAAAACATCTGAGGCAACACAATTCACAGAGCGTTTCTTGGAGGGCGTTTGGTTAGCTGCAGCAACAGGAGGTAATTCACAGGTATGGGGCTTACGTTGAATTATGATGCCATTTGTACAATGAGTGGTGCCTTTCCCTGTGAAAAAGGAAGACAATCATAGATAGGTAACTCAACCAAGGCGTACACACAAGAACAGTATCAATATACATGCTGTAATTATCAAGACAAAAGTATTTGCATACTTTCGTCTCGCTCATTATCTAATCAGGACTTGTAATAACCTCTCTCTGAATTGAACGCAATATAATTGGAATACTGGTGCAGTAGAAGTACGCAAAAACAAGATCAGTGGTTACACCATTACTTCCTGAACTATAATACTTACCAGATAGTGTTTCTTCAAGAAGATCATTATTATCCCAGCAAAACACACCAGGCACGTTAGGAGAACAAGCATCCGGGATAAGGACACCATTTTGTTGTTTTGCAATCTGATTATTGGCTAGAGATGTTTCTAGTTCTTCCACTTGAGAATACGATAAACTGTGACCAAACCGGTTCAGGATGGTTATCATTTCAACACTGCCAGTAAGACTTTTTACTGTTATAGGAAGAACAACATGCTTTGGGGTTTTCACGCGGCCACGATGTATTAAGTCCTGGCAAAGAGAAACTATAAGGCGATGAATATCTGGTGAAATCTCGGAAACTCTCCCTTCAGAGTACTCTGATTGCGGAGATAATATCCATGCCATCATATTGTATACCAAATCAGGTACCATAGAACTACCACTGTCTAAATCTTCTGGTGATGGTGGCCAACTCAAAGTGGATTTCACATCTACAAGTAAGTTTCTTATCACTTTAGCTGCATGAAAGACTTGATAGCTCTCATCTAGACCCGTATCAGTTGTGCAATCATTTGATTCCAAATCTTCCCCTTCATACTTCTCATACTGAGAAGCGCTGTTCTTAAAAATGGTCTCTACAACTTCTCCAACATCAACTAGTGAGCTGTACACAATTTCAGATTGGTTTCTGTTTATTGGTTGACGAAAGAACAGCTTTTCGCCAAAACATCGAACTAGGCGGTTCTTTAGTTTAGACGACCTGTAGTTTGTAACAGCTACGCCTTCATCAAAAAGATAAGTTGTATAACTTTCTACGAGCTCTGACATGGGTATTGCCTTTGAATTTTTAAAGATCTCTTCATCTACAATTGTCCTTATTTTCTGAAAAGCTTTACTGTAACCCTCAGCATCTGTATCTTCGTCTCTACAATTTTGATCTTCGAGCCTATCGAGTTCTCTTTGGCGTACATAGTCCTTGTAGCAGGATCGATGGTACTTGATTTCCATTGCAATGGTATCTTGAGCATTGATATTCAAAAGGAGACGAGTATCATTTCGTATTTGAGCTGCCTTGGTCAAAGACATGCTACCAAATTCACTGATATTCAGGGTAAGCGACTCTCTTGTTCTTGCTCCTTTGGTTTTTATTTTGTCTTTCTGGCAGACTGCACATTTGTTTGAATCAAAAGTAGAAACTTGTGACCTACGGACTCTCTTAGGAGGTGAAGCTAAGGTAGCCGGTACTTGAATTAAATCTTTCTCAGAAAAAGAGCGGTTTTGTTCTGCTGCGACTACTTTATTCTTGTCAGTATACTCTTGGTAGCAACGTCGATGATAGCTTCCTCTTGGTCCCTCATTCCAGGCATTTTCCATCTTCATCCATATGGAATCCTTTCTATGATTAGCACATCTCTGAAATGTTGCCCAACTTTTCTGTGTAAAAGCTGTCAATTTGCCATCAGAACTTTCAAAAACATGGCATAGGCATTTATCCCAGATCGGCTGCTCTATTATTGAACGTTTTCTTGATGTTATTTCAGTCATACCGACTGATAAATTTCTCTGCAAAACAAAACACAAAACTACAGGTTGACTACTATGAAGCACGGCCTGATTTCTTCTATCACATAGAATTGTTGTTTGTGCATTCTGAAATCAGTACTTGTCAGTAGTTTTCGACACTAAAAAGAGAAACATTATAAAATATACATATGCTAGAGAACAAACACTCAAAGTTAGTTTGTACCATATATACCACTAAATTATGAAAATTCTATTGCTCTGTATTGTTTAATCAACACTATTTAGTAGTAAAAAATGCAAAGTACTGCATATTTTAGTGTTTGTACTCTAATGCAATTGTTTTTTTCTAAATTGATGGCTGTTTTCTAAATTATTTGATATGATCAAATTGAGACACTAAACAACACTAAACAGACACATTTTGCATCTGTATTCATCTTTTTTCATTTTAATTACTTACCAACTAAAACAAACTTGATAAAAAGTTAATATGTCAAGCTTTACACAAGAATATTACACCTTTAAACTAAGATACTTACAGACACAACAGGTACATCATTTCCAAGATGGCGGTCACTGGTTTGTCACGTGTGATGCAAGTTTGCACTGCCTTATGGGATGTAAAACGAGGAATGAATTGATGGATGTGGGAATTTTGGGAAAATGGCGGTGTAGAAAAAAATACTTTCATATAACCTTGATTCCATTTAGTGGGATATTGTTGTGTTGCTTTTGGGCAGAACCATTGATTACATGGTGGGTCACGTGACTTATTGATATTCAAATTTTTAAATATTCCTCCAGTAGTGAGTTCAAAACGTATCGGAGAAGTAAATACTTAAAATTGTTTCTCTTCCGGATAGCTTTTCAAAAGTGTCTTATCCAGTTGAAAAAGTAAACTGCTTTAAGGGGTTGTTATGCAAAAAAGGTCACGTGACTTCATAGATGCCCATTTATCTCGTTACCTAAAAGTCAAAGTTTGTCAACTTAGACAGTTTCATATATTTATTAGTAAGAACTCTCCTTTTTTGCTGAAAATTTTGTTTGAGCAGCTTTCTCCACCACCGGAGAGAGCTTTTTATGTTTAGTCATGTGACCTAGCCTGTGACGTCACTAATTATCAAAAAAAGCCATAGAAAAGTTAAGGTCATTGAGTTCCATCATATAACCAAAAATAACATTTATCGAGAAACGTTAAGGCAGTTAAAGGTTATTTTTTATTTTTTAGTTAAAGTACTCTTGTCTTAATGTACTTGAGATTATGTCAAATCTTTTATCAATCATGATTTAGTTCAAGTTTAGCAATTCTTTTGATCTTTATTCTCAAGTCTTGCAATAAAAGTACTAATGGTTCATTAATTTTATGAAAAAAATGTAAAAATACTGAAAAATAGTGCATATTTTTGTATTTTGCCATTTCCCTAGCAACCGTTACCATGGAAACATCTAAGCCCCCTATACATACGTTTGTAGGTCTACAAACACTCAGAGGAACATTTGTGGAAAGTTTTGTGGATATTGCAGCTATATCAACAGAGTTATTTTACCTTTTGTTTAGAGAGTGTTACTTCAAATAAAATACTCCCCTACCCCACCCCCCTCAAAAAAGGTCGGATATCTTGCTTAAGCACAGGTTACATGAAAAGTAACAAGTGAATCTTCAAAGTATAGACACTAAGCTTTAATTTGATACCAGTTTCACTATGTCTCCAGGGGGGGTGCTACGAAAATCGATTTTTAGAGCCTTTACAGAAATCAGCTCATGGACTATTGTGTCAATGAAATACTACATAGTCGCTAGTACTACATCATTTTGGTTTGCTCTACTGTTGATTCATTTCTGTATTGTTGTTATATATGATTGTGGTCTTCATTTCTATAAAACTTGAAAGATCAATTCGTTCCGCCCAAGAACTTAGAATTTCTGACCGATTAAATATCGATTTGTTTCGATACTGCCCTTCATGTGCTGCTTCTTATACTTACTAGTAATGATCCTAAATAATTATAAGCTGGAATGGGATTCATCTTACCTGGAACTTAAACAAATCCATCTTATTTTGGGAACGTAAAAGTAGCTGTGGCGAAAAGACTTTGAAGTAATCTTGTTTGGCGTCATGCCAAATCATGTGACTGTCACGAGTGGGTGGTTTTAATTTCATGATGGGAAGGGATAGTGAGGCATCCTGTGAACCACGGACTGGACTGGACCCAGAAAACACGGACTGGACTGAGTCCGTGTTTTACAAATCGTTGTAAAACACTGACACATCAGATAAATAAGATTATCAGATTAGTAACATGATAGAGTCACGTACACACAACACAACGCAACGCAACTCACAGAACAACAACTACCGCTCACGGTCTCAAAATATAATATATGACAAAAATACATATTTCTCGCTGCTTGTCACACGTTCTGGACTAACATTGACTTGATCAAAATTCGAATCACATAAAAATTATGGGGACAAATTAAATGGGTGGATATGAAAACAGGTTGGTGATATGGACGTATTCGTTAGCAACAGTCTTACGTCTATTTCATTCTTAGCTATTTTTTCGTGTTAATTCTGTAAAGCGCACCGACATTTAATGGGGCACGCTATATATATATAAAATTATTATTATTATTACTTTAGTCTTGATAAAAAGGTCCCCACACCCAAGCGTTTTCGCGCGTATACACCTATTTCAACAAACGTTGTCAGAAGGAAATTTGCAATCTGCAATCTGAGAAATCTGTTGTTCTTTTTTTTTGCGCTTAGCACCTTCAGATTTATATTTACTATCACCATATCCGAAGCCAGAAAGTGCACGCAAACAAATTTTTAATGAAAAAAAACTGCCGTACCCCAGAATTCATTTTGGTCTCAGATTGCAGATTCAGATCTCCTTCTGACAACGTTTTTTGAAATAGGTGTATATAAATCCACAAGATCTATCTACAGAGTATTCACTTTTTTGTTCTACCCTCTTTAAATAAAGAGTTTATTTCATTAACTTGATTTCAAAACGTGTGAAACCACATCATTAAAAAAAACATTCATCGATAGATATCCAGCTTTTCCCTTACTTTTTTTATATGTCCATGAAATAAAATCTAAATAGTTACTAATAGTTTTTATTTAGTGACTATTAGTGACTATCACTCAACTGGAACAGCTTTAGTAACAATACACAATGAATAAAGTATTAACTTTCTATGGTTTTGAGTATTTGATTCCCCTTGTGTATTGTTACTAAAGCTGTTCCAGTTGAGTGATAGTGACTAATAGTCACTAAATAAAAACTATTAGGTAGGAACTATTTAGATTCTATTTCATGGACATAGTGTAAGCACTCTATTCTTAACAACAGTCAAACTAGTGTTGCTAAAACATGTTTGGGATTAATTAAAAGCAACGTTTCTAATATTGCTGTATTTGCTACTGATTGCACTCGATGGCAGCTAGCGTTTAGCCGATCAAGTTATCAGATGTTTTAGTGCTAGTATATTTACATGATAGCCTTCCATTTTTCTTTGTTAAGGAAGATATGAATACGATTATTTGTCATATATTCTTATAGCATTTATCACGTATATTATTTGATTTAGTATAATATCAATAAAGGCGCCCTATCAGAAAAACTGCGAACCTAACCGTTGTTTCGATTCGTAAAAAAAGAACGCACGCTGACTGGTCGAGAACTTTAGATTATTTCTCGTCAATAGACCTCTTTGCCTTCCTTGTTTGTTGTGCCATTTCAGATTATGTGATGCTAGCCCTGGGAATTGCTTCTTTCACATGTAAATGATATAACACGTTCATCATAAAAGAACAATTCTCAAGGGAATGAGACGTGGTCTGAAATGGGCAATTTGCATACGGTAAAGGTAAAGAGGTCAGTTACCTACAGCTTTTCGCGAGCCTTTGGAAATAGTTAATTATTATTTGAAAGAGCTAGTTCATATTTGTATTTTTACTTAAATAATTATTCTCCTCAGGCTCATGAATGCCGGTGAATAATAAGGCCGACTGGGTCTCGGCCATTACTCCTCGCTTGTTGCATATCAAGCCCGAAATGCACTATGGATGATATGAATAGTCCCCTTCACAGCTTCCTGCGCCATCTTGAAAGGTAGCCAGGCCTTTGCATCGAAGCGAAACGAACGTTGAGCTTGCAATGATAAAGACCTTTTAACACCTTGCCGGACAATTATTCATGTGTTTCTATCATTGCAAGCTCACCGTTCGTCTCGCTTCGATGCAAAGGCGAGGCTACCTTTCACGATGGCGCAGGGAACTATGAAGGGGATTATTCAAGCAGCAAAAGGTCACAGCAATATGGATGTTTTACAAACTTTGCATGTCTGCAGAGTTTTCCAGCATAATTTTTCCTTTGTTAACAGTATGGACTTATGATTATAAGATATTTTGGATATTTCAAGCTTGTTAAGCAACGTGCAACAAAACCATCATGAAACTTTTTGAAATAGCTTTATATTTTACCTAACACACGATGTTGAGACCGTTCTACCCTGGCAACCAGAAGGCTTGATTTGGAATTTGTATTTAGCATTTGAAATTTCTGTCAGTTAAAAATCAAGTTTGTTGTTTACAAACCATCATGGGGCCAGTTGTACGAAGGTTGAATAGCGCTATCCACCGGATAAATCCTTATCCAGCCGATAAAATCTATAAAAAACCCATGCAGTGGATAACTTTTATCCGCAGATAACTTCCACCCTTCGTACAACCGGCCCCAGGTGTACAAAAACCAAAGCAAGATAGATATATCAAATTACCCGTGGTGCACAGGGTACGATAGTCCCAACTATTCTCTCAATCACATGGAAGGTTCACGAAATAATGCGAGCAGTCTGTGTTATACAGGCGTCTACTGTTCCCGTTGACAGTGGGGCACCATCTTCAAATGAGGGCTCCATCTTGAACAGGGAGCACCAAGTTGCTATATATTGCTATATTGTGGTCTTGAAAAACATTGTAAGGTTCTAAGTGAGCCAGTCTGTTATACACCTATTTCAAAAGTCGTTGTCGCAATCAAAACTACAGTCCACACTCTGAAGCCTGCAAAGGATGTCGGTATTTTCTTCTCTTCTCGATTTATTCATAGCATATTTTTGCTTGTGCGCGTTTGTGTTATATGACCAGTAAATAGCTGTTGCAGTAGTAGATGATGAAACAAATATTTATTGAAAAAACGAGTAATAAACCAACAATTTATGTTCATGTTACCGACATTCTTTGCAGGCTTCATAGTGTAGACAGTACCTGCGGCTGCGACAACGATTATTGAAATAGGTGTATATGACATTACATCAGCATGGCACCTTGAAAATGTTTTGTAAGACCAAAGTATGGTGACTTGGTGCCCACTTTTTAAGATGGCGGCTCTATTGTTAACCGGAACGGTAGAGACGTGTGGGATCGTAGGAAGGGAGGGGTCCCACAGTCAACATCGTGACCACCTAATGATGTTTAAGAGCGTAATTTCCTAGAACAATGCATGATGGGCAACCGAATCTGCGCTATTTTATGCCAGCTAAGAAAAATCCAAAATTGATTTTCTGACACTTTATATATATGTTGCCAAAATGACTATAGTTTTTAGCAGGCATAAAATGTGTAAGGACTCGTTTCCCATCATGCTTTGGTATAGCAAATGATGATCGTCCACGTCGCCTATTACACCTTTTTCAAAAAGGTTGGAGAGAGTTGTCTGAAAATCAAGGCCATTCCAAGATAGGAACGAATTATGGGCAAACATCTAAACAGGAATAAACAGGGGAGAAACGTTTGAATTGATAATAAGCACCAAAAACTCACGTATGACACTATTGATCGTAAGCAGTATAATTAGTCATGACATGGGCGGCCGAGCAGTGAAGCCTTTCGCCTCTCGCTGCTATGGTCCAAATTCGAGTCCCGGCTCGTACACTGCATTATACACTCATTTCCAAAAGCGCGTTCCAGCTTAAGCAACACGCATCAAGCCAAACTGAAATGAATGCTGGTTTTGTGCTGCTAATATATTGAAATCAGACTTGTTTCCTAAAGAATTCGAACTAATAACAAAATGTGAGCATCAGTTCACGTGCTTGTTATTGTATTATAATCAATTTTGTTGATTACAAGTGTAATTTCAATACACTAGCACCATAAAACCAGCATTCATTTCGGTCTTGGATTGACGCTTGTGGCTTAAGCTGCGACGTTTTTTGAAATGAGTGTATGTGAATAGAGTTTGTTGTGTTGTTCTCTCCCTTGTCACGAAGGTGAGCAGAGTTGTGTGCTAGAATATTAAAATGTAGGTATAGTGAGTGTATGTGTGCCGGACTTTTGTTTTTTGATATATAAGCCACTGGCTATAGAGATTTGGTAACGAATTCCCGTATAACAGTGATTTATTTATTTACATGTACGCACAAGACTGCAAAACGGCCCCTACTTTAAAGCATAAACCATACTCGTCCCCCATCTCTCTTCACTCTCCAATGATTCACTCCTTCAAACTTTCTATTCGTTTCAAAGTTTTCGCTTGAAAGTAGGGGCTTTTGGGAGTCTATGAACGCCTATAATTCGTTCAGTCTTGGAATGATATATCTATCGCATTTGACAACCTTTTTGAAACAGGTGTATTTTGTAAGATGATGGACCGGGCCATATGGATCTGATACTGGTCACCAGACTCTCGCCTTTGAATAACCACAGGAATCCAATCAGTCTTTTAATTCTTCGACGTAATTCGATGGGAAGTAGCCAACCTGGGAATAGAATATATCAATATAGTTTCAATCATAATGGAAACATTAAAGGAAAAGAAATTAGAATGCACACCAAATACCCCTGAAACAAAGCTAAATATAAGAACACTTGTTTTTTATTACCTGGCCTTCACATTCGCCTTTCCACCAATCGCCGTCTTTATTTAAAATAAGAATTTTGGAGTTTTTCTGGAACAAGAAGAAAAAACCACAATAAAATCAAAGAAAGCAATAAAACGAAAAATAGAAAAAACTATTCTTTCCTTAGAATTCAAGATTGATATCTATTTAGAAATTACTTGGTGTATTGATTTAGAAATTAAAGAAAAAGGTTAAGCATTAAACCCCGATATGTCTTACATACTTGTAACATTTCTCAAGAATCTAGGAAAAGAACTTACATAAGGGACTTGTCAGAAATTAGCAGGGGGGGGGGGGGGGGGGGAGGGGGGATGGAAACTGGGGGAGGGTCATCACTTTTTAAAAAACTTAAAAAGGGAGGGTCACAAAATAGTAAACCACCAAAAATGAGGATTGTGCAAAAGAAGACACTGTGACATAGGGTAGGGTCAAGATATTATGATCCTTTACTCTGGGAGGGTCATGAAATTTTCATCACTTCATTTCAAAACTCCACACCCCCTCACCCCCTGCTCTGACAAGTCCCTAAAGGCCGATTTACACGGCACGATTGTCGTGTGCGACTTGTAGTATACGACTCAAATTTTGCTCTAAGTCGTGCCGTGTAAATGCCCCTACGACGTGCCTACGATTGACGCACGCGACCTACAACTTGTAGTAGGATTTTGAACCAAGGATCAAAACCCTACGACTTGTCGTAGGAAAATGACGTGATTTGTCCCATAGTAGGACTGGAACTAGTATTTCGTCCAATCAAATCGCATGTTTATCCATTGAAAAAAGATCGACACTCGAGAACTCAACATGGCGGATTCGAATCACAAACTATTTCATCTTTTAAGCGGAAAATTACGAATGAACGTATACGAATCGTATACGACTAGTCGTGCGAGTGAATGGTGTAGGCAAATCGTATACTGTCGTAGGTCAAAATCGTATCGTGTAAATCGGCCTTAAGGAACTTACATAATATATTAATATATCTATATAATTATAATAGAATCTAACATAAATAATTCGTAAGAACTTGACGTATTGATATTCCTTTATCACTTGGGGAACATATTTCTTGAGAACTTGGATCGAAATATCTAGAATTTAAGACAGATATTTCTTAAGAACTTGTATAGATATTTCTAAAGAATTTTTAAATTAAAAGACAGATATTTGTTGAGAATTAACCTGTATCTATATGTCTTTCGAATTTAAGATAAATATTTCTTTAGAACTTTTAAGACAGATATTTCTTGAGAACTAACCTGTATTGATATTTCTTTAGAATTTCTAGCTGAATACGGATATAATGCCTTTGCCCAACCAACACCTTTAACAAAACAATCACATTCTTTATTGGTTATCATCAATGGGAGGACGTAAAAGAACCATGTAGTTGTCACGGACCACCCTCTGTGATTGGCCCATATTAAAACATACTAACTATTATTAATAAATATCCTCATGATTGTAAGCCACGTGGCTGCAAAGTGCGCTATAAAAGCGCATTGAGAGCTTTTTGTGTAACGCTTTATGCATCTATTTCTAAAATCGTTGTCGCAATGTAAGCTACAGTCCACACACTAGAGCCTGCAAAGGATGCTGACACTTAAATGGTATTTAATCACAGTATATTTTGTTATAAAGCCATAACAAGTTGTTGCGTAGTAGATGGTGAAACAAATGTTTACAGAAGAATACGTGTGTAATCATCAGTAGTCCTTTTCATGGTTCACATCCACAACCTCAGCCTCGATAGCGTGAAATATATCCTTTACAATAGACCTTTTCACGGTTCTCGTCCACAACCTCAGCCTCGATAGCGTGGAATATATCCTTTACAATAGACCTTTTCATGGTTCACATCCACAACTTCAGCCTCGATAGCCTGGAATATATTCTTTACAATAGACCTTTTCACGGTTCTCGTCCACAACCTCAGTCTCGATAGCGTGTAATATATTCTTTACAATAGACCTTTTCACGGTTCTCGTCCACAACCTCAGTCTCGATAGCGTGTAATATATTCTTTACAATAGACCTTTTCACGGTTCTCGTCCACAACCTCAGCCTCGATAGCGTGTAATATATTCATTACAATTTGACTACAGCCCATGGAATTTGGAAGTGTTTCAATTAGCTTCAATGTTTTGATAACGTGTACTTTCTTTAAACATCCGAGAGTTTAGGTCAAATTCTAAAGAATATATTGCACGCTATCGATGTTGAGGTTGTGAATCGTGATAAGGTTTATTATCTTGAAATTAACGATATCGTTTGCAGGCAGGTGTGTAGACTATAGCTTCGGCTGTGATAGCGATTTTTGAAACAGGCACACATAGCATATTCTCACCAGCAAGTCAGTACTACCTTAGAACATAGTTACTATTAACATAGTTACTATTAACTATGCTTACTAGGCTAACAATGGTACCTTTCTCGCCAGCGTTTTCATTGATACCACATCGTAGTGTTGTATCCAGGCCAGGAAAACTAACACCAAGGGTGTTATCACGATAATAGTCGACTAATTCCTGGACAATACAAAAACAAAATATATTATTATTGTTCTTACTACCAAAATTACTCAACTGTTACTTCACTATTACTCTACTCTTCTCTACTCCCTACTGTACTTCACTGTACTGTACTGTGCTCTACTGTACTTTAATCTTCTGTAATTTACTCTACTTTACTCTACTGTACTCTTATGTACTCAACTGTAATTTACTGTACTCTACTGTACTCTACTGTACTCTGCTGTTCCGTACTGTACTGAGCTCTACTGTACTGTACTGAGCCCTACTGTTCTCTACTGTTCTCTACTGTACTTTACTGTACTCTACTGTACCCTACTTTACTTTACTGTACTCTACTGTACTCTACTGTACTTTACTGTACTCTACTTTACTCTATGATCCTTAACATGTGTTTTGACATCACTTACCACAATACCATTGAACTGTTTTGCTTGTGTAAGGCAGAAGTACCCATCATATGGAATTTTGATGTGTTTAGTAGCATTACGAAATCTGTTAATATTATAATAAAATATTATCACTATTTGTATTTGCATTTATTGATATATTAGAACTATTACAAGAATGAAAACCGGTAAACCAGATTAAAAAACTCATTAATAATTCATGACCATTTTGTCCAATCCGATGCTCCTTTCTGGTCACGAGGAAAGCATTGTATACCGCATAATCTACGTTTGAAACGCGGAGGGATTATGGTGTAGAATAGAAGAACAATGGAATGCAAATGAACATGAAGCATTATATAATGGCACATGTGTCATTATATAATGCTTCATGTCCATAATTCAGATATTACCCTTCCCCCCATAGAGGGTTAACACATAAAACAAGTCTCTTGAAGGACGCCATCTTGGAACTGTTGACGTTGCGACAAAAATGATTCTGATTGGCTTATACTAGCTGGCAGCGTGTGCGTACAAAATCACCTGGAGAGCATTTCAACACTTACCTTACACTTAATGCAAATTCACCCTCACGATTGACACTTTCTCGTATTAAAAACGTGCCATCTGTCTGCTGATTTAACATCAATTCTGCTGTATTTCGATCCATTTTACCTGCAAACCTGACAAAATAGTGAACATTAAAGCCTATACAGAGATAATAATTAACTCTGGGCAGTGGCGGATCCCGGGAGGGGTCAAACAGCTCCATGGATATATTATATGTATAAATGAATAAATACGTTTATAAATAAATAAATTTATAAATAAATAAGTTTATAAATAAATAAGTTTATAAATAAATAAGATTATAAATAAATAAGTTTATAAATAAATAAACAAAAGATTAAATAAATAAATACTAAACAAATAAATAATTTTTAAATAAATAAATGCATATTGAATAAATAAATGTGCAAACTTAATCAATTGAAAAATAAAAAGATAAACAACCATAAACAACTCACTAAGGGGTGGACCATTTAACTTTTGAGGGGGGGGGGGGGGGGTGTTGGATGAATTCGAAAACACAATTTCTGCAAGCCAAAATCGACAATCAAATCTTAATAAACAAATAACATACCATCCAAACTGTGATAAAATGCTGTTCATTTCATCCGGTACAGGAGAAGGATGGTCAGGGATTCTACACACCAAGCAAAAACAATCATGATAATTAATCTTAATCCAAACAATACTAACTGCTGATTTCAAGAAGGTTGGCTTTTTTTTTTGTAAATTACACACTTATCCAAGATAAATTGTCACCCATGAAAAGCCTACAAGCTAGTGGTGCAAAGGATCATTGATCAGTTCAGAAACGAAATGTGCATTCGGCACACCTTTCTTGTTCGCTAATAAGTTAAAATAGTCATTTCTCAATAACACATTGACAACTGTGGCCATGAAATTCCTGCGTTCTAATAAAGTATACATAGGTTACCATAGACCCCCGAAAATACCAGCTTGTAGGCATTTCACAATATGGGTGACAAAGTTTCCTGGAAAGGGTATATCTGTCACAGGACTAAGTAAATAAGTAAGTAACCAAGTAAGTAAGTAACCAAGTAAGTAAGATAGTAAGAAAGTGAGTAAGTAAGCAAGTAAGCAAGAAAGAAAGTAAGTAAACAAGAAAGAAAGTAATAAAGTGAGTAAATAAGTAAGTACGTGAGTAAGTAAGCAAGTAAGAAAGTGAGTGAGTGAGTAAGTAAGTAATAAAGTAAGTAAGTAAGTAAGTAAGTAAGTAAGTAAGTAAGTAAGTGAGTGAGTATGTGAGTAAGTGAGTAAGTAAATAAATAAAATGTACTCACTCTTCCAATAGGGTATGCTGTTCATATTTCTGTGTTCTCTTAGGACCTATCTAAATATAAAAAAAAATAAAATATATTTTTAGATAAATATATTCAGTGATTACTGCACACAAAACGATTGGATGGCGAATTTCTCTTATTGGCCTCTCAAATTTGGGATGTCCTATTGATTCTCTATAGTGTTCCCAGTGAAAATAATGATGATGGTAATGATGATGATGATGGTTGTGGTGGTTATGGTGATGATGATGGTGGTGGTGATGACGATGGTGATGCTGATGGTGATGATAATGATGACAATGATGATGGTGATGATGGTGATGATGATGATACTGATAAAAATGATGATTGTGATGATGATGATGATGATGGTGATAATGATGACAATGATGGTGATAATGATGACAATGATGATGATAATGATGACAATGGTGATGATACTGATGACAATGATGGTGATAATGATGACAGTGATGGTGATAATGATGGCAGTGATGGTTAGTAATAGTTTATAATATTATGCGATGTGAAACTTGATTTGACATCTACGAAAATAAGAAATCATTCATTTGATTCATTTTCACCTCGCTTTTTCTTCTGTTCAAATCAGCTTCTTCTTTGCTCACAACATGACTTCGAGGGAAATACCCCACATTGCCTGTGGCCATTGATTTGCCCTGCAACAAAACAGATACATGAGAAAAATATCATATGCCCTTGGTTGGAATTGAAGTACCCCACAGTTTCGGCTTTCTAGTCCGACGTGTTACCACTACACCACAAGGACCAACCACGCTTGATACGCAGCCGGACAATGTAGTGTAAAGCAACTGTGGGGGGTCTGATATTAATATAATTAGCTGATATTATAAGTAAATTCATTTTTGGACTCGGGAATTCCACGTTGAATTTCACGAGAGAAATCAATATCGCATGAATCGTGGAGTCCGTGGAGCGATGAGTGCGATATTGATTTTTCGAGTGAAATTCAACATGGAATTCCCGAGTCCAAAAATGAATTTTCCTTGAATCTTATACTTCAATTTAAGCTTCAAAAACCAGACGCTCGCTGCTCGCTGCTCATTCCGATGAATTCAGAAACCGGATGAGAGGGTATTCCACACTAAATACCCTCGCATCCGGTTTCCTTCTCAACCAATCAGTGCGCAAGTTTAAATTGAAGTATAAGATTCTAACTGATATTAATATAAATATATATGACGGTCTGATCCGCGGTTATATATCCCATTGAAGTCCTAAATGTTTTTTCGGGCTTCTATAATTGCAATTGCATAAATTGCTTATTTCTCCGTGACAATCATACTCATACACAAATGATATTAATCTCTTAGATAAATTTGAACACCATAAATGGAAATGCAGCAGTGAAGTGAATAAAGAATTGAAATGCGTTTGGTGTATAAGTGAAATACAGATACATGAGAAAAATATCATATGTCCTTTATACTTTTTTCATGTATCAGTTCTTCAACAAAACAGTCAATTTAAAATGTGACCTCATCCCCCCTCCAGCAGGATAGAAACATTAATGGTCTTACCTCCCACCATTCAGGGTCTGACTGATTTACTATTTCAATTTCTTCTCCAACTTGTAGATAAAGACTAGCACGACGACTGGGTGCAATCCCTTGAAAACTGACAACAAAATAAATTGTTATGTTTTATAGTATATATAGAGCAAATGCAGTTAAACCATGAAATGCAATCTAAGAATATTTTGACTATTTTGTCACTTTCGCTCAACCAGAACATCTTGAGACAAAAGAGTAATACACAAGAAACCTCATAGTCCTTTGTTTTATTATTTATTCTGGGTGAATAGAACAACAATTAGTCACTAAATAGTGACTTTTTGTTAGAATTTACTTGTAATGATATTATTTCATGGCAACTGCTGTATTTGCTCTACTGACACATCTTTGCTACAAAATATACACAATTTGTCTGGGGTGGAGTTGGGAATAAAGGGAATGGGATGTAGGGATAAAAGTACTGGAAGTGGGGACTTTTCACAAATATCCCTCACTGCTGAAAGATACCAGGAAGCCTTTTAAAAAGGGTTTGGCTAGACAAAATGACAAATGAAAGTTTCTCCAATAGGGGCAAATGGTAGTGATCATATACAATATAAATCAAAACGAGACTCAGGGGAAACAAAAAGTAATGCTCCATGGAAACATGGAGCCTCTGCATGATTTTTTGTGTGCATGATCATTCAAACCAAATACAGAAAGTGGATAATTACACTGCAGGATTTGACAGACCAAAAATTGGTTTAACTATATGGACTATCTAGGAAACACATATTGCACTTACTTTGAGGTAGCTATCACAACTGCATTGGCTGCATAAAGAAAATAAAGTGTTTATCATTATAATAGAATTGAAGCTAAATGGATATCAGATGAAAAGCTAAATGCAGGCACAAATCCAGGGGGGATGAGAGGGGCTTACTATCTTGTGTGCCGGTCATAACGACTCTTATATCAAACAAAACAGATAACAATAATGAGTATACCGTTAAATAGGCAATTGATTACAGAAAATCATGCCATTGATTGTTAGAGAAAATTGAACTAGTTTTCGGTCACTTTACAGTTTTTGTCAGACTTTAAAAACTTTGTCTTGGTTTTAATATAATTATAATTTTAACGACATTCACCTAAGTTGCCTCTGGCAAATAATTGTTAAATAATAAATTATAAGCAAGTTTTTGTTGTAAATTTAGTCTAGTATGAGAAAAGACGAACCAAAACAGCCCATGGGGAAGTAGTTTACGGTTTGAAAGGTTTTTTTTTTTTTTAAACAGTTTTGACATCAGAGTGCACATGCAGCCGAAGAGGGAATAGTTCATAGGTTTTTAGCCAATCAGAAAGAATGTTATATTTGAGCTATTATTATTATAAGGAGACTGTTTAAAATAGACAACACGCAATTGGAAGTTAAATGAACATGAACAATAAACATGTTATAACATTTACATGTGAAAGAATCAACTGTCAAGGGTTGCATTACAAACAAGGAACTCAGGTCAAGTAAGGTCTATTGGGGTACATAGTCAGCCACATCATCCCCCTTGAATCAATGCCTGACATGATTACTACACTTAATTTCATGAATGAAAGAATGAATGAGCAAAATGGAATAATAGGAATTGGAGATAGAGCTATGGTATACTACATTATAATAGATATAAAGTATATCTTATCACTAGTGGAAAATTCTTGCTTTTCCATAGCTGTTTTCACAGTAAGACAAATCCCGATTCATAGTTGTTTGTGAGTTGGTGAATAACCAATTTCAAGAAGGCTGGTGGTTTTGAAATATAAAGAATGAATATCATTAATTCGACCCATTAATTCCTAAGGATCATGCAAAATACAGCTACCCTTCCCTCCACTATCTTATATCCAAGCAATAATAAGGTGACTACATACACTTGCATAACCTTAAAGAATGGATCTTAACCCCTCAGGTTCATACAAAATACAGCTGCCCTCCCCTCCCCTCCCCTATCATATCCAAGCAACAATAAGGTGACTACATACACTTGCGAAGCCTTAAAGAAGGGGGTCTGTCCCGTTTCCAATCAGATGGCATAGTTGGTGAAGATGTCTGCTTGACAAGTGTTGGTGGTTTGCCTGAGAAGTGATCTAATGATGTGAATGTACCTTACAGTCAGACATGTTATATTCTAATTTATCCCACATCATACAAGTATTTCATACAAGGTTGACGGAGTGAACAGTGAATGGTGAACAGTGGTTGCACGACCAAAATGAATTGTGGGTCTCTGATATTTATTATTTATACATCTTTTGTGGAAGGAAACAAACAAATTTACTGCACGACGCCAGCCCCATATAGTAAAGTATGAGTACCGGTAACCACAGTTCCTTTTGGTTATGCAATTACTGTTCGCCATTCACTCTGTCAAACTTTTTTGAAATAAAATGTATCATAATAATACAGACAATCAGATTGCGTGATATCCATTGAATATTCGAAAGTATTCAACTCCTCTTCCCATGAGACATTGCAGGTTCTCTTTATTCTATATGATGTGGGATAAAATAGCTATACAATGTTTTCAAATTATTGGAATAATTTGTTGTGAAGTAATTCGGAATCCTGTGTTTTTTTAATTCCCCTCTCCAGAAACCAGTTGGGCAAGTTTGACAATTTGGACACACAATGACTTGACCACAATGGTTGTTACGTTGATGGTAGCTACTTTGTGTAGCCAATCACATAATGGTCCAGTATTCAAATATACTACAGCAAAGGTATTATGCAAGGTAATACATTTGAATAACCAATATGTGACTGTTAAACACAAAGTAGCTACATGCACCATCTACCTAAACAAGCTGCTCAGTGCCCATGGGTCCAGACCTCCAACTAGTTTCTAGAGAGGGAAATATGCATGCAGCTTAGCCTACAAAACAGGCATTCTTTTAGGTTTTTGGGAAATATCAGATTTTGGGGTTCCTGTGTTGTCTTGATACCCAAAAGAAACATGGGGCCTAGACAAAAAAGGAAAGGTGGGGGGAGGGGGAGGGGGAGGGGGAGGGGGAGGGGGAAGGAAGATCAACACAGGAACCCCAAAACTCCACAAGAATGCCTGTTTTGCAGGCTACTTGCAGTTTTGTGTCACTGTCCCAAAGTGTTATGTCCTTGAATGTAACAATGCATTGGGTACTTGATAAGACAAACAAAATCAAAACAACAATAACAAACAACATTGTTTACACCAGTTTTCAAAAATGTTGTCAAAAAAGAAATGGGAAATAGTAAAATGCTGTTACATATTGACCATTAAACTAATGCCAAACGCAGTACATTGTAGCTGAAAATGCATTATGTATAAGCCTTGATTATGATAGGTAAATAATGTCTATTTATAGATCATGTCTATTTCAAGTAATTTAAGTAAGAGCCCGGGCAAACGGTCTCAACATTTGCTTCAACATACGTTCGATTTTGTTGAATAGCAATGTTTAAAGGCTTTTAAACTCTTTTAACATTGTTGAAACATGTTGATTCGATGTTGAAAGATTTTTTAAACCCTTTTAAAAAAGCGTTTCAACATTGCCATTGAACAAAATTGAACGGATGTTGAAGCAAATGTTGAAACTGTTTGCCCAAGCCCTAATGATAATTTTGTGTCTAGTATCCAATAAATCATCTTTTTACTTGTATCAATGATAATTCCTAACAACTTTTTTTGATGTCATTTTTGACAAAATTTCTGAACTCTGGTGTAAATACAAACAAAACAACCTGAAAATAAAATCAAGATTGAAATATAAAATACACAATATTAAGACAACAATAAGAAATCAAACAAACTATAAAATAATAATAATAGGATTTTAGTGCAGTTATGTATTAGTATATAGGTACTTTGGTTAAATTCATGCACAGATTCAGAGAGGGTGCAAGTGGGGTGTCTTGTGTATATGTCATTGATATCAATAGAGTGCATGAAAAAATCTTATTATATTGTTTATCGAAAAATAAGTAAGTTTTTGTTGTTGTTTTCACCTCACGTTAGTAGATTATACAAACAAACTCAAAGCCACTATCCAGCCGAGAAAAAAATAATGACCGGTCATTACAAGAAAATAATGACCGGTCAGACTGCGCAGAATTTTGATGCCATATAATAACACTATTTAGTACTGTTTATGTTTCACGCTTTTAATGTTTGTACTCTAGCATGAAATTGTGCTATTAAGTACACCTACTTGCAAGAACATTGTCATATAAAAAAGAACATTTGTATTTAGTGTGTTAGGAATAAATTAAAAGTACAATAGAAAGAGTTCAGTTTCAGTGATCATCTTTTGTACTTTTAATTTATTCCTAACCCACTAAATACAAATGTCCTTTTTTCGTATGACAACGTTCTTGCAAGTAGGTGCATCACTAAAATTTCAGATAATTTATACTGTTGGCACTATTGAAACAGACTATACTAAATAGTAAAATACTTGTTTTTTTTGAAAAGGGAATGATTAGTCACCCATGTCACACACCCTTCCCCCTGAATCTGTGCCTGATAGATTTTAGTTATTTTTATTAGTATTATTGTTTTTATTAATTATAATTATATGTTGTTAATTTTGCCTTATTAGTATGTTAGCTGTTACAAAATTAAAGTGATACAATAGCTTATTTACGAAAGTGTACACAGTGTTCCTACATTTGTTCAAGCGATTGATCAGTTTCTTGAACTGATTCAAAATTGCTGAACATTACTAACAAAACATTTGCTACCAAATATATAGACGTTACAAACTGTGCAGTAACAAGTAAAACAAAGACAACTTGTAACACTTAAAATCAAGTGCAAAACAAAACAAAAACATTCAAAAACATAAATTTAACTGATGTTGTATGTTTTATTCCAAGTGGCTTAGCTATTAGAGAGTTTGGCTTTCATGCAAGAGGCTATTGGTTCAAATTCGGTCTTTTTTTTTTTGTAAAATAAATTGTGTATTTTCATTCGTAGTAGTATACATTTCCATTGATGCAAATTTGTTGAAAATGATTGTCAATGGAGTCTTGCCAGTATATTAGACACTAGCAGTGGAAGTTGAAAAGATGTGGTCCAAATCCACATGTACCAAACATTAGTAATCTTCCATTATCCTGTGACCAAGCTGGATATTCTTTTTTATATAAAATTATTCTGTGCAGAGGATATATAATAGTAATTTCAAAGAGAGCAAAAATGTCCCAATATAAATGCATGCAATCCATGTTATCAGTGAGAGTTATATTAAATGATGCCATCCATCATATGTCATCATGATGATTTTAACATGTTTTTGGAAGGAATTAAATTGTTCAAATCTTGAAAACATGTTGAAAATGTGGAAAAGCAAGAAGTTTCACCAGAGATTAGATATCCAAAGCAGAGTTAAATTAAGAACTGCTTATCATATAAATATACCTTATCATTTATCATATTAACCATATTAAGTTTAATTAATAGGATTTCAAATGTTTGAAGATTGCAAAAAAATATCTTCAGTTGATGATTGGTTAAAAGTTAAAATATAAATTAGCATTTCAAAAATCGTTGCAATCAAAGCTACAGTCCATACTCTGAAGTGCGCAAAGGATGACAGCATTCTTCTGTTATTTTCTAGTATTCATATTTTGGTTGTACGTGATATGTGACCATAACAAGTTGCTGCAGAGGTAGATGACAAACAAATATTTCTTGAAAAAATGTGCAATAAATCACACATCATATTACTGACATCCTTTGCAAACTTCAGAGTGTACAAAGTACAACACTGTACATTATAATAATAATAATAATAATAATAATAAATATTGATATCAGCGCAAGTCAATGTTTCGACACATCAAGCATCATTTTCAAGACTGAAAAATATTATAATAACAGAGTGAATATGAATATAAATTAAGACAGTCAAATAATGTAATGAGGGATCTTAAAAAAGTTTTACCTTCAGTTGATAGAGTCACTTTGGACATTTAAAGCAAGATTAAGAGTAACATCTCATTATAATAATAATAATAATAATATTTAACATTGAATACATAAAGCACAAAAAGATATTAGCTAACAGATATTCTTTTGCATAAATTCAAACATTTGAACCTTTTTAATAATAGTATAATTATAATATTCCATTCAATTCAATTAAAACCTTTATCAACTTGATGTATTAGTTATAATTATCATAATTATCAAGGTGATTATGATTATTTATTTATATTTATCCTCTTTAAATTTTTAAGTTAACTTTTATTATAATTATTAAGAGAAAAAAATTGCAAAGTTTGTAACCCCTGATGGATACACAACTATGTTAAGTACAGCAAAATACCTACGGAAATTTCAGATTTATTTTCTTGAACACAGCTTCTAAGGGGGTGTTTACATGCAACTAGGAAGATCCTGGAACCAGGATCTTCCTAGCAGGCAATTCAACCTAGCTGCTATACATTACTGTATTCCATTTACATGGATATCAGTGGTTTTCTTTTGGTTACTAGGATCTTCCTTGCACTAGGATCTTCCTGTCTCACAGATAGTAAGATCCTAGCACTAGGGTTATCCTAGTCCAATGTAAACACCCCCTAAATTTGTTCTCCCCCCTTGCAATAGAACTTTTCATGGTTCTCATACACAACCTCATCCTCAATAGCGTGTACCTGTAACATATTGTTTACAATTTGACTACAGCCTGTGGTAATTTAAGGAATATAATGTACATGACATTGTACACATTCACAAAATTTCATGGTTTGTAGTCAAATTGTAAACAAATATATAACACACTATCATGGCTAAGGTTGTTTGATGAGATCCATGACAAGATCTATTAATAAGCTGAAAATTAACTTTAATTTTATAACATCAAACATACCTGCCACACCTATTCTAGGTGGTGCTGAGATTTTCCGTGGCCGTCTTTCAGCTTCTGGACTTAATGATCCAGATATGCCGTGGAAGTTAGGGCGTGGCTGAAAGGGTGACACCCCTGAAAACTGTCTGTTGATATTCTTTTGGCAGGGTTTACATTTAGTGATGCAGTCAAAATGACAAGCAGTGTCACATACTGAAATAGAAGATTAAGAAAGAACTTATTTTTTTAATTAATGTATAATGTAAAAATACAAAAATTTATGTAGAAATAATGGAAAATATAAAAATGTACTACATAGAAATTTAAAATGTAAAATCATGTGGAAAAAAACTATTAAAAAAAAAATAAGAAAGAACTTGAGAAAATGGTGGTGCCCTTCAAGGAAATAATGGATGGAATATTTGATGGTGGGGATGGTTACACTGTACGTAGTGGTTAGGGATGGACCATAAAAAAATATTGTCTAACATTGAGGGAGAAAATAAACTAGAATTTAGAACTTAAAATTTCCTAAATAGTACAAAATAGTGCTATTAATAATAACAGGTCAATAGAATTATCCATAGAATTAGCATGGAATTGTACTAAATAGTATTACTAAAGTGTTATGTATATTATATCTAATTTTTATACTTTATTCAGTCTTTCAAAACAGACTACACAAAACAGTAAAATATAGACTCAATTGTTCAAAAAGGAATGACTAGTTTAAGTTTAATATATGAATCTAAATCCTAGGTTACTTACCAACACACTTGTAGCCTTGATTTGTAAGACCCCTAGAAATCAATCAAGGTGAAGATAGTTAATATGATATCATTTTAAATAATTATTGCACTTCAGAGCACATGAGAGGAGGGCCAAAGGAAACTTTGAAGAGAGCTTGGAATGGACTGGGTTGGTGGAACTTGAAGGAGGCAAAAGGTGTCATCTCTCATAGATAAGGATGGAAAGATTTGCGCATTCCCAGATTGAACATCCTACGAAGATCCATGAAAAATTGTGGAAGATCCTGGCAAGATCCAGGCATGATCTTACAAGATCTTGGCATGAAACACTCAATCTTCACTGAAAACTTACATGAACTTTCAAGTTCTTGCTAAGATTTAAAAAATTAAGATCTTCCCAAGATCATTCCAAGACATTTACTTGCTAAGGTTTTAGTATGATCTTTAATGGCTTTAATGCTTTAATGTAAATACTCCTTATTCAGTTATCACTATACTAGGAGGTGCGGGTATATGTAGCTGCTACGGCTAAATTACATTCAAATTATATAATTACTAAATAAACAATATATAATAAATAAATGGCTTATAAATAGATAGATAATTAAATTAAACTTTAATTAAAAGGAGGCAAATTAAGAAGATATACGGTAAATAAAAGCAATTTAGCCGGTGCTACAAAAATGGTCGCCATGTTGGATTGTGACCGCTGACCTCTCATCATCTCCAATGATCTTTTCAGATCTTAACAAGATGCTCAATCTGGGAATTGTGTTTACACTCCGCATGGAGCTTGGAGGACATACATATATTTTAATAATGAATAAATCTCAAATAAATCAATGGAATGCTTACCATAAAAGGTTTTGACAAATACTGCAATATGTTGGATTTCCAAAAGTATTCAAATCAAACTTGTGATTTTCTATAAGAAAAAAATATATAAATTCATAAACAAAGTAAAACATATTATTCTATTTTTTAGACAATAGTATAATTATATCATATATACACAATCATGTAACAGGAAAAAAAGTATTTTGATTTTAAAAATATATATCTTGGACTTACTTTGATCAATTCCTGTGAGTTTTAAATTGTCCCTATAAAGAAAGAAGTAAACAATTTTATTATCACACAAAGTAATGAATATTTGAACTGTGACTTGTGGGTATTTCCAATATAGGGACTAGACCAGGATGATCCACTGAACCACGTATGGCTTTCAGGTTTCTGGCCATGATTAGGTTATCTGTTTCCCAATTGTTTGGGTTTGTTGTCATATCCATGCAGCTATATTAGGGAACTTTAGATTTGACAACGAGTACGAGATTGAGTATGAGTACAAGTTAATGAATTCTGCGTTCAAACCATTTTGTTGTCTAAAAAAATGTACTTACATAGCTCGTTTGATTTCATTGACCCATCGTTCTTTCATGTCAACAGTTTTTGTGTACAATGAACAGGAGTTTCTGTCTACATAAAAAGAGAAATACAAACTCAAATACAAATTCAGTATCCCAGTTACAGACAGATCATTTTATAATATTTTGATTGAGGGGTGGGTGGGTGAAATTTGCTCAATTATTTTCTCCTTAACTCAAGTGCTGCAGAATATTATAAAATAACTTTTTGAAATCACATATTCTGATTGGTTGAGTGTGTTTTATGAGAGCACACAGCATTCGTGTTTGCACGTTGATCAATTTGTATTTTATAAAAGAAATAGAAAACTTGCTTTCTGTGCTGTATGCAGTTTTATTATATATTTGAGATACTACGCGCGTTGTGATTGGTCGAGCACTGTGCTTTATAGGTGAACGGAGCACAGTTGTGACGACATCATCACGAATCTCTGTCACGCACCGAACTCGATTTCTTTCAAGCTCTGGCAAAATTAGAAAACAAAACACTAAAATAAGATATTTTAAATCAGGAAATATTGAGAATCAGCCTATTTTCACACAGAAATACAATCTATTGTTTATATTTAGAAGGCAAAGTGAAGTTTCAAAAGAAAAAAACGTAAAATACAACCAAAAAGTCACCAAAAAACAAATCGCAAAATATATAGGACTCAAAACCGGCCAAATATAAAATTACACCAAACTTGATGATTTCAAGACTTCTACAAAAAGCATAGCTTTCCAAACGATCCCTAAATATTGCATTCTCTAACAAAAACAACTTTGAGCATGTTTTTGCTGAAAAAAATTAAGATTACTATCAGTTTCAGCAAACGGTTTGCTTGGGACGAACAGTTGGTGAAAATTTGTCAAAAGGACTGCAAAACGGCATAAATTTAAAACACATATGCTCCATGAGAACAAACTGGCATTTATTACAATTTTTTACTTACAGAAAAGTGATTTCCATTCATCGTTTATCCATAAAAACTTGTTTTTATCGGCCTTTTGCAGTCCCTTTTGCATAGATTGAATTTCATTCGCACAAGTGTAGCGTGGCGTGACAGTGTTATAGGAGACCGAAATAGGAAACCAAGACGGTAACCAATCAGCGCTCGAGAACTCACATGAATGTTAGTAGGGAGAATTTTGAACAAGAATCAGTAACTTAATCGATAAAAAACGTGAAATTAAAGTGATTTAAGCTTAAAATAAATGAGCAAATATATAATAAAACAAATAGAACAGTCTTTTCCGTGCTCTGTTCAGTTATAAAGCACTCAGAAAGTGAAGAGAGCACTCAAGAAGTGAGGAGAAGCACTCGCTTTCAGCTCGTGCTTCTCCCATCACTTTTCTTTTGTGCTCTCGTCACTTTCATTGTGCTTTATTTAAGGAGGCTCGAAATGGTTTTTTGACCGAGCGCGCGTGCGTGCGCAATATCGCCAATTTTACAAGACCCCTCTGACGCGTACAAAATGTATTTCTATTGATAACAACACAATTAAATGGTAAATTTTTTTTATTTTTTGGCATTTTGTTCCAATTAATGTTTAGATTTAGTAGGTCTTTTTTAAGAAAAATCTGTAATGAAAAACCATTTATATCTAGAAAAAATCATTTTTTAAATATTTTAAAGGTTTCGCATTAGATTTTTTTTATTTTTCCTCAGTTGCAAGAACATGTAGGGAACTAGACATGTACAAGTTTTAAAAAACTTTCACCAAAAGGATTTGGAGATGTCAGCTTTAATAAAAGAATTAAAGGTCTTTTTTACAGCAGCCTGCTGTTGTCATGACAACGTCAAACGCAATAATTTAAAACAAATTGATTTTCTAGATCCATAAGCTTTAAAATGATATATCGGTTAACTGTATAGTTTCACAATAATGCTGCATAATATGCAATATAAAGTAGGTATATTGATATATACAGAAACCATTTCGAGCCTCCTTAAGCAATAGAAGCCAGTTCCTATGACTCTACCGGTGAAATAGAGCACGCGGGGTGTTGGGAGAAACACGAGAAAAGTTATAAAATCACGAGCTGAAAGCGAGTGATTTTATAACTTTTTCGAGTGTTTCTAACAGCATCCCAAGTGCTCTATTTCACTGGTAGAGTCATAGGAACTGGCTTCTATTGCTTTTATAATATAGCAATGCTGGTTTTCCGTAAAAACGTAGTTTTATTTGCTGATTAAAATTGTAATTCTCCAAACTAACACCAGTGCCCAATGAACCATTCACAATCAGTGTACTATTGTGCAATCGACCAAGGTGTGTTCACTTTCTTCCCGTGCCGACTGACACACAGCAATTTATCACACTGAGAAAAAAACAGTTTGAACAAGACAAGCTTGCTGTGTACAACGTTTTCGAGTTAAAAAGAACAAAGACCACATCTACAAGATTACTTAGGCTGCTGAAAGTATGTATTTATTTACTTTTAATCAAACGTTTGCAGGTTTAAGGTTTATAAGTTTCTGTTTTTATTTTGACGAGACAATTGAAAGATAATTGTAAATCTGCCTTTTTGATTGCCTTTTTGTTTGCATTGCTTGTTTTCAAACATGGTTTATTTATAAGAATAAAAAACTTGAAAGCACATTTATAATTCTGTAATTGATTGTGTGTTTGTTTGTTTTTATAAAACAAAATATAATATTTTGCCGTCGATAAATTCAACGAACTATTTGTTCAAGATTAATCGAGTTCAATTGCAAAAAAATCTCACTTATTCACTATGAAATTATCTTCATATGTCAAGGATAAAATGAAGTAAAAATTATTGCCACTTTGAAACGCTGTTTTCCTTTTGTTTTTGTTTGTTTTGATCAAATTCAACTTTTGACTTCCAACTTTACAGTTTGTCTAAAGGCGGCGTATTTTCAAAGCCATGTCTCTGATTTTTGTCACCTTTGAATTGCATTTCATTGCACCGTAGGCTTCAGGGTTTAGGTTTATACCAGAAAGTTCACAAGATGGAAAGTCTTTTTACATTTTAATAGCCGTTTTTAGTAGATGTAGTAGCTTTAATATAACAGAACAACTCTTATTAAAATTGTGAGCTGTCAATCAAAAACCATGTCTCTACCGGTGAAATAGAGCATAGCTTTTTTGAGTGAATCAACCAATCAGAGCTTACGTACTATCTAAGCTATATTATAAAACTGAACAGAGCACGGAAAAGCCTGTTCTATTTGTTAAATAAAGCACTTGGGGATTGTCAGAACACTCCGCTTCGTGTCGTGCTTGTCTTAACAGTTCTCTAGTGTTCTAACTACCCTGGGTGCTTTATAACTGCACACAGCAAGCGCGCATGTTTTCTACTTCTTCATTGTTTCATGGTGCCAGGAGCTTGCATGATATTTATGAAGCATTACATTCCTAGGCGAAGTTTAAGGTCTCAAGCTATTATTAGAGCAGCCAATATACAATCTGAAATGTTATGGCTTAAGATCATTTTCTGTATGTGCTCCCACATTGTGGAACAAACTTCCAATCACAATTAAGGACAGTCCCACAATAATGACATTTAAATCTAAGTTAAAGACTTATTTATTTAAGATTGCATTTAATTTGTAATTTATAGTTATAAGTATAATCCAATTGTAACTATATTTTTATATTATTGTAATTAATTAACTTGTCTCACGAGACAAGCGCATTTGGGCATTTTGAAAATGCGCTTTATAAATAAAGTTATTATTAGTTATTTTGTGATGTTCCACAACACTTTTTATGTATCAACCTTGCTCAATTTGTTGGACAAACACTGTTATTCCATATAGAATCCCATATCACATAAGAAACGTGCGCGCTGATTGGCTGAAACGCAAACCGGATGAGAGGGTATTCAGAGTGATATTCAACGCTCAGAAAGCTGAATACCACGATATATAGGGATCCCGCTCGATAAATTTTTGATAAATGTAGGTTTTCTCATTATTTTCCGTGCATGAAAAAGATAAATCAACCAAGCAAGTAATTTTAACTTCAAATGATTAACTTGCTAATAGACGAATTTTGCATTAAAAAAGAAGAAATATTTTTCCTGCGACCATAGCTCAGCATGAAAAGCGATCATTTTCTTTCGCTTCGCTTACTTAGTTTTTAATTGCTATTTTTCACGACTTGAACGGCAATTTTTCAACCAAAGACAACATTTTTAATCATCAAATTACTTTTCTAGAGTTGTGGAACACCAACTAAACAGCCAGACAATTTCAAAACGGGTATTAATGAGCTTTATTTTCAATTTCACGGGTAGTTTGCAAACTTAAACCTAAAGTTTACACTGAATTACAATACAAACATAAGCCAGAAAAAAACTTAACTTATAGAGCTAATTGTTTGTGATTCAAAAACTCTAAGCTTTGAAAATATTTATTGCAGTCCTAGTTTCAGTGTAAAAGTTTGAGAATTTTACTCATCTTCGGCGTTTTTGATTGAAATGAAGCAAACACTTTACTAAAAAAAGATTTGTAATGTTTTAGCCTTTTCTTCAAAACTTAGTTTTAACTGAAATCGTTTAAAAGAAAAAAACATACCTAATCATGCATGATTTGTAGCCAACAGTCGGCTTTTGAGAGGATTTTGTTGTCGGTTTAACTTTCATGAAAAACATCTTCAGTTTGCTTTTTCCTTCGTCGTTGCATTGTAGCTGAATCCATTGCCAATCCATTCCGAATTTCAAGTGTAAAGTCCTTACTTCTTCATTGATAGCTTTAGTAGAGAACTCTGTTTAGATTTGTATATATGTGCTTCCTAACAGACTTGAATTGATCATCGAAAAACAAGTAATTTTATCACCACAAGGTTGATTGAAATGATGGTACATTTCACTCAATCGTCGTTTAGCAGATTTCTTTTCGCTTTCTCATTGGCTAAGCGCACGCTGAGCTACAAAATGGCTTTTTAGTCGCGCGTAATAAAATTTACTTTTGTTAAAAAAAACTTCACATTACAATAAAAACCATGTCGGTATGGGATTCAAGGAAAATTCATTGTCCGACTCGGAAATTCCACATTAAATTCACTTGTAAAGACGATATCGCACTCTTCACTCCGCGCACTCCGCGATTCGTGCGATATCGTCTTTACTCGTGAATTCAATGTGGAATTCCACTCGTCGGCCAATGAATTTACCTATAGTATTCACATTGTGATTTCTTCATGGCATATACACTACTGCAGTGCAAAATGCATATGCAATATTCAATAAAGTCAAGGTCAACCTTTTTGAAATAGGTATAATTCATCTTCAGTTGGTATTTTAAAATATATACAGCAATATTTACTCCCCATAACTAGCTTGTACATTATTTAAAATTGAATGTACTTAGAATAAAATAACTAATTATTATTCATTTTACATGACCCAAAATGCAATTTGGTCTTGCAATGCACTATCCAGTATCCAGTTGTGTTATGCAGTATTCAAGGTTTTTTGAAATAGCTGTTTACAAGTAGTATGTACCTGATTCAGGTGATTCTCCCTTCATGCTCCACCCATGCAAGAACTAAAGAATAATAAAAGAAAGAAATACCCTTGATATGTATGCAAATAATCATGAGCCAAGCTTAGTAATACAAGGATTCAAACTTATTAATACAAAACACATGCTCCATGTATACAAGAACTAAGAAATGGAGATAAGGGGTGGGGTGGACCCTTAGATAATTGATGGGGGGGGGGGTGTTCAGGAAAAAAAAAAGTTGAGCACAGCATTACCGAAGAAATTAAAAAATTATTTTTGCAAGTTGAAAAAACAAATTCCTGCACAACTACAAAGGTCAAAAAATTCCTGCACACAACTCCCCCCCCCCCCCCCCCCCCCCCCCCCAAAAAAAATATCATGGTCCGTCTCTAAACCATGCATTTCAATGAAGTTAAAATTAAGATTACCATACCAAGCATTTTTCCATTTTAAGATGGCTAGTATATCAGGTTTTATTGTTTTTTCACTTGATAAACCCGAAACAATGTGCATTACTTATTTTCAATTGTTAAATTTTATACTACTATTGTTTGGATCATTTTGGAATTACAACTGAAATTGTTAACACATGGGTAGATAGAAACAAATGTTGTGAAGTTGCCAAAGGTAGCCCAATTTACCCTGGCTGCCAGGGTCTAGTTTCTACTGAAAACAACCAAGAGAAATTTGTAGACATTTCCCAAGTGTTTTACATCTTAGCAAACCAAATGACTGAGCAACCTTTAGCAGACCTAGACAGACTGTTTGACAGTTGGTTAATGCAACACTAATCAACAAATTCATGGGCTTTTGCACCATGTTGTATTTAATATACTGACCTTCCCTCTTCCTGGCCCAAAGGTAAAGTTTTCTTGTAATTCAAAATATTCCAGGAATAGTGTTGCTTTATGGTGGTATGTGTCTCCCTGTAAATTTCATAAACAATATTGAATGATAAAATTTCATAAGTATTTAATTATTATTATTATCATTATTATCATTAAGGTCTACAGAACCTGGATACATTGTGCATGACAACAATGCCAAAATGATTTAATGGTATGCAATATCGATAAGATTATCTACTGGGGGGGATACTAAAATTTGAGACCCACCATGATGCCAAGACCCTTGTTTTGAACATCCCAGACCAAGATTTTAAGGTTTTTCAAAAAACTGAGGCCAAGAGTTAACTTTTTAGAGAAATTATGGGGGAGAGGGGAAGGAATCCGAGTTGAACAAAAAAGTTAAATTACAGTTACGTTCTACAATGCTACATTTGGTTCTCATCAAGTTACCTTGTGTTTGCAAATTATTAGTGATCTATCAAACAGAAATGCATATCTACAATAAAGGAGAAACAATCATTATTAGACATTATAAAACATTTGAGATACTACCGGCGCTCTGATTGGCTGACTACACTGTTTTATCAGAGCATAGAAGCATATTCAGCAAAAAAAGTTCAAGGACCTAGCCAATTTCATAAATTTTTGAAGCCACTCCAAGACCTGGCAGATTTCATAATGTCAAATGTCAAATTTTGGGCACTGCATAAATGTGCATCCACACTTTTAGGCCAATAGTATATCACTGGTTGAGATGGTTGCTTTAATTACCTTTTCTTTGGTGGTCTATCACTGATTTTTACTTGGACTTCACCATCTTTGATAAGATGTCCAAACTTGAATAAATCTTCTCCCTAACATCAGATATTAGAGAGATTAGCACTTTAAGCTAACAAATGGAAGATTACTGACAGAGAATATAATTGACTTACAACTTCGCTGGCCAGACTGTACGTAGATGGACATAAAAAAGAAAGCAATAGATTAATCAATGTATATCTATCAAGGGCATCTGAAAAAGTGCAGAAAAAAACCTTGGGGAAAAGTGCACTCTCACACTTTTTCAGATGCCTTGTCTATCAAGAGCATTGATGATGCACATTGAAAACTGATGAAATACTTGTAATTTAGAGCATCGACAAATAACATAAACTTTTTGTTCTGACCTGTTTTGAATGTCCCTAACTGTTTTCTGGTTTTCATCATCACGTTTTACTTGATTGATATAAGTGGCCACATCCTACAAAGGGCAAATACAACCATTAGTGTTTAAATGTTTAGTGTGACAGGTAATAATAATGGTTATTAAATCCAAATGGTAAATAACTACTAGATCAAAAACAATAAAACCATGAAATTAAAACAAAATTTGTTACTAACTAATTGTTTCTATTTAGTGACTATTTTGCCACTAGAGCAAAAACACTAGAACCATGAAACAAAATTGTTAGTGTGTAATAGTTTTTATTTAGCGACTATTAGTTACTATAAAAGACAAGTAAAGTTTCCTTTTGTATATTTTGAGGTTTCTGGTTGAGTGATACTGACTAAATAGTCACTAAATAAAAACTATTAGTTAGTAACTATTTTGTTTTTATTTCATGGTTCTAGTGATTTCGCTCTATCACTCAACCAGAAACATTGAATACAGAAGGAAACAATACCTCATTACAACTTTACTTGTCTTTGATAATGACTAATAGTCGCTAAATACAAACTAGCTATACATACTGTTACACAATAACTAGTAATTTAATTTTCTTTCATGGATATAGTGCTTTTGCTCTATTGGCAGTAAATACAAGTCAATGACAGTGCTATACCTGTATAGATATAGTGCTTTTGCTCTATTGGCAGTAAATACAAGTCAATGACAGTGCTATACCTGTATAGATATAGTGCTTTTGCTCTATTGGCAGTAAATACAAGTCAATGACAGTGCTATACCTGTATAGATATAGTGCTTTTGCTCTATTGGCAGTAAATACAAGTCAATGACAGTGCTATACCTGTATAGATGCTAGTGCTTTCTCTAGTCCTGCTCTATCAGGGTGAATTGGTTTAGTTTCCTTGATGAGATGCTATGAAAGAATAAATGTTGAAAAAATAAAAGAATGAATGAATAAACAAATAAATATTAAATTAAGAAATTAAGAATAAATAAATGAATGAATAAATAAACAAATTAAAAATTTAGTTTATATATTTTAAAATAAAAGTAAATAATATGAATAATTGTCTTCTCATGTGTCACATTTATTGTGTCACTCTTAAATTGTAAATTGTTTGTTTATTTTTTCTCTATTAGTTATCAATATCGTGTGTCACATTTATTGTGACATCCTTAATTGTAAATTTTGTGTGTACACCTACTTGCAGTAAGGTTGTCATACAAAAATATACATTTGTTATAAAGAAAATAGAACATTTGTGATTTAGTACGATAGGAATTGATTAAAAAAAAAAAAGAAGATCACTCAAGCTGAACTCTCTCTTTTGTCTTTTAATTAATTCCTTTCGCACTAAATCACAAATGTTCCATTTTCTTTGTGACAAATGTTCTATTTTGTATGACAACCTTACTGCAAGTAGGTGTATATGTGTTAATTGTTAATAAAAAAAATAAAATATAAAAAATAAATTAATAAATATTAAATAAACAAATTAAGAATCAATAAATGAATAAATGAATAAAAATAAATAATCAAATAAATAAATATTTGAATGAATAAATAAAAATTAAAAAAAAAATGTAGGTAGATAGATAGATAGATGAATGAATGAATAAGTAAATAAATAAATAAATAAATAAATATATAAATATATAAATGAATGAATGAATAAATAAATAAATGAATGAATGAATATTAAATAAATAAATAAATATATAAATAAATAAATAAATAAATAAATAAATAAATACATAAATAAATAAATGAATGAATAAATAAATGAATGAATGAATGAATATTAAATAAAGAAATAAATAAATAAATAAATAAATAAATAAATAAATAAATAAATAAATAAATAAATAAATAAATAAATAAATAAATAAATAAATAAATGAATGAATGAATGAATGAATAAATAAATAAATAAATAAATAAATAAATAAATAAATAAATGAATGAATGAAAGAATGAATAAGTAAATAAATAAATAAATTATTGTCCAGTGCTTTAGTTACTTACAGATATTAATAGTGGATATTTGAGAACTCTTTGGAATGGTACTACCAGTAGTGAACGTAATGAAAACTTGCTCTTGGCATTATTCTGACATTCCTAATTCACAAAATATAGGGAAAACAAAATTAGTTGAACAACACATCCTGGACAGAACATTGCTTGACCCCCACCCCTCAAACATCTCATGGGCCCTTATGAAAGACACCGTATATATATTAGTTGAACAAAATATCCAGAACAGAACATTGCTTGACCCCCACCCCCAAGTATCTTATAGTCCCTTATGAAAGACACCGTATATATATTAGTTGAACAAAATATCCAGAACAGAACATTGCTTGACCCCCACCCCCAAGTATCTTATAGTCCCTTATGAAAGACACCGTATATATATTAGTTGAACAAAATATCCAGAACAGAACATTGCTTGACCCCCACCCCCTCCCCCCCAAATATTTTATGGTCTCCCTTATGAAAGACACTGTAAATCAGAGATTTGATCATTGATAATGTCCATGTATTTGCATACCTCTAAAACCTCTTTTACTTTGACATTACTTCTTGATATTTCATCAATCTAGAAATAAGGAAATATTTTAGTCATTGATATTTTTAAAAGCATGTACTAAATAACTTGATTAAAGTAGCTTTGCTTATGATATGTAATACAAAAACTAATGCAAGTAAGTTTGATTGAATCCATTTTCTTGACGTTTCGACGCCATCCAGCGTCATTTTCAAGAGTACATTAATGTACATGTAAAAAAAATTGTATAAACAACATGGCAAATATAGAAAACTTACATGTATTTGGGCATCTGGCATTCTTGCACAGAAATCACCATACTTTAAGAAATCATCTTTCTGCAAAAAACACAATAATGAAAAATATAAGATTATTTGAATCACAATATGGCAACCTGTTACTGTTCTAACTTGAATGCATGGCTACAATCTGGACAAAAAAAGTTGCAAATCTTTTAACAATTCATCATTATTTGCATCAAACTATAAAGGAGTGCCCTCATCCCCAGCCCCCTTACCAGTCAATGTTGATATGGTAACATTGATTTAGGGGTAAGGGGTTTTTTGGCAGGTTTTAGGTACTCCAAAATCACATTTTGTCAACATCCTTCTCCAAAGTTGTAGCCTAGGGTTCACATTGGCAAAAAATATGGGTTTTCACATAATTATATGAGAGGTTAGCCAGCTAGAAATGTGTCTTTTTGTCAACCCTAATAGATTAACTTACAGATTCAATAAAGACGTTACTTAGGTCTGATGATTCTAGGTTGCAGGCTCTCTCCAACTTGAGATGAAACTTGGTATGTAGCACATGTAGCTCCTAAATAAACAATAGTTAAGTACATAGGTTTAGTTTAATAGACAGGTAGATTTAAAAGTAAACAGGACTGCTAACTGGAAGCGTGAATCCATGTTCATGATTCTATATTAGTTACTATTCTCACCTCTATATTCATAAATATCTTGCTTCTATCTTCTTTAGACATAATATTCTTTAATTTTTGGCTTTGGATAAAGTTCTGAAAAGAAGAGAAAATTGTTGTATTTTTTTAACAATTTGTTGAATATGTAGAATACATTAGAGAAAATATGCTTGGATATATATACATGTACACATACACATATTTCCAAAAATCGTTGTCACAGCCAAAGCTACAGTCAATACTCTGAAGCCTGCAAAGGATGTCGGTGAGATGAACTGAATGCGTGATTTATTACACGCTTTTTAAAGAAATATTTGTTTATGAATCATCTCTATCACAGTGACTGCAAAACTTGTTATGTTCATATACCACAAACACTTATAACCAAAATATGTTTAACTTATGAATACATCGATAACAAGAGTAGAAATACCAACATCCTTTGCAGACTTTAGAGTGTGGACTGTGGCTTTGTTTGCGATTTTTGAAATAGGTGTATACATATAAAATTAATGAATGAATATTTATAACACATGACTTAACAAAGGATTGACTGAATGAATGAATGAATGAAGGCAGGAGATTGCATATTAAGTAAAAAAATAATTAATCGAATCAATCAATCAATCAATCAATCAATAGAAACAAGATTGTTCCATTCAATGTATGAAAGAATAAATGGATGAAATTACAGTCAACGCACTTCACGCATGAACACATTTTGAACGATTATTTGAATATTCAAAATCAATATTCCAATATTCACACAAGCAAATGAAATATGACATGAATTTCTTTTTCTGGATCATACATATTTTCAACTTTGAAATTAAAGATTCGAATATTCATTTCAAATAATCAAATGTTCATTTAATTTGTATAATAATTATTGAATATTCATTTTGAATAATCAAATATTTATTTTGAATGATTGAATGTTCATTTTGAATGATCGAATGTTCATTTTGAATAATTGAATGTTCATTTTGAATAATTGAATATTCATTTTGAATAATCGAATATTGTTTTCAAAAGTTTAGTGTTCATGTGTGAAGTGTGTTGACTGTAATACATGAATTGAAAGAAACAATATTAAATAAATGAATGAATAAATGAAGAATGAATGAATACATAAATGACTATGCAAAATATTGAATAAATGAATAAATAAGTGAAAAATGATTGCAAGAGTGAATGAATAAATGAATGAAGGCATGAATAAAGGAATGGATGAATAAATGAATAAAAGTGAATGAATGAATTAATGAAACTTTTGATTACTGTCAATCGATATTGTAATTATAAGTGTATGCCGTGAGCATATAAAATTCAGGGTTTTTTTTATTTTTAACAATTCTATGGAGTGATTTATAATAATTACTCAGTACAAATTAAAGAAAATTTACAACACTAAACATTTGGATCACCCAAAGGGGAAAGCGTGAATGGGACTCTTGATCTAAGTCCCACTTATTTCTCTATTTGAGCTTGCTCATCTTAAATTTAATAAATACTTGTTGAATATTATAAAATACAAATGTCACGAGCAAAATTAGTTGTAGACAACTTATCATTCAACTAATTAATTACTAAATAATCAATAGAAACATCAAACTTACCTGTACTATCATACGCAAGGCTTCTACATAACCTTTCTCTGTCTCTAGTATTTCTGTTATTACATATTTTCGTTTTTCTTCCTGTGATGACTGTCTTGTTGGTTTCTTAAAACAAAAACAACAAACACTGTCACTACAATACTTGGTAATTACAGAGTACACAGAAGTGATACCAAGGGAAAAAAGAAAGAAAATGGAAGGGAAATAAACAAACAAAGAAACAAAGAAAGGAAGGAAAAAAGGAAGGAAAAAACAAACAAACTAATAAGTAACGAAAGAAATAAAGGAAGAAACAAATAAACAAACTAATAAACAAAACAAAGAAAGAAAGATAAAAGGAATGAAGAAACAAACCAACAAACTAATAAACAAAAAAGAAAACAAAGAAAGGGAGGAAGAAACAAATGAAGTAAGGAAGAAACAAACAAGGAAACTAATAAACAAAAACAAACAAACAAAGATAAAAGGAAGGAAGATTAAAAGAAAGGTAGAAACAAACAAACAAACTAATAAACAAATGCCATAAAATAAAAACATTATCAATTGAAAGTAAATATAAACAATGTCATCTTGATACCTGTATATACTGTACTGATAGTATGTCAGCATATATTTTATCATCCTCTTCAATATTAACAACATCATAGGGGTTCTCTTCTTCTGCAATATCCCGACTCCTGCAAGAACCAAAGAGATCATTGCATTCAATACAAGATGTAATGAGTGCTCATAAAGTGCATTTTAATTGGTTATGAATGCATATTTTTAAATTATACAATTTAATATCTGGCTCTGAAAATTATTATAATCATTGTCTTTGACATTATAATATTTTAAGATTTATTATGTCTAATGATTCATAAAATGTTTTACAATCAAAATGCTACTTAAATACATACACCTACTTGCAATAAGTTTGTCATACAAAATAGAACATTTGTCACAAAGAAAATAGAACATTTGTGATCTAGTGCAAAAGGAATTAATTAACTAAAAAGACAAAAGAGAGAGTTCAGCTTGAGTGATCTTCTTTTGTCTTTTAATCAATTCCTATGATCATACTAAATCACAAAATAATAAAATGTTCTATTTTCTTTATAACAAATGTATATTTTTGTATGACAACCTTACTGCAAGTAGGTGTATTAGAAAAGAGTACTTAACACATAATAATAATATTGTGTTATTTTAAAGGATTGATGAACTACGGTATTTTTTCCTGTTTCAGCTCACATTTTTTGCTTTTGAAGACATAATTTATTCATTTATTCAACTTTTTGTTATTAATATTTGAAGGATTATTTCACAGTATTTTGGAGTAAAAAGTTGAAAAATATTGATTAAAATAGATGTAGTCTGTGTAACAAAAACTAATTTTTCTAGGTTAATGCGGTTTTCAACTTTCTGAGAAATCAGACATTCCAACGGTTAGTTGTGAAACATGTTTTTGGCTGCTGTCAATCAAAATCATATAAGGTGCCAAGTAATTAGCAGCAGACAAAAATGTATTTCATAACTAGCCGTTGGAATATCTGAGTATGCAGAAAGATGAAAACTACAGTAAGAAGGTGCATGATAAAATTTACACATATTAAAATACAAATTTTGAAAATGATTTAGCACAAGATTTATGATTGTCAGTAGCAAATGTTGTATTATGAATCCCATCTGTAACATTTATTTATCAATTAAAATAGCTAATTTAATATAAACCAAGTGAAATTTAATAATTAAAAGACAAATGCTATGATTATAGATCTATAAATTATAACACTTAAAGGGCACTATCATTATAGAGTACATAATATATTGAAAGCATGAAACATAAATAGTACTAAATAGTGATATTTTATGCTAATTATATTGTTTAATTAGCACTATTTAGTACTTATTAGTACTACTTGTTTCATGGGTATATTACTTGCACTCTGACTTGTACAAAAAGACAATTAACTTACAGAGCGATTTCTTCAAGATTAGAGTAGATATCTTCATCCTCATAATGAGAAGGGTCCACATTAACTGCCGAACTTGGTGAGAATGGCCTGAAAGTAAAAATAATACTTAGCACACAAGAGTTCACAATGGTCAGAAATGGTATAATTTCCTCCCAATGGGTCCACAGCTTTGTGTAAAATTCTCCAAATGTAAAAAAATTTGGCATGAAGATAGTTTGAGGAAATCTGCATTCAACGGTATTTGTGTCTCACTTGTGATTGGCAGGATGACGTCATAACTGATGTATCAATTTGGCATAAAATTTGGAACTGAAAATGTTCTATGCTAAAAATGATGCATTTAAATGAAAACCCCATCTAAATCCGATGAATGGTTCAAAAGTTATCACTATAATTAAAGAAACTCAAATTTCCCGCCAAATGTGAAAGAATGTAACAAAATGACCATATATGGTCAAAATTAAGGGTATTTACACAGCTAATACTAACTATAAACATAGTCAGATGGAAACAAAGTGAGTAATGCATTAAAACAAATTTGTAGTTTTTTTTACTTAGGATATTTTTTGTCACGTGGTGTATTACGTCATGAGGTACAGAAGTATAAAGTAATAACGTAATACACCATGTGACAAACTCACTTTGTTTCAATCTGACTATGTTTATAGTATTAGCTGTGTAAATACCCTTAATTTTGACCATATATGGTAATTTTGTTACATTCTTTCACATTTGGCAGGAAATTTGAGTTTCTTTAATTAGTGATAACTTTAGAACCATTCATCGGATTTAGATGGGGTTTTCATTAAAATGCATCGTTTTGAGCATAGAACATTTTCAGTTACTTTTTAAATCAATTTCAAAATTCAATTTCAAAATTTCTGTCAATCACAAGTAAGACATTAATGCTATTAAATGCAGATTTCCTCAAACTATCATATTGCCAAATTTGGTTACGTTTAGAGAATTGTACACAAAGTTACACAAAGAAATAGACCCAGTGGGAGGAAATTATACCACTTCTGACCATTGTGGTTAGCCTTTGAAAACCACTGTTTATTAAGTTAGAAGTTGAACTTCAGTAATTACTAACTAAAGTTAAGCCACAGGGGCTAAGAAGCATACATTGCTAAACTATTTCACAACATACACTGTAGATATAACTCCTGGTCACAACCATGATAGTAATTTCTACCATCAAGACATGTACCAAGCTATAATCAGGGTTCGTGCTGATGTCAGTAAACAAAATCTAAGGAGTTTTCAAGGAGTTTTCAAGGACCAAAAAGTAATTTTTAAGCACTTTTTGTGACAACTTTGATATACGAAAATTTACGAATTTACGAAAATGGTGTGCAATACTAGAATTTTTACTTAACTTTAATCTGCAATTTTTACCCTACTTTTAGGGTTTAGCTAGAATTAAGGAGTTTTTAAGGAGTTTTTGCTGATTTTCTAAAATTCAAGGGCTTTTCAAGTGCCCTTAAAAATGTATATCAAATCTAAGGAGTTTTCAAGGAGTTTAAGGAGTAGCACGAACCCTGTATAATTTATGTAGGACACAAGACTTTGTCTTCCAATTGAAAGTATAAAAACTTGTAGCTATAAAAACACTTTTATTCCTTGATCATTTGAAGTTCTTAACATGTCCCGACACATTAAGTCTTCTTAATATGTGTACAGATCTATAGAATCTATAAGTATAATTCTATAATAATAGTCTTGCAATTTAATAATTAAAAAATTATTTTGATAATTTATCTTATTTATTTTCATATTTATAGTACACTTATAGTATATTTATAGGTTTTCAACTTTCTGGGAACTCAGACATTCCAACAGCTAGTTGTGACATACGTTTTTAGCTGCCTTCAATCAAAACTAGTTAGTTGATATACCTTTCAAATCCTTGATTGACAGAAACGAAATACATATTGCACTAATAGCCATTGGAATGTCTGCGTTTGCAGAAAGATGAAAACTGCAGTAAGATCAAAACAATGAAAAACTGACAATTGATTAAGTGTGAGCCCACGAAAATGAAGACCTTGCTTGGGCTTTGTTGTAAAAAAAAACACATGTTCAATAGTTAATAGTATGGTATGTCATGTGATTTACCAGGATAATAATGATGTCAACAGTTGGTCAAAATGTTATACACCTATTTCAAAACCTATTTTTAGTTGTACGTGTTTGTGTTATAGAATCTTTTAATAAGTCCCGAAGTGTTGTGTTTTCCGCGCTTGACGTCAAATTATTTTCAATTCCTTTCATATTATACAAATATCAAAAGAATAAATTTGACGTGAAGCGAGGAAGAAAAAAAAACACTTCGGGACTTATTAAAAGGGTCTATATGACCATAACAAGTTGTTATAGCGGTAGATGATGAAACAAACATTTCATTAAAAAACGTGCAATGAATCACAAATTATGTTGATATAACCAACATCCTTTGCAGGCTTCAGATTGTGGACTGTAGCTTCAGCTGCAACAATGATTACTGCAATAGGTGTATATTTGGTACTCACTCTATCCCTGTCCGAAGTGCTACTGGAGTGTGAGAAAGCTTTGATAATGTATTCACAACCTAATAAATTATAACACAAATAAAGTTAATGGTGATGATGATGAATAATTTTTAATGATGATAATATTTGATTATGATAATGATGGTGGTGATAATGATGAGGCAGTGGTGAAAATAATGATGATGATGATGATGAATAATGTAAATGGTGATAATATTTGATTATGATAATGATGGTGGTGATAATGATGAGGCAGTGATGAAAATAATGATGATGATGAATAATTTTTAATGATGATAATAATTAATAATGATGGTGGTGAAAATGATAAGCTGGTCATGAAAATAATGATAATTTTTAGGGTAATGACTCATGATGGTAGTGATGATGATAATAATAATACTTGATCATGATAACGAATGAAGACAATGCATGACAATGTTGATGATAAAAAATAATGATGATGATTAATTGATCCTGGTTTTGATGTTGTTAATGATAATGATATTTGATTATGATAATGATGGTGATAATTCGATCCTGGTTTTGATGTTGTTAATGATAATGATGACAATAATTCATGATGATAACAATGATAATGTTGATGATGAAAATGATGATGATGAATCAATCCTGCTTACAATGACGATAATGACAATGATGATAATGATTGTTTATTATGATAATGATGTGGACCTAGTTATTAAAATAATGATGATGGCAATGATAATAATGATGATGATAATAATAATAATGATGATAATAATGATGATGATGATGATGATGATGATTAATTGATCCTGGTTATGATGGTGTTAATGACAATGATGATAATGATATTTGATTATGATAATGATGGTGATAACATTTATTAAAATGAATCATGATGATGATGAATCAATCCTGCTTATGATGTTGATAATGGCAATGATGATCAATTTTATTATGATAATGTGGTGATGACAATAACGATAATTTGTGTATGATTATGATCGTCGTGGAGAAATAAGCAATTTATGTAATTGCAATTATAGAAGCCCGAAAAAAATCTTTCTCCGCGACAATCATAATCATACACAAATCATATAACCGCGGATCAGACCCACATATATACAATAATGATAATGATGATGATTATAATAATGATCCTGATTATGATGTTGATAATGACAAAGATGATAATATATTTTATTGTGATAATGAGAGTGATTACAATAATGATAATGACAATGATAACAATATATTTTATTGTGATTATGATATAGTGATTACAATAATGATAATGATGATGATGGCAATGATGACAAATATATTCGATTATGATGACAATGGTGATAATTAGATGAGCAATGAATTGACATTTCATAAGGAGATGCTATTTTTGAAAACTTTTATGTACATATTTGTCTTATGATTTGTGATAATTCATTGATCCACCAATGTCATTATCATTTGCTTATGACTAATTTCAACCAAAACAGTTGATATCCTGATTATTCTTTTTTTGTTAAACATTGTTGTTTTTGTCACAAATATAATTGCAAGTTATTTCAGCCATGACTATCACTATGACTATGGCAAAAAAATCTTATTAATAACTCAAAATTGATAAAAACAAAACAAAAATGTTTTGAAAACAACAAAAATCTCGATGACAAAACTCAAGTATTTTTGATATTGGACAAAAACAAATTATCACGCAATAAATTCCAATCAAAATCATTAATTTTAGAATGTGATAAGAATGTGAGTTGAGTTAATTAACACTACACAACAAAAGAATATGTTTAAACTACATGCTTAATAACATACATAGCTATTTAGTTTATTATGATCGTGACCACGCTTCGCTGTGTGGCAGCATACTAAACAAGATTAGCCTCAAATTTCCTTAAACAAAACTACTATTGTAACGAGATTACAAAGTTTAAACTCGAATCAATATTGTTCAGCTATTTTATTGACGTTTCAGTTGAAGCTGTCTTATAAGAAGCTCACAAATCAAGCATAAATTAAAGTATAATTTACGTAAGAGTAGAGCGATAGCCAGCAAGTTTTGATTGCGTCTATATAATAAAATTAGTTTAGCTCATTACCTTAGCGAAGTCCGAAACATCGTATAACTCAATGGCTTCGAAGAGGTCGTTTTCACTGATGTTGAAGTGTTGAGTACAGGCTGTCAAGAAACTCCGGATATTCTTTAAACACATGAACTAAAAGCACGAAGGAGAGAAGTGAAAGTTGCATTATTAGTTGAGTGTGGAAGTAGTACGCCACACATGCACTGAAACACTCCTTGAATGAAGTTGTTTATGTCTTGCCTGGTGTAGACTACACACAGGAAAATGACTACTTAACACAATCAAGGACAATCAAAGATTTAATCAAGTAGTAGTTAGTAGTTATGATTAAGTTCTTCTACCTGCGACATTTGTGATTTAGTATTCACATCTTTGACAGATTCAGGAAGAAGTGCATTCGTCAACTGGCACAAAATAACTCCGTCTCTCAACGATTGAGCGAAGTCAAATAACGATGAACTTGTGTCCGCTGCTCTGCTCTGAGGTAGAAGAGCTCTTAATTTACCTATCCAGTCTCTTGCCATTTTCCATTCTTCAGTATCACGTCCAGATGAGCGCCCGGAAGCCGAGCGACTCCTACGAGACGCCATCTTGAAATGTTGACTAATAAACTTCCCATGCACCTTTGGGGCAAAAAACTTGCTAGTACTAGTGTGGGAGGGGAGGGGAGGGGAGGGGAGCTGGGGAGAACAAATGCGATGCTGCAGAAGGATTTCTATAGACCGTTGTTTTGTAGAGACTTTGCAAAAGAAGTACCGTGTCTTTACAAGTTTAATCTAAAATAATACAACAGGGTGAGTGTTTAACATATAATTCTTTAGTGTTTTATAAGGACTGAGCGTTGACAGACGTTATCGTTCTGTTTGTAGCGTGGTTTTGTGCTCGTTCTACACAAATGTGCACTAAGCTGATCGTAAATCTAGCCATTGCATATTTGCAAGATCTCTGCATTACAAACATCGCTGTTAAAAAGTACTCATATTTCAGAGAGAGAACAGATTCTATTTCAGAGAGAGATCAAACCATGTAAACTTCTAGTATGCAATGTATAAGCTTAATATTTTTAAAAAGTTATTTTAAAAGAGCTTTCAAACGATCCACTGTGGTATGTCATACCAGATCCTGTAGCCGGATTTGCAAGTTTACTAGATGAGTCAGTTAAACAAACCCCACGATCTTTAATTTAACTTGATAAAATTGAATATTGCAAGAATGCAACTCTTGAGGGGTGATATCTGAAGCTATCATATTCCTAATGCAGCTTATACCCCCTATATGCCCCCCTCTCTCCCTAAGTCCCCCCTTCCCCTAAGTCTTTAACTTCGTAATAAGTGGTATTTAATATATGATGTATTCTTTATTTTTACACTTTAAAAACCTCTCTATGTTTTGTTTCATTAACTTACATTTTGTGAATATTGGCACGGCCTCCCTGTTTACTGATATTGTGATGCTGTGATCAATTTTCAATGTATTTTTTAGCGAAATTTAATCACAAAGTTCTTCTCACGAAATCTCTCCATTCAATAAAGGGTAGCAATATGATTTAAATCTTCATACAACTAGATGATAAATTAATTTATGAGAAGATTTTTCAGTGAAAGCATGAGTAAGTTACAGCGCGATGCGCAAAAGTATGACCGGTTTTAATATATTCGCATACTTCTATGCACAGACTTTATGCTACAAAACAAGTTTTTACACACCTTATTCGGTAAAATCAGACAACTTCAAATCAAATAAGTCTGTTTAAAGTACAAACTCCCGTGTATAGAAGTATGCAAATACATTAAATTGAATTAAATGTGGTCATACTTTTGCGCTTCGCGCTGTAATTATCCTTCAAAATCACTTTTTAATAACTTACTACTCCTACCACAGGCATCCCAACTGGTCGATCTGAGGATTTTTTAGAATGAGAATAAAGTTATTTTTACCACGTGCTGAGTGCCTTAATTGGAAAATGGCTGATTTATTGTTAATCTTTGAGCACGTGGGTGGGGTTCCTTTGTGGTGTATTTGTTTGTCGACTTTCGCACTTACAACAAAAATCGAAGAAATTAGTATATTCTGTCAAAATACTCTACCTCTTTGACACCGCAGGTATTCTGGAGTTATATTCCATAATTGAACCATCAAATTATGAAACTCATTTTTCGTTTTTATTTGAATGAAAATGATTTTAATTTTTTTTTTACTTGATTTTGGGTTTTCTTATATCAAAAGATTTTATTTTAAATTAATTATTCATAAATTTGTCTTAGTTATAAAATGAATATTTTTCTTTGTTTTTGATTCTATTCTGTTTTGTTCTATCCAATAAGATGAAAAGTGCAGCCACTAGGGTCATGAGAGCTATAAGGGTATCAGAGTTTGGAGGACCAGAAGTTCTAAAGTTAATAAAAGATGTTCCTGTGCCACAAGCAAGTGAAGGACAAGTAAGATTGAAGCACGGTTTAATTACACACATTGTTATTCAGCACAATTCACTATGAAAGATAAAGAGATTTTCCCATGGATAGCGCGCATGAAAGAATGTTAAATTTAAGCACAACCTATAGTATGCCTCAACACATGATACTTGTTATCCAATAATCTTATAGTAACACATTAATTGAAGATCGTTGAAGTATATGCCTTCTCCTTTTGAAGGAACAAGTGTAGCTAAAGTTGGTTAATGCACAGCTTTCGGAGAGAGCTAGAGGTTACCAGTTCAATCCCAGAGTGGCCTCACACTTGTTTTGACTTCTTTATAATTGAGGACCAATGTTTTGACTTCTTTATAATTGAGGACCAATGTTTTGACTTCTTTATAATTGAGGACCAATCGCTTTCAGTTACCCTGAACAATATAGAAATTGATCAGGTTGAGTTTGCCAAATCGTAAAATAAAGTTTATTGTATTGTATTGTATAATCAGTGTTAGCTTTGAGTAGCTTTAAATGCCCGTAAAATGGAAAATTGATGGAGAGAGGAGGGACAGAGCGCACTGTTGGCTTCCTGGTAGATAAGTGTTAACTGAAGTACCAACGCAAAATAATAGTACTTTTCCTTTGTTTTAAACAGTGGTATTAATTTTAGTTGCATGTTTCAAATACATGCATTCTTTGCCTTAACATCCATTAACATTAACATCCATTCATCATTGAATAGATCTCTGTCAGCTATTATTTTCCTTTTGTCAATAAAACAGGACAACCTTGGTCTAATTAGGTCTAACAGGTTCCCATTTAAATCTGTACTTTCCCATTTAAATCTGTACTTATGCAAATTTTGTTGATGTGTGCTAAACACACAGATCAACCAATCAGAGAAGTTCACTTCAGAAATATTATACTCTTATTGGTTGATCTGTGTGTTTAGGACACAACAAAATTTGCATCAAGTACAGATTTAAATGGGAACCTGTTACAAGTCTATACTTTGCATGTTCAATTAGGTTGTGATCAAATTAGGAGCTGCAGGAGTGAATCCAGTAGACACCTATATCAGATCTGGGACTTATTCCAGGAAGCCAGCATTACCATATACACCTGGTTGGGATGGTGCTGGTATTGTAGACCAGGTGGGAGAGGGTGTCACACAACACAAGGTAATGAATGATGTGTAATGATATGCACTTTAATGTTTAGATAAGGTATGATCATTGGGGGTAGTGTACCTAGTCTTGAGAAAGACTGATGGGGACATTTTTTTTTATATTGTAATCATATAGATCATGAGGTTTTCAGATTTTGTTTCATTTTTTATGAGAGCCATGTGTCAAGATATTAAGAGGCTGTCTCGGTAAGAGCGAACCAGTGGACTTCGGTTTAAAAAATAGATTTCCTTTATTTTCTGCCTGTGAGAAGTACTTTATAGGTGATTCACAAAATCGGCAATTTTTAAGCGATATCTATTAAAATGATTTTTTTAGACGCGTTTGAAGTTTGGGACTCATTTGTCGGCTTTTTCACATAATTTTCGAGGGAAGTTTGGGCAACTTCACAAACTCGTCACTCAGCAACGTGCACGTATTTTGATTATTTTTTAACATAGCTAGAAAGGACATCATTAGAACATCCAATTGACACAATATCATAGCTATTGCTTTTTTATTAGCGAAACAAAATTATTCGAAACACACCATAGTTGAATGGTTTTCGAAAAAGGTGCGAAGTGGCACCTGTTTAAAGGTAAAAAACTTGAACTTCCGGGAAAGAACCACTTAAAACAAGTAGATATTTGCAAATTTCATACCTTAGCGAATAATAAAATGCAAAAATATCGTGCGGTTATGATCTTCTTCATTAAGCTATGTGCAAGCAAACATTGACGTTTTCACGGGTTCGTCTAATTTCGTCGACTTCAAAGGCGGCATTGAATAAACATTGAAATATAGAATCCATTTTTCTAAATACAAATATAAATAATTTAAACACTTTGTATAAGTTAAGAAAATGTTTTAGCTACGAAGAAGTCTTTGAGTTATCGATATTTGATTTTTCTATTAACTTGGTATAGCGTGACTTTGATGTTTACATGTACATTTCACGATGTCGTGTCTGTGTCACTCATTGTTACTATCCTTTAGTCCGCTTAGTTTTGCTTTAAATAATTATAGGAATTCAGATTGTCAATAAAACTAAAAATAATCTTCGTAAAGTTTAGTTTTTCCATGTAAAGTGACTGATTGAATAATATGATAACAACTAATAAGCTTATGTAAAGCGATTTTTCATAAAGTAACTTTGTTGTAGACGATTCGGTCGAGAGTTTGCATAAAATGGGATCAATAAAAAAGTTTTTAAAGTATAAACCATCACATCAACGGAGTTCCACGGCAGTTTTGTAATTTTAGAAAAGTGTCTTTATTTTGGTTTAAAAATGTCAAGTAACTCGAAAAATACGGATGTCACTTATTTCAGTTAGTAAAGTTTACGTACGGTAACGGTCAGAGATATATGGACTGCACTCAAGCCTTTATTTAGGGAATATGAAAAACAAAAGATATTTAAATATATAGATAGATATTTATATTACAACTTCATACACCTTGCCTGTTTTATCCTTCTAACGAAAAAAAGTTAATTCACGCTTTCAGTGGAAAGTAATCGCTACTGAAGATCGCTGTGCCACTGCAATCGGTGCCGATTGTTGCTATCAAGTCTATCCACGGCGACTCATTCAAGTTTTTGTTATGCCCATGCATGCATTGCAAATACCACGGTCCCTAAAATGCATTTAAAAAGGGCGTGGCAGGCCGATTTCAAAGCCACAAAACACACGAAGATTTAAACAGAAAAACAAAATGGTTTACTTTTTTTTTTTTTTTATTTATTTATTTTTATTAATAATTAACACATATACACACAAAATTTACAATTAAGGAATGTCACAATAAATGTGACACACGATATTGATAACTAATAACAGGAAAAAAAAAACACAAACAATTTACAATTTAAGAGTGACGCAATAAATGCGACACACGAGAAGACAATGATTCATATTATTTACTTTTATTTTAAAATATATAAACTAAATTTTATTATCCTTCTAATTTAAACTACACACACACACATTCACAGAGTAAAAAACATTTACATAAGAAAAGAAAAACGGAAAAAGAAAAGAGAAGAGAAGAGAACCTGCTCGACGGTTATGACGTTTATAATAAATTCAAGGCAGAGCCAAAATAATCTTACTCCATTTCTTTTCATATTTCGATTGACTTTTATTTGATTGGGCTATTTTGTATTCAATGTTTTTATTGTAGTTTAATATATTTTGAAAGACTTCGAGTGTGGGAATTTTTCTTTTTTCCCTGAATTTATAAAGTATAATTTTATAGTATAAGATTATGTAGTTGGAAGGAATATTATCGACTCCTAGAATTACATTCTGGCAAAATTATTCCGGTATTTAAGAAATACGTTTTTACTAACGAGTAAAACATCCTAGATTCGGCACATTCTACGAATAAATGTCTCATCGTTTCTTCGTGAAGAGTGCAGAAAGAACAAGAGGAATAGTCTAGTATTTTGAAACGGTACAGGTCTCGACTCAGAAATAAAATGTTATTTAGGATTTTATATTGGAAGAAACGCGAATATGTATCATATGACGTATCGTATATTCTTTTATAAATGACTTTCAAATTTAAAAGGTTATTTAGGCCCATGATTTTGTTAAAATGATCCTGTGATGTTGGTTTCTTAAAGTTTTTTTATTCATAAAATATTGGAAAAGTTGTTTTATAGTAATTTTTTCGAAAGTTATGTTTTTTAATATTAAAAAACGATGACCTCCAAAATTCGGACATACATTATATCCAATTTTTCAATATATCAGACACAACGTTTTCAGATTTTCTTAAAGGACATATGATTCTAAAAGGTATTATAGAACTGGTTCTTTTTTTTCTGATTAGGATAGGACCGCATTTCATATTTCATATGGAGGCTGAGCCAGTTTGCTCGATATTTCTTTTTTTGCCCTTTTGCCGTATTTGACGTTGCAGGTTATTTATTTTAAGGATCGAAGCCTTACTCGAAGTTGAAATTTTGGGGATTTAACATACCCCATCAAATATCCGTTCCTTTCTTGTTCTATTTATAGTACTATAAACATGTAGCTAATAAGCTAATTAGTGTTGTTATCACATTATTCAATCAGTCACTTTACATGGAAAAGCTTAACTTTACGAAGATTATTTTTAGTTTGACAGTATCAATTTCAAGAGTTGATGCTATTGACAATCTGAATTCCTATAATTATTAAAGCAAAACTAAGCGGACTAAAGGATAGTAAAATTCGCTAGAAAATGCTGACTGAGTGACACAGACACGACGTCGTGAAATGTACATATAAACATCAAAGTCACGCTATACCAAGTTAGTACAAAAATCAAATATCGATAACTCAAAGACTTCTTCGTAGCTAAAACATTTTCTTAACTTATACAAAGTGTTTAAATTATTTATATTTGTATTTAGAAGTATGGATTCTATAATTCAATGTTTATTCAATGCCGCCTTTGAAGTCGACAAAATTAGACGAACCCGTGAAAACGTCAATGTTTGCTTGCACATAGCTTAATGAAGAAGATCATAACCGCACGATATTTTTGCATTTTATTATTCGCTAAGGTATGAAATTTGCAAATATCTACTTGTTTTAAGTGGTTCTTTCCCGGAAGTTCAAGTTTTTTACCTTTAAACAGGTGACACTTCGCACCTTTTTCGAAAACCATTCAACTATGGTGTGTTTGGAATAATTTTGTTTCGCTAATAAAAAAGCAATAGCTATGATATTGTGTCAATTGGATGTTCTAATGATGTCCTTTCTAGCTATGTTAAAAAATAATCAAAATACGTGCACGTTGCTGAGTGACGAGTTTGTGAAGTTGCCCAAAATTCTCTCGAAAATTATGTGAAAAAGCCGACAAATGAGTCCCAAACTTCAAACGCGTCTAAAAAAAACATTTTAATAGATATCGCTTAAAAATTGCCGATTTTGTGAATCACCTATAAAGTACTTCTCACAGGCAGAAAATGAAGGAAATCTATTTTGTAAACCGAAGTCCACTGGTCCGCTCTTACCGAGACCGCCTCTTAAGTGACACCCTCAATAAAAAGTGTAATAAATAGTGATTTTGTCTATCATTTCCGATCGATAACTTGAGCAGAAGTCATTTTCAGAGTAAAGAAACAAAAAGATATACATGTACTCTGTTACCTTGGGAGCAGAGGTTTCTTTCTCATACCCTTAGAGCAATAAGTCAGAAAAGAAACCTCTGCCAGCACCCATGACTTACACCCACATTTCATGATGTAAACATTATGGGCTATCAAGTTGATAAACTGGTTTTAAACTGTTTTTTTTTCACATACTGACAGTAACTATCACTTTCATAATGTTGATGTTTATGCTGTCACTCCACTAAACTTTAAAAGTTACTCTACAGAAGTTTAAAAACAAATTTTGATGTTATTCTTAAATGTCTTATATTTCTTAATTGGAGTTTGTGATGATATTTCAAAAAGCATTTTGCCATCATTGCTTGTTGATGTGAAAAATCTTATCTTAGTTAACTATAAGAAGATTTACAGAAATCATCACAGTTTTAATTTCTTTTGTAAATTTCTCATGAATTATTATTAAATCAATGAGTTTTATAATGCTAGGTTGGTGATCGTGTCTACACATTTAGAGCATTAATAGGCACATGTGCAGAGTTTACCGTGTGTGATGCTAACAGAGTTTACAAGCTACCAGAGAAACTTTCCTTTGCTCAGGGCGCAGCCCTTGGGGTACCATACTTCACAGCTTACAGGGCTTTACATCACAAGTAAGATATTTTATACACCCATTTGAAAAATCATTGTCGCAAAGCTGTAATCAAGGGGGCTTTCATTTATTAGTTGGTTTCCGACGAAAGCTTAAGATCTGAACATAAATAATTTTAGATTTTATCACATACATACATATGATATATATATATATATATATATATATATATATATATATATATATATATATATATATATATATATATATATATATATATATATATATTCATATTTTTAGATTAATTTTGAAATTGTTTGTAATTTTATATAGTAGGTAGTATAATGAAATGTGTAATAATACTTGTATATAATGAATTATTTGTAATTAGACTTGTAAAGCGTTATGGGATCTAACGCTATATATCTAACGCTATATATTTATAAATAAAGCTTATTATTAATACAGTACTGTAGTATATGGCCTCAAACCTACTCTAACTTATAATACTTTCCATTTTTAGATTACATATTCGTCCTGGTGAATCTGTGCTAATCCATGGGGCTAATGGAGGGGTAGGTTTACCAAATGAATTTACTAAATTAAATGTTTAGTGTTTATCGAAGTAACAATATTTGTCGAAGTAACAATATTTGTAATAGGATCATCCGGGTGGATGTAGCCCTCAGAAGGGCTGTTTAGTGTATTCACACCTTTTATAAATACAAACAAGTTCATTCAGGTACAGGTTGCCTTAATAATCCTAGGGGCAAAAATCAAATCAAATCAAATCGTGAAAAATATAGAAAAATCTGTAAAGTCAAACATCAGTAGATTTTCACCATTTTTTTTAATTTGCTATGTGAAACGCTGAATCCCGGGCCCAAAAACGATCCCAGGCCGATCTTCTCAGCCAGACAATAACTTTTCAATAAGCAAGATTCGCTGTTTTAATGAACAGAACCGGAGATATTGACCTTTTCCTTCAAAAAACGGAAGATTTCAAGTCTTATTGGTAGCCCAGTAGATCGCATCCAAAATCTTGTGACTCTTGGCTTAGATGGGAGAGTTGACATGTATGTTATGATGACAACGATGATGATGATGATGATGATGACAATGATGATGATGATGATGAGTATTGATGATTGTGATAGCAATCACAATGTCTGTGAGAATACTAGATGTTACAATACTATGTTGTCATGGTGATTTAATAGTTGTGACATGGTTGAGGTCTTTAAGCAATCACTTTCACGTTTCGTGTGAAAACCAGAAATTACCAACCAAATTATGAACACCTTATAACAAGGCTAAGTCTACAAGATTTCATGATAATGATTAAGGTGATGATGATTATTTTTGGTGGTGCTCATGATTTTCAATTGTTTTTTTTTTTTCCGAGTAAATAGGTTGGAACAGCTGCCTTACAGTTTGCAAAGAATCATGGTATGGTTGTCATAGGTACAGCAGGAACTCCTGAAGGAGAGGAACTAGTGCGAAAGGGTGGTGCTGATTTTGTATTCAATCACCGCAGTTCAGATTACCTGGACAAAATAAAGGTGAACTAGTACTGTTGCTAGTAATGATAGTAATGCAGAGAGACACTGCCCATTTGGCTTAGTTGGTTAAATCATCATCATCATCATCATCATCATCATCATCATCATCATCATCATCATCATCATACAGACTCAAGGTCTGCATGATATCATGCGAAAATCAAATTCAAATTTGAGATAACAAAGATAATTTTTGTTTTATTATCCATTTTGGAAATTAAAAAATTCATTATAATCACAGGTAAAATAAAAGACGCAATAACTAGAAAATCACGCCACCATTTTCACAACCATTCACTGAGAACGGAGGGAGCATGAAAACTTGACAGAATAAATGTATTATTCCCTCTGATACGCTATGGATAATAGATTTATCCTGTCAAATTCACATGCTATCCTAAATATGCTGTCAGCCAATCAGTTTTGAGGCAATAACTAGAAAATCACGCCACCATTTTCACAACCATTCACTGAGAACGGAGGGAGCATGAAAACTTGACAGAATAAATGTATTATTCCCTCTGATACGCTATGGATAATAGATTTATCCTGTCAAATTCACATGCTATCCTAAATATGCTGTCAGCCAATCAGTTTTGAGGCAATAACTAGAAAATCACGCCACCATTTTCACAACCATTCACTGAGGACGGACGGAGCATGAAAACTTGACAGAATAAATGTATTATTCCCTCTGATACGCTATGGATAATAGATTTATCCTGTCAAATTCACATGCTATCCAAAATATGCTGTCAGCCAATCAGTTTCAAGGTTCAATTTTTTCATTTATTCTTATATTCTGAATCTTTGTGTTTGTTGTTTAGGAAGCCACTGGTGGTACAGGTGTAGATGTTATTGTAGAAATGCTGGCAAATGTGAATCTACACAATGACCTACAACTTTTGGGTCATAATGGCAGAATAGCTGTAAGTATATCTGTTATACATATAATCAAGAGAGGATAAATAAGAGAGCGAAACTCCTATATTAGCCCGCGCGCCATGCAAATTCACATCCGAGCTATTTTTAGTAACACCAAAACACTTCTCCTCAGCGTAAAAATTGGCTCCCCCCACCATACTCCCGTGCGCTGAATTTTGTAACTTCCGAACATTTCCGTAAACTTCCGATCAAAATATTTATATTAAAAGGACAATCTTCGCCGAAAAAAAGTTAAAGAAACAAAAAACCTGGCAAAGAAAACTCTTCCTCAGGTTTCAGTTCCCCTGAAGACTGAAATTACTAGATGAAAAGTACAAGAATTTCCACTGCTAGCGATGGCGAAGAACCGCGGATTTGAGCCATTTGAGGGAAAGTTGTCTTCGACACAAATGTTTTTCATCAAAAAGGATTTTAAAACAAGTTTATGGATAAACTATCAATGGATATAACTTTTCTGTAAGTAGAAAATTGTAGTAAATGTAACTATGCTGTCATGGAGTTGTTGTCGTTTTAAGTTTATGCGTTTTTTTCAGTCGTTTCAACAAAAAACGTGCTCAAAATTACATTTTTGACGAACAATACCATTCGTTCAGGACTGATTTGAAATGCTTATTTATTAAGCTTATTTTCATACAGAAATACAGTGCACTGTTTGTCTTGTGAGACTGCTAAGCAAAGTTAGAAAAGTACAAGAACGTCAAACTCGGCCGATAGGCAGCTGGGTTCAGGTTTCACCCTTGCAAAACAATTGCATTTTAAATACATTATTAAAACTGATCATATAGAAGATTACACAATACCAGATATGTCTAACCTTTGTACAACATTCTAAGCATTTTAAGTTAATTTATTTGAAAAGACTGAAAAAACGCATAAAATTAAAACGACAAAAGCTCCATTACAGCATAGTGTAATTTACTACAATTTTCTACTTACAGAAAAGTAATATCCATTGATAGTTTATCCATAAACTTGTTTTTAAAATCTTTTTTTGATGAAAAAAACTTTGTGTCGATGCATGACAACTTTCCTCGCTATCGCTAACCGTGGATATTCTTCTACTTTTCATTTTGTAATTTTAGGGGCTGTTTATATGAAAGCGAGTTGTCCCTGCTAGCCGGGATAACTCTTTTGTCTTGTATTCCTCGGGGGACTCAAAACAATAGAGTTATCACGGCTAGCAGGGACAACTCGCCTTCATATAAAGAGCCCCTTAGTCTTCAGGGGAACTGAAACCTGAGGAAGATCCTTAGATTTCAGGGTTTTTTTGCCAGGTTTTTTGTTTCTTTAACTTCTTTTTCCGCGAAAATCGTCCTTTTACTATAAATATTTTGATCGGAAGTTTACGGAAATGATCGGAAGTTACAAAATTCAGCGCACGGGAGTATAGCGGGGGGAGCCAATTTTTACGCTCAGGAGAAGTGTTAGGTGTTTTGGTGTTACTATTAATAGCTCGGATGTGAATTAGCATGGCGCGCGGGCTAATATACGAGTTTCGCTCTCTTATTTATCCTCTCTTGATCTAATTGAATATATTTTGTTGTCTAAAACGTATTAAATTTTGGGGCCTACTTATTTCAACGTAGTGGACGGTGAATGGCGAACTGCGATTTCACGACCGAAAGGAATTGTGGTTACAAAAGAAGTACAAGATATTCAATGGTTTTCTGGGTTGTTAAGCAAAGCTTCATCAATTTTAAGCTTTTCTTATGGGGCTGGCATTGTGCCGTAAATTCGGGGTAAAAGATGCCAACGGTATTTAGACCCTAGGAGATACCTAACCTAATAAAATCATCCAGAGAAAAAAAACGCGGAAAAAAGATGAAAGAAGGGGACATCGGGGGGTCGATTACTGTAACAGTCTTCTTCTGAGACTTCCGAACAAGGAATTATCTAAAATCCAACGCATACAAAACTCCGCAGCAAGGCTTGTGACAAAAACACCAAGACGTGAACATATTTCACCAATTCTAAGGAAACTACACTGGCTGCCCATCGAAAAGCGTATTCAATTCAAGATCCTTCTAATCGTATTTAAAGCACTCCATGGCCAGTCACCGGATTATATATCTGAACTGTTGAACGTCAAAACTCATCGCCGTATCCTGCGATCTAACTTCAACGACAGTACAATTCTCAACTTTCCTACTTTTAATACTAAGACCTATGGTGGACGTGCTTTCCAAGTCTGTGCCCCAAAAACGCTCTCCCTAAAAACATTAGACATGCACCATCAGTAGAACTTTTTAAAAAGGAACTTAAGACATACCTATTTAATTTATAACTCAAGTACATGTAGTCAGACCATTTTTATAACTTTTATTTATTTATTTTAGTTTTATATACTTCAATGTAAAGGCATTGAGACTTTTGTAATGCCTTAGTACTGCATTATTATTATTATTATTACCGCAACCCCTCATGTCCCCCTTATGAAATTTTCCTTTTAAGGACGTTCGCGGGAAAAAGCAAAATAAATGTCAATTTCCTAAGACTTTGCCAGTTGATAAAACTAAATTAGACACATCAATTAAATAAGCTAAAAAAAATTGGGGATCACCGTCCTTGTTTTTGAGCAAAATGGCCTCAAAGTCGGCAATTTCGGCATTTTTTGCAAGCTGCGTGACGGAATGTCTTGGTGGCAAAAACAAGAAAGAAAATTAGTAAAAAATACCAGTCATAATAAAAGAAGGCCATAAAATGTTTTTGAAGCTCATAATATTTCGAAATAAAGCGATTTTATGACACAAAACGAGAAAATAGATACCTTTTTTGGAGATAAAGACCGTACGTCTCGAACAAAATGGCCGCTTTTTGTCGTTTTCGAGGGCTTAAAAAAACTGGAAAAAGCCGATTTTCTGTGCGTTAAAAAAATGTCATTTTTTTCAAAAACTAAACGAAGACTTATTTTTAGTAGTTATTTCGATTTATAAGATAAAAAATGGGGGTCACCGTTCGTTTTTTTGACTTATTGTGCTTCAAACATCGGGAACTTTTTAACACCTTGCCGGACAATTATTCACGTGTCTCTATAATTGCATGCTTACCGGTATATGTTTGTCTTCGATGCAAAGCACAGGGAGCCCGGCTTTTTGTCGTTTCTTTTCATTTTTCTCTCTCTTTATTTACGCTAATAATACGCTATATTATGTTTGCATCGGGTTTCCTGTGGTATGAGACAGTTCTGACGTATCGTTTAACATGTTGATGTAATTAACAGTAACTCGATAGGAGGATAAACTCTTATCTGTAACGCACTCTCTAGTAACAGTCAATAATTGAGAAGGGCCGAAACAACCACAGGGAGCCCGGCTTTTGTCATTTCTTTTCATTTTTCTCTCTCTTTATTTACGCTAATAATACGCTATATTATGTTTGCACCGGGTTTCTTGTGGTATGAGACAGTTCTGACGTATCGTTTAACATGTTGATGTAATTAACAGTAACTCGATACGAGGATAAACTCTTATCTGTAACGCACTCTCTAGTAAACAAGTGAGTGCGTTACAGATAAGAGTTTAATCCTCCTATCGAGTTACTGTTAATTACATCATCTCGGAACTGTCTCATACCACAGGAATCTCGATGCAAACATAATATAGCGCATCAATAGCGTAAATAAAAAGAGAGAAAAAAAGAAAAGAAACGACAAAAAGCCGGGCTCCCTGTGTGCAAAGGCTATATTTTGCAATATTTCTATTGATTGTATTGCAGATTGTTGGCAATAGAGGTAATATTGAGATATGTCCAAGAGATCTGATGGCTAAAGAATCTAGTATTGTGGGAGTCAAACTGTTTGATGCCACTGAGGTAGGTTATATTATTATTTAATATATTGTCTGATTATCGATGAAATGTTGATGTTCGTCGCGGTAATTTTTCGTCCCATGTAAGGGAATACAGAATAATGCGGGATTCCAGACTCCAAGGTCCGGCTGGATTCCAAATTCCAATTTTTCGGATTCCTGATTTTCTTGGATTCCAAAGAAAGTGGATTCCTGTTCCATCGTCTAGATTCCTGACTCCAAGAGCTGGATTCAGGATTCCAAAGGCTGGATTCAGGATTTCAAGGGCTAGATTCAGGATTCCAAGGGCTGGTTTCCGGATTCCATCCTCTAAATTCCTTATTCCAAAAAGCCGGGCTCCGGATTCCAACGTCTTGATTCCTGATTCTCAAGCCAATGTTTTTGTGGATTCCGTATTGTTTGGATTCCAAAAAATGTGAACTTCGGATTCCAAGTGCTGGATTCCTAATTTCATGTGTTGGCCATGGATTCCGGATTCCAAAGCCAGTTTTTTGGTGATTTCCGAATTTATTTACATGGGGCGAATTGAAGGACGGAGAGAAAAACAAGGAAGCTAGTGATTGAGTGAATTAATGATTGAATGCGTAAACAAAATATTCATTAATGAAACAATTAATTAATAATTAATTAACTTTAGCTTGTAAGCGTTACAACATAGATGCCTGGTGACAGAGGCTAGAAAAGTAAAATTCAAATTTTATAATTAGTTTAAAAAAAAAAGCAATCCACAGTGTAATAGATTTGACAAATCAGGCGCTAAATAACTTTTGCATGCACCGCTGAAAAAAAGCTTTCCAATCGTTAAATATTTGTATTGAATCTTACAGAACGATCTTAAAGAAACATCTTTCGCTCTAGAAGCTGGTATGAATGCGGGCTGGATTGACCCTGTAGTAGGGCGTAAGATACCACTCGAAGAGGCCGCCAGGGCACATGATGAAATCTTAACGAAAGACGCTCTAGGCAAAATGGTCCTTACAATTTAGAATAGACAGTTTGATGCCTAAATAGTACTTTCAAGTACATAGTTAGACAATACTAGATATCTTAACGAAAAACGCACTTGGAAAAATGACAATGTAAGATGAACAATTTAATACATAATATTTCAAATATCTTGTTAAGTAAGAACAGATCCTACCAAAAACGCACTTGGAAAAATGACAATGTAAAATGAACAATTTAATAAATAATATTTCAAATATCTTGTTAAGTAAGAACAGATCCTACCCAAACGCACTTGGACAAATGACAATGTAAAATGAACAATTTAATACATAATATTTCAAATATCTTGTTAAGTAAGAACAGATCCTACCAAAACGCACTTGGAAAAATGACAATGTAAAATGAACAATTTAATACATAATATTTCAAATATCTTGTTAAGTAAGCAGAGATTCTACCAAAAACGCACTTGGAAAAATGACAATGTAAAATGAACAATTTAATACATAATATTTCAAATATCTTGTTAAGTAAGCAGAGATTCTACCAAAAACGCACTTGGAAAAATGACAATGTAAAATGAACAATTTAATACATAATATTTCAAATATCTTGTTAAGTAAGCAGAGATTCTACCAAAAACGCACTTGGAAAAGTGACAATGTAAAATGAACAATTTAATACATAATATTTCAAATATCTTGTTAAGTAAGCAGAGATTCTACCAAAAACGCACTTGGAAAAATGACAATGTAAAATGAACAATTTAATACATAATATTTCAAATATCTTGTTAAGTAAGCAGAGATTCTACCAAAAACGCACTTGGAAAAATGACAATGTAAAATGAACAATTTAATACATAATATTTCAAATATCTTGTTAAGTAAGCAGAGATTCTACCAAAAACGCACTTGGAAAAATGACAATGGAAAATGAACAATTTAATACATAATATTTCAAATATCTTGTTAAGTGAGCAGAGATTCTACCAAAAACGCACTTGGAAAAATGACAATGGAAAATGAACAATTTAATACGTAATATTTCAAATATCTTGTTAAGTAAGTACCGATCCTATCAAAAATGTGTGGAACTCATCCGATCCGAATACATCGTTTTAAGGTGATTCCACCGTTTTGTAACGCGCACATCACTGCATACGTTTCACAAATTACCACGTTTATAAAATTTTGAGCAAAATATCATAGATTGAGCGGTTTTTATGGGAATCATCTTAATAGACACTTTTAGTTCTGTATGACAATTGCACATTTCAGACCACATGGCATTCCCGTGAGAGTTGTTCTTTTATGTCAAGTGATGAAAAATTTATACATATCAAATGATTAACTCCAAAGGGAATGAACACGTGGTTTGAAATAGGAAAATAGACATTGAAGCTGAATGGGTCTATTGGTATTGTATTGGTAGAAAATCACAGTAGACATTAGCCTGAGTAGCAGGCTGTAGGGGAAGAAAGAAGGGGGGGGGGGGGGGGGTTGAACCATTAAAAAGTGTGCATTGCCAAATTAGAAAAACCAATGACAATAGAAATCAAAAGCGCGCAGAGTATCTTTATCCGTGAATTTCAAAATATCTCCCGTTACCGACCACCTACTACTTCCTTTCAATGAGTATTCATGTTGAGTTTTTTTGTGGCTACTGCATTCTGGGGATGCGTAGCCACTATTGGCCAGTAACAAAACGAGTAGAAGACTGGGTACTAGTTTGTCTTATTAATGTAATCAAGAAACAAACCTCATAATTAAAGAGAGCACATCAAGATATGTTAGATTCCTGAGTTTGGTTGCATTTGGTTGTATTCTGACCAAGATACACCCTCATAAAAATACCTAAAATAGAAGGAAATGTATGGTTTGGAAGGACGCCTGTCCTTCCAATCCATACATTCCTTTGTAATTTTGGGCAGTTTTGAATGGCTGTAACTCGCTCAATATCCAACCAAAAGCAACAAATCTCAAGAATCTTACATATCTTGATCTGCTCTTTTATATTATGAGTTTCATTTCTTAATTACATTAATTAGGAAAACTAGTACCCAGTCCTTTACTCGTTTTGTTACTGGCCAATGTCATCGAGTCGTGTAATGTAAGTAATGGAAACTAGGTATAAACTTCATGTAGGCTAAATTTTCTTACATATCAATATGTATGTTTAGTATAAATATATTGTACACGGAGTACATGAAGTTTATATGTTTTAGTAATCAATGTCTTTAAATACACTCAAATCGCTTGCAAATCCACACACCATTCGCGGTATAGCCACACTAAAAGATGTCGAGCGTTTTCGGAAAGGAGATTTAGAGACACGCCGCGAATCTATCGTCAAATTGACTATCGTCAAATTGAAAATGCCTATCGTGAAACTTAAACTATGTATTCAAAAGCGAATTATAATCAAACTTATACAAACTCTAAAACAACAAAGCTCAACTACAGAATGTGAACAAAGGTGTACCGAAGAAAAAACGAGGATTGCAAGCGGCATTTTAAGCGAAGAAGATTCAAGACTAGCGACTTGTGTTTACAGTCAACCAGACTCAAAGTAAGGCCGCCTAGCTTCTCAAAAATGATGACTTCTTTCATATTAATAATGCTAAGTACCTTGCTTCTTTTATTATTTTTAATTCAAGGAAGTATTTTCTGTTTTTCCTATTTGATATTAGTCTTTATTAGGGTACAAAACAGTCAAGTTCTTCGACCGCTACACTCAAACTATTGTCATTTCATCGTTCAGTGATTGTGATATATTACTAGTTGTTTGACTGTACAGGAGAGATAAACTAACACTAGAGCCAGGATCCGAGCCAGGAATCCGAGCCAGGGATCAGTGTTTTTAAAAAAATACAAAAATAATAAATTTAGTAATCAAAGTTCCTTTTTATTGGGATTTTCGTCGAGTTGGTACACATCACAAAAATATTATAGGACAGCAGTAAAAAAGGTTTAGAGTCAGTTCCATAAAAAAACCTTTTACTATAGAATGTAAAAATGAGGCAATCAAAACTGGTTGCACATAAACCAAAGGTGTAATACTATAACAAAATGGTGAGCAAAATGCTGAATAGAAAAGAAATATATAAGTGAAGTATTTCTTTAACATAGGATCAATGACTGGATAGGACATATTTTTAAATATACATTCCTTTATTATTCAATAAAAAATTGTATCTGCAATGAAACTATGATGTAAATCCAAAAGCTATAATGCCAACTCAACTAATATATGCAAACTTTTTCCTCTTCTTACCATGAACAATAATTGCTTCTACCAATACCTTTGGTTACATTTTCAATTCTCAGAATCTTTGATCAGGCTCGCAACATGATATGTTTGGTTTACGCTGTGCCCTATTTCTCAAGGTAAACTTTGATCCCTAGGCCTGCTTTTGTCCGAAATGTTCGATCCCCGAGGCCGTTCAAAACTTTTGAGCCCATCTGATTCTTAGGTGAGCCGGCGTTGGCCCAGGCATTATGATATTTGGAAACTGAGTCCGGAGTAATGGCACTGATCCCTGAGCCCATATACAATGTTACGAGCCTGCTTTGTTCAATATAAAAATGTCTCTACAATAAAACTATGATAAAACTGTAACAACTGTGATGTCAACAAATAAATACTATGCCAACTAGTTTCAAAATATATGAGTACGATAAGTACAATATCGATATTTCAAAGAAAGATTCCTAAAAAACTGTAACAACTGTAATGTCAACAAATAAATACTATGCCAACTAGTTTCAAAATATATGAGTACAATATCGATATTTCAAAGAAAGTTTCCTAAAAAACTGTAACAACTGTAATGTCAACAAATAAATACTATGCCAACTAGTTTCAAAATATATGAGTACAATAAATACAATATCGATATTTCAAAGAAAGATTCCTAAAAAACTGTAACAACTGTAATGTCAACAAATAAATACTATGCCAACTAGTTTCAAAATATATGAGTACAGTATGTGTGTGCAATTCCGGACGGTTTTTAAATAAATTGCCATATTATTCGTTAAATGCATTGTTTAGGAAATATATTTTCCCTGGAGATGAGGTAACATCTGATAAAGATTTATATAAAGTATTGGTCGATTTTAGTGATTTTTAAAAATGTTATGGATATATTTGTAAAGTTGTTTGAGTGGTGCAATTCCGGACAGTTGTGTGCAAAGCCGGACACTATTAAAGTAGGTTCTGTTTAATCAATTCTTTGAAGTTATTTCCTAATTTTCGAATGCTTATGATAGATTTTCCATTTCCACAGTCAAATTTGAGATTAAAGCATAAATTTGGGTTAATTAAATCATGAATTACGTTGCTTGATTAATACGTTTGAGCACTAAAGTATTTCACACATGAGTAATTGCTTTCGTGCGCTGGATTCTGCAAATGAATATAAATGTCCTATAAATGAATAGTGCATGGTGATTAAACTATCCAAAAGATAACTTTTGTTTGAAAAATCAACCTGCAGTTGAATTGTATATTTTTAAGCGACATTTTAACCTACAATTCAAAGTTACGGGTGATTGCTAATCTTGTTTATTTTATCGTCCGGAATTGCACATACCTTAGTGGATTTTAGTAGTATTTCTAAAACCGTCTCCTACACTTATTTAAAACTATTAAAAGCTCTTCTTTTCACACAAGATAAAACATTGTTTGCAATTGAAAACGTACCAATTATTTTGGCGTTATCATTTGAATCTGCAGAAAAATCACCATTTTAAGTTTAACATGTAATTCGGAGCGCGTTAAAAACTGATTTATTGCGAATTTGCATATTCACATGCGATGACAAATCGCTCTTTTTCCTAGCTGAAAATATCTCGATTGTCACAAAAACTTCTTAAACAATAGAATACATACAAATGCTTAATTCTATAATGTTGTTTTCATTTTTAAACAAATTCGATCTCTTTTTTAACGCTTAAATGCCAAAGTGTCCGGATTTGCACACTGTCCGGATTTGTACACACATACTGTACAATAAGTACAATATCGATATTTCAAAGAAAGATTCCTAAAAAACTGTAACAACTGTAATGTCAACAAATAAATACTATGCCAACTAGTTTCAAAATATATGAGTACAATATCGATATTTCAAAGAAAGATTCCTAAAAAACTGTAACAACTGTAATGTCAACAAATAAATACTATGCCAACTAGTTTCAAAATATATGAGTACAATAAGTACAATATCGATATTTCAAAGAAAGATTCCTAAAAAACTGTAACAACTGTAATGTCAACAAATAAATACTATGCCAACTAGTTTCAAAATATATGAGTACAATATCGATATTTCAAAGAAAGATTCCTAAAAAACTGTAACAACTGTAATGTCAACAAATAAATACTATGCCAACTAGTTTCAAAATATATGAGTACATTAAATAAATATTTTTGTGCTGACCTGAACAATTCAACAACCGTTTCTTCATTGTAAGTCAATATTCGGTCATTAAATTTTGGTCACAAAGAATGGACCCTGATCAAATATCGATATTTCAAAGAAAGATTCCTAGTTGCATAGAAAGAGACGACCTTTGATAATCCGTAAGAATCAAATTCTGAGAACATTTTACAATAGTTGGCCTGAAATATGGATGCCTGCTTGTAATACACCTGAGATCACAATGGTAATAGTGATTTTGTTCAGTTGTTAGGTGCTGGACTCCTGCCTTCACGTATGTGACCAAAAGTAGGGTCACATGACTAAAAACGCGGGAAAACACGATATAATACTGTCCGAGATAGTGAGTCTATTATATGTACTTAATAAATTATCTTTTCAATAAAATTATATTATATTAGATAATAAAATTATCTTTTTAATAGAATTCAATAGAAAATAATACATTCAAATTATTTTTGTCAATCCCTGGCTCGGATCCTTGGCTCGGATCCTTGGCTCGGATCCTGGCTCGGATCCTGGCTCGGATCCTGGCTCGGGAAATAGGTACCCTCTGTACAGGTATATGAATGTATATAATGATGCAGAAGTCCCACTATAAAGATTACAAATAATACCAGATCTCGTTATCCAAGGTTTGTTTATTATAATTATAGACATTTTAACTTCATCATAGTTGTGAGACAAGTACAAAATGTAGAATATCAACACGATTAATACAGGCGTTTAAACACCAAAAGTAGGAAGCTTGGACAGTTTGTTTATCATAGAATACGCTCAAATATACCCAGGTCTTCTAAGTTACATAATTATATTAACTGTGCAAAGGTCAAAATCGAGCATTATTCTTCAAAGTTCAAGGGATTGGGACACAAGCATTTATTTCTCAAAAAAGGTTCAAATGTAAAGCCAGTCGGTATATATCGTCCCTTTCTTGTAATAGACCGATGTCTCTCTATAAGACTCAGTCACATGTAATGAATTACTATAAGTGTAAACTATATTATGATGTAGAGAAGAATACTGGTCCTAAAAACACACTATATGTTGATCCAAGCAAGACAATAACAGCACCATATAGCAAAGGTAATGCTTTTACCTTTAAAATTACAACAATGTGCTGCAATGAGTTTATGTTCTTTAATTTATAATAACAAAAATGAAATTAATCAGAGCTTGTAATGATCATGAATATTGAGGATCAGTTCTGATTGTCACAATCGGCATGACAGTCATATTTTCTCATGAAATCAAAACTACCCACAAGTTTAAATGTGTTTAATACTGATTATGAACTTCAATTTAGTGACAGTTTTACAGGTAATCTACAAAAAGAAACTGCAAATTATTCATATCAGATATAGGTAGATAAACAAATTTCTGATGAAAGTGCGCGTTCACGCAGGCGTCTATTTTCATGAATTGTACTTATAATTAAACGCGTAGCTAGAGCATCAAAGAGAATCCCGAGTTCACGCAGTTATGCGTCTAGTTAAACATGTACCAGGAGCTAGAATGACATTATCAAATATTTGATTTACAAGCAGAAGAAAACTTACCATCAACATATTTTCTCACATCCATCATTCTAGTAAAATTGCAAAGTTTTGCCAAAAAATTGCTATTAACTAACGACGACAAAAATTTTTGAAACTAAGCATTCTTGTAAAGAAAGCTATGTATTTAATAATAATTTGTAAAAAAACAATGAGATAATATGGAATGCGCTTAAATTGTTATTATTATTGTTATTATTATTATTATTATTATTATTATTATTATTATTATTATTATTATTATTATTATTATTATTATTATTATTATTATTATTATTATTATTATGCATGCCTCATTATCCGTCTAGACACGTACAATTCTTTGCAAAAATTCAACAAATTTCTTACTTTAAAACATTAATAACTATGTCAATTTAAGGTCAATCTTTACGACTCTTTGCAGTTTTACGAATATCGATGTTGCAAATATGATAATTTTAAAACTTCTTTTCCCTTGCTTTCTCTCTTTCTTTTTTTTTTTTTTCTTTCTTTCCTTACTTACTATTTCTTTCCTTACTTTCTGTTCCTTCCTTTAACTGGTTCTGTTTTTCTTCCTTCCTTTCTTCTTTACTTCTTTCTCTCTTTCTGTTTTTATTTATTTCTTTATTTTTCACCTATTTTCCTTCCTTTTTCCTTACTTCCTTGAATAGAATAGACTTAATTTAATGAGGGTAGCACGTGACAGTTTTACAACTGATGACCCTGTGGCCCTCTTAACATATACTAAATACAAAGATAGAAATATGAAGATATTGAAGATATACAATAAAGGGCTATTATTAATATATAATTATCTTAAGAATCCTAAAAATATATAAAAATAAAAATATTTTGTCACCCTCCCTATCCAAAAATAAAAAATATATGAAATAATTAACTAAATTGAATTAAAAGTTCTAAAAGTTCTAATGACTAAAATGACTAAAATGTCTAAGAGATGTATTATTTGTTCTAAAATTTCTAATTTAAAAATCGTTAAATTCATTGGTATAAATACTGTTAAGTTAGCTATATAGGTATAAATCTCATATTTTGTTTTTGCTTAGAGTGGTTGATGATGATGATGCGTCTTTATTTAATGAGGGTAAAAACATAGTTACTGGTTTCCCAGTAGTTTTCACTATGGCCCTCTTATTACTACTATAGAATTTACAAGAGAAGTATATGATTAGTAAAATTACAAATACGTTAATTACATTAATTACAAGAAGAAGATAATCGGTGTTTGAAAGGTTGCAATATATTAATATATAGAAGGAAATGCATGTGCATTTATCAAGTGACTATCAAGTAATTAAGTCAATAGGTGTTTTTGACTGTAAAGTGTGCAAGTTTCTTATTTTCTTTTAAAATATATTTTTTTACTTTTTCTATGAAAAAGCTTTTGTGGGACATAATTTTGTGTGTGTAGCTATCTATATTATTCCATAAGCGACAAGTGATTACATGGAACGTTTTGGAACCTGATATGTTTTTGTGTTTAGGAATATATATGTTGTTCTTAGCTGAGGCTCTTGTGTTGTAATTACAGTTATCTTTTAGGTAATTAATGTAGGTAATTAGTGGTTCTCATTAACCCGTGAAACAAAGTGTATTAATTAAATTGTAATAGTCAAATAAGAACAAAACAACACAATGGAATTAAGGTGTATTAAAGAGTAATACACTAAAGTGTGTTTGACGGGTTAATGAAAACCACTCTATTTAATAAATTGGTTAATAGTTCTTTTTTGAATGTTTTAGCGTCTTTCGCTTCTTTAGGTAATTCTCTAAGCTGTTCCATTCTTTAATCGATCTTACACTAAAGGTTCGCCCGCCCTCTGTTATATTCTTGTAAAGAGGACAATGTAGATTTAATTTACTGAAGCGAGTGTTCCTAGAATGAACGTCAGAGTTCAGTTTGAGCATGGATTTCAAATATTCTGGTGCATTTCCTTTGGTTCTTTTAAAAATTAATGTACATCTATTCACATAGGAATCCTGGTAAAAAGGTAGCCAGTTTAAGTAGTTGAATAATGGTACCGAGCGTGATCGGGGTTCTGCATCCACTATTATTCTTGCAGCTGTTTTTTGTAATTTAAAGATGGTATTAAGAATTTTCTTGGAAGTTGATGTCCATGTGTTAGCTCCATATAATAAAACTGGTTTGATTAATTACAGCATTATAATAAATTAGTCTTTGGTTTCTTTTTAAGTATGGACTTAAATGTTTTAGAAGACTAATTCGTTTTGAAATCTTTATTGAAAGATTTTCGCAGTGGTGATTAAAGTTTAGGTCTTCGTCAATTTCTACTCCTAAAAGCTTGTGTGATCGAACTCATTCGATCTGTGAGTTATTCAATTCGATGGTCAGGTGCGGATCGTCATTGGTTTGATTTTGATCGTCCTTACGTTTTCTCAGGCGCTTACCAGCGATCAGCATCGTTTTCGTTTTGTTTTCATTAATAACCATTTTATTCATTTCAGTCCATTCTTTAATATTTTCTATATTGATGTAATCTTATCCCATTTAGAGCATGATGGTAATGTTGTGTCGTCTGCATAGATGTCGATATTTGAGTTGTCTATGAGAAGTGGAATGTCATTGATGAATAGGAGAAATAGTATCGGGCCGATTATGGTCCCTTGGGGGATCCCTTGATTGATTGATTGGTAGAAGAGAAGATATGCATCCATTAACTTTAACATACTGTGTTCTGTCTGATAAATAAGATTTAAACCATTTTATAGTTGGCTGACTGGTTCTATATAAATCAAGTTTTTGTAGTAAAATATTGTGGTCTACAACGTCAAATGTTTTCTTAAAATCGATTAAAATCATTCCTGTGGCTTTGTCGCTATCCATGTTGAAGAGTATTTCATCTATTTCACTAGAGCTGTTTCAGTTAAATGTTTTTTTCTAAATGCTGATTGATGCTTATAAATGAGGTTGTTGTCATTAAAGTAATGCGTAAGTGACTTAGCCACGTGTCGTTCAAGGATTTTAGAGAGTATTGGTAGAACTGCAACTGGTCTATAGTTATTCACAACATTTTTAGGTCCACTTTTGAATAAAGGAGTAACTTGCGCTGTTTTCCATTGTTTAGGAAAGACATTGTTTGTAATGGATATATTCAATAGTTTTTCCAGAGGTTGAATAAGACCTCGTCTACACGGATCCGGATACTTTTGAAACCGCATACTTTTTGCTGCGAATCGGCCTATCGTCCACACGAATCCATTGAATCCGGTCACCGAAAAAGCATACTTTTACTTGAATCCTCCGGATACGAGGATTCGTGTGGACGCAAATATTTCTATGCGGTTTCAGCCGGATCGGATTCGTGTAGACGAGGCCTAAGTGCTGGCGTTATTGTTTTTAGAACTCTAGCACTCATGCCGTCGTGACCCGTGGCTTTGTTTGATGATAATTGTTGGATAGAATCTTGAATAACTTTTTCAGCTATCAATGGTATGTGAAATGGTTCAGCATCGGTTGTGAGCCTCGAAGTAACGAAGTAGCGAAGTTTGTCATCATTGATATCTGTTCTTTGTATATCATTGATATTTAGGCGTGACGTTAACAAACATGGTATTTAATGTTTCCGCAATTTCAATTGGTTCAACGACCACGCCGTTGTCTGTTTTCAGTTCAGTTATTTTTAACTTACGTTTTTGTGTTCCACTTAGGCCTCGTCTACTCGAATCCGATCCGGCTTAAACCGCATTGAAATATTTGCGTCCACACGAATCTGCGTATCCGCAGGATTCAAGTAAAAGTATGCGGTTTCGGTGACCGGATTCACTGGATTCGTGTGGACGATACGCCGATTCGCATCAAAAAGTATGCGGTTTCAAAAGTATCCGGATCCGTGTAGTCGGGGTCTTAGTGTCTTTAGAGCTGTCCAAATTCCTTTCGGGTTTCCTTTGTTTTTGTCGATAGTTTCGCAGAAGTAGTTTCTTTTTGTCTTTTTGATTAGGTTTGTTGTTTTACTTCTTGCATGTTTAAGAGTGGATGTCCGAGACGGTCAGGTATGACCGGTAATAGGAAAAAATGAAAATCCTTCAAACTTTGCCAGAATGTAGGTCTATATGAACTATTCATTCTGTGTAAGTTTCGTTTCCATCGGATAAATAGTTTAGGAGAACGAGGTCGATATTGAATTTTCGAGTTCACTTCCGGTTTTTCGAGGTTATTTCACCGTATTCCAAAAATCGCTACTTTTCACAACAAACTGTGTATATTTTATCAAAAACTGTTGACTTGCACATAGTACAGATGTTTTCTTATAAGGACACAAATTATTTCGGCATTTGGAATAAAAATGAATATTTTTCAGATTTTTCAATTATTTTTACATTTTCGAGTAATTTTATAATGGGTAAATCTAACGCAAAATATCTCCCATGTTACATCGATTCACATGTCAAAACTATATTTGGATGAAAGAACAATAGTTACCCTTCAAATATATAAAATAAAATTTTGGGGCAAATAAAAACTGCAGTCGTGACAAGATGAAGTGTAACATCTACTTAGCGACAAAAACGCGCCAGTTCGTAAACAACCCAAAACTTATGTTATGAAATTAAAATTCATCCACTTGTAAAAACGATATATTTCTTTTATTTAACATGCTCAAACCAAAATCAGTAATATATTGAGGTCTGTTAAGATGATTTAAGGCACGGGTTTGGAGACAAAACATCTGAGTGAAGCTTAATCTGTGTGAACGGGGTCAACTGTGACAAATCCAAACGCTATCCTGCCGTGACAGTTAGGGTTTAAAAGTGTTATAAACACAGTCTAAAACATAACTTGAAGTTGATGATTACCATTTAGATGAGAATAGAAATATCTTACCTGAATAGACATGTTATTCTGAAGAATATAAGCCAAATTAGATGCGGACATATATCCTAACGACGAATTACTAATAGTGTAATAACAACTGGAGTGCGTGACACAGGCAGCCCAAACTTCCAAAAGATTCCGAAGTGTTACTGTTTGGAATTATTGTTCTTGATACTTTTCTATGTATATATTTTATTTTATTTAATTTCCTTGACTACGACCAATGCTTAGTATTGTTGTTGTTATTCTATTTGCAAGATATTTTATTTGCAAGACAACGAGGTTTTAACATTATGAATTATGTCCTGTTAGCTTTTATTAAGGGGCCTTTTATTTTTAAGTGCATTGTGTTGGGGGGGGGGGGGGGGTCGGTAATACTGAGGGGGCACGTTATTTTCCGAGTATATATGAGGAGGGCTGTTACAAATTGTCATTTTTTAACTCTGAAAACCAGGCTAGATAAAAATCCTGAAAACCAGGATTCAAAGCTGAAACAACTGTTTGTGTTTTGGTTAAACTTTTGAAAGCCCGTTTTTCCGTTTATTTCTTAGTATGGTACAACGCGCAGTTACTTCGCGACTTTGTTCAGCTAACTTTCGGGTGATTTGTTGACTTTTTGTCGGGAACACACACCGAGGTCGACTTAGTACGTTACAAAGTACGTTAGTCTCGGATTTTCGTGTTTTTGATGCCTCAAAGTCACAGATTTTTGTGTTTTTGGTGTCTCAAAATCTCGGATTTTCGTGTTTTTGAAGACTCAATTCCGGATTTTTATGTTTTTGATGTCTCAAAGTCTGGAATTTTTAAATACAGTAAATATATGAGCTGATATATTTCTAGAACCTCAGGCTCGGATTTTAAAATTTTACCATTCGCTGCTCCTCAAGGTTATGCACGTTTCTTTTTTTGAGCTTGGCCCTGAGCAGGATTTTTTTTTTAATAATAATAATAATAAATCTTTATTGGGTATCAAATAAAGCAGAGCTTTTTTCCAATTTGGCCCATTAAAATATTTACATATATGCTGATTTTGATCTACCTATACAATTGAATTAACTAAACTAGGTATATCTAATAATCTAATAATTAATCTTATTATATATTTGTATTTATTAATGAATATTTACAATTGGAATTTCAACTAATTTACTAATTGTATATTTTTACAGATAAAATTGAATGTCTTTATCAGTACAGTCTGGGTGTATTTAGCTCTACTGCTGATTTTAACTTAGATTTTGAGTAATATTTACATTTTCTGTTGAAAGCACTAACAGTTTCGATGGTGTGGGTTTCAGAGGGTAGGTCATTCCATATGGAAGGTGCAAGAGAGGAGAAGCGACGTTTTCCTGCATTAGTTTTGGCCTTTGGGATGGTTAGGTTATATTTTGAGACCTGCCTAGTAGTGTATTTATGGTGTGGGCGGCTTATCTTACTTGCTAAAGAGTTTGGAGTTTAAAGACAAGGTTGGCAAGCCTCAAACGAATAATGTCAGAAATAGGGCACACCCCAAGTTTTGGAAAAGGTTGATAGAGTGAGTCGAAACGTCAGAGTTAAGTAACAACCTAACAGCACGTTTAAAGCGAGAAGCAGATGTTGGAGAAGTTCAGAAGAGCAATTTCTCCAGACAGAGCAACAATATTCTAATGTTGGTTTGGCTATAGTGTTATACAGAAGTAAGATGTGTCTGGGGGACAGGTATGGTTTAGCTCTTCTTAACATTTCAAGCTTAGTATTGAACTTCTTAAAAGCATTAGAAATGTGTTCGTCCCATGACAAAGAGGAATCAATAAAGGTGTTAAATGTAATAGTTTAAATATAGATATGTATCAGTAGAGTACAAACATTAACAGTGTGCAACATAAATACCACTAAATACTGCTAAATTATGCTAATTCTATTGTTCTCTATTATTTAATCAACACTATTTAGTGGTAAATAGTGCAAACTATTGCACACTTTTAGTGTTTGTACTCTATCAATTTCATGATGCTCTTTTTAAAACCAAAAAAAAAAAGAGAAAAATAAATCTTGCAAATAGAATAACAACAACAATACTAAGCATTGGTCGTAGTCAAGGAAATTAAATAAAATAAAATATATACATAGAAAAGTATCAAGAACAATAATTCCAAACAGTAACACTTCGGAATCTTTTGGAAGTTTGGGCTGCCTGTGTCACGCACTCCAGTTGTTATTACACTGTTAGTAATTCGTCGTTAGGATATATGTCCGCATCTAATTTGGCTTATATTCTTCAGGATAACATGTCTATTCAGGTAAGATATTTCTATTCTCATCTAAATGGTAATCATCAACTTCAAGTTATGTTTTAGACTGTGTTTATAACACTTTTAAACCCTAACTGTCACGGCAGGATAGCGTTTGGATTTGTCACAGTTGACCCCGTTCACACAGATTAAGCTTCACTCAGATGTTTTGTCTCCAAACCCGTGCCTTAAAACATCTTAACAGACCTCAATATATTACTGATTTTGGTTTGAGCATGTTGAATAAAAGAAATATATCGTTTTTACAAGTGGATGAATTTTAATTTCATAACATAAGTTTTGGGTTGTTTACGAACTGGCGCGTTTTTGTCGCTAAGTAGCTGTTACACTTCATCTTGTCACGACTGCAGTTTTTATTTGCCCAAAAATTTTATTTTATATATTTGAAGGGTAACTATTGTTCTTTCATCCAAATATAGTTTTGGCATGTGAATCGATGTAACATGGGAGATATTTTGTGTTAGATTTACCCATTATAAAATTACTCGAAAATGTAAAAATAATTGAAAAATCTGAAAAATATTCATTTTTATTCCAAATGCCGAAATAATTTGTGTCCTTATAAGAAAACATCTGTACTATGTGCAAGTCAACAGTTTTTGATAAAATATACACAGTTTGTTGTGAAAAGTAGCGATTTTTGGAATACGGTGAAATAACCTCGAAAAACCGGAAGTGAACTCGAAAATTCAATATCGACCTCGTTCTCCTAAACTATTTATCCGATGGAAACGAAACTTACACAGAATGAATAGTTCATATAGACCTACATTCTGGCAAAGTTTGAAGGATTTTTATTTTTTCCTATTACCGGGCATACCTGACCGTCTCGGACATCCACTCTTAAAGCGTTCCCAGTCTTCCGGAAGATTGGATTTCCTGGCAATATTCAACAATTTATCAATTCAATTTATCAACAATTTTTTTTTTTTTTCCTTCGTTATTTTTTCCTTTCTTTCTTTCTTTCTTACTTACTTAACTACCTAGCTACTTTCCTACTTTTTGCCTTTCTTCCTTTTTTTCTTACTTTCATTTATTCTTTATTTCCTTTAGTTTACATAGTTATACAAATACAAAAATAGGACAATAAATTAGACCAAAAAATATGTTTAAATATTTTTGTATTGTTTAATCTTAATTATCCAAAGTCATTGCGTTTAAATTTGGCTATCTTCCAAACCTCTCAAGCAATTCACACACACAAAAAAAAAACATAAAATAAGGAATCAACAGATATTCAACTCGATATTCAAATTGAAAAAAGCCGTCCGATTTTTGATTGGTCATTGCCTAGCGAGCGATTACTGCTCCGTAGATGTTTTCTGAGTCCTGTTTCTTTTTCACGTACAAGAGTACTTCAAAAACAAACGGCGGTAGATAATGAAAATATCGTCCTAATGTTCAAGAAATTGGTCTTATTCATTAGCTGGTACCATCATTGAAATCGAAAGACTTCGATGCGAAATATTTGCCCTACTCAGAAGGTGAGAATTATTTTGTTTCCAAAAAATGAATTTCGCTTATGTGTTTTTCATTCAAATCGAATATTTTCGATATTTAATCGCTTAAAAGACACTATAAATCGATGATGTTATGTGTTTATGATATATTTTATGCCTGAGCGCTTCACATATACAAATAATATAGATGCGTTTACTGCAGTCGGCAAACTTGAAAATATCACTTGAAAATATCGTCATTATGCAAATCCGTCAGTCGCTTTCTCTCGCTTTAATAATGCTTACAAGAACTCCAATGTTATTAAACATGCGAGCCAATCTCATAAATATTTCAATCAAAGTCTCCCGTCCTCGTTACAGATATTAAATAACTCCTATAAGTGTGAAATAATCTCCTAAAAAACTCGTATATTATCAACTATTTGTGGTCAAATGTTCAGTTAATTTGATTAAATTTTCGTAGTTTGTTTATGCGTATATTATACTCCTCTCGATCGAATTCTGCTTTTCAATTTAGAGCAACGGGAGTCCTTGAACAAATAAACCGAAAAACGTTGAAAAAGCTCAATACTCTAGAATGAAGCAATAAACTACAACCAGACAGACCGAGTACAAACATGAGAAAACGTAACTGTCATATTATAAGTAAATAAAAGCTTATTTTGCTGACAAATCGGATTTCGGAATGCTTTAAACTTAGGATTCAGCAATGTCCGTTTTGCTTTTTTCTGTTAGGTCTTTTAATTTTTATTCCTTTCCTTCCTATTCTATTTCTTTGGATGCCTTACTTATATTACGTACTTACTTACTTACTTACTTACTTACCTACCTACTTACTTATATTACTTACTTACTTACTTACTTATATTACTTACTTACTTACCTACCTACTTACTTATATTACTTACTTACTTACTTACTTACCTACTTACTTACTTACTTATATTACTTACTTACTTGCTTACTTACTTACCTACCTACTTACTTATATTACTTACTTACTTACCTACTTACTTACTTACTTATATTACTTACTTACTTGCTTACTTACTTACCTACCTACTTACTTATATTACTTACTTACTTACTTGCTTACCTTCTTACTTACTTATATTACTTACTTACTTACTTACCTACCTACTTACTTATATTACTTACTTACTTACCTACTTACTTATATTACTTGCTTACTTACTTACTTATATTACTTACTTACTTACTTATATTACTTACTTACTTACTTACTTACTTACCTACTTACTTATATTACTTACTTACTTACTTGCTTACCTTCTTACTTACTTATATTACTTACTTACTTACTTACTTACCTACCTACTTACTTATATTACTTACTTACTTACTTGCTTACCTTCTTACTTACTTATATTACTTACTTACTTACTTACTTACCTACCTACTTACTTACCTACTTACTTATATTACTTACTTACTTACTTACTTATATTACTTACCTACTTACCTACTTACTTATATTACTTACTTACTTACTTACTTACTTACCTACTTACTTATATTACTTACTTACTTACTTACTTACTTACCTACTTACTTATATTACTTACTTATATTACTTACTTACTTACTTACTTACTTATATTACTTACTTGCTTACTTGCTTGCTTACTTACTTACTTACTTACTTACTTACTTACTTATATTACTTACTTACTTGCTTACTTACTTGCTTGCTTACTTACTTACTTACTTACTTACTTACTTGCTTGCTTACTTACTTACATACTTCCTTGCTTGCTTGCTTGCTTACTTGCTTACTTACTTACTTACTTACTTACTTGCTTACTTACATACCTACTTACTTCTTCCCTTCTCCCTTTCTCTCTTTTCTTTTTTCTTTCTTAGTTACGTTGTTACTTTATTGATTATTTTCTTTCTTACTTAAAAAACAACTCAAGACTCGAAACGATAATATAAAGTACATCTAGACAGACAGTGGATTAACATACCAAAAAGTTAGTGTCATACGTATTTAGTTATAGAAGTAACAGGCTATTTTGCTTACAAATTGAATATCGAAATGATTGTTTAAACGAAAGCAACGTCCGTATACCGTCAGCAAGTATACGAGTGTCTTGCGGTATCCGTGTTAAATATGTTTTCATTTTAAAAAACACCTATTTGATAACTAGTATAGATAAAAATGAATTATGCAAAGGATTACGGGTACATACATTTTACACGCTTCAACGTTGGCTCTTGTGTGGACACGTAAATTTGTTTCTCTAATCATGTAAATTCCCCAAAATAAGACTAAGTTTTTGTCCCAAATTATGCTCGTCCCGTTTTAACTTCTTAAACTTGTTTACCAAAGTCAACAAATCACTGATTGTGGAAGTGATGTCATCATTATGATAACTACTATCATCATTATCATTATTATCACCATCAGCTACATCACCGTGAAGAACATCAGTATCATTGCAACCTGTACAATATCATCATCATCAGCAGCAGCAGCAGCAGCAGTAGCATTATCATCAACATTATAACCAAATCGATCACCAACACATTATTATTATCCGGCCAGTCATAATCGTCATCATCATCAGTGCCTTTATAACCGTCATCATTATCATCACCATCATCATCATCACTATCTATATCATTACTACCATCATCATCATCATCATCATCATCAACACTATGACCAACATCATTACTTCCATTATTATCGCCAACATCATTACCACCATCAACATCACCATCACTATCATCATCACTATATCATTACTTCCATCATCATCATCATCATCATCATCATCATCATCAACAACACTATGACCAACATCATTACTTCCATTATTATCGCCAACATCATTACCACCATCAACATCAACATCACCATCATTATCACTATATCATTACTTTCGTTATCATCATCATAAGCAACAACAACACTATGACCAATATCATTACTACCATTATTATCGCCAACATCATTACCACCATCAACATCAACATCACTATCATCATCACTATATCATTACTTCCATCATCATCATCATCATCATCAACAACAACACTATGACCAACATCATTACTTCCATTATTATCGCCAACATCATTACCACCATCAACATCAACATCACTATCATCATCACTATATCATTACTTTCATTATCATCATCATAAGCAACAACAACACTATGACCAATATCATTATTAACATTAGTATCATCACCACCATCATTATCATCATCATTATATCATTACTTCCATCATCATCATCATCATCATCATCATCATCATCAACAACAACAACAACACTATGACCAACATCATTACTTCCATTATTATCGCCAACATCATTACCACCATCAACATCAACATCACTATCATCATCACTATATCATTACTTTCATTCTCATCATCATAAGCAACAACAACACTATGACCAATATCATTATTAACATTATTATCACCAACATCATTATCATCATCATTATATCATTACTTCCATCATCATCATCATCATCATCATCATCAACAACAACAACTCTATAACCAACATCATTATTAACATTATTATCACCAACATCATTGCCACCAACACCACCATCATTATCATCATTACCATATCATTACTTCCATTATAATCGCCAACATTATCACCACCAACACCACCATCATCATCATCATTACCATATCATTACTTCCATTATAATCGCCAACATCATCACCACCATTAACATCATTACCACCATCATCATCACCATCACTATCAACAACAACACTACTACCAACATCATTATTGACATTATTATCACCAACATCATCACCACCATCATCACCACCATCATCATCATTACCATATCATTACTTCCATCATCAACAACAACACTACTACCATCATCATTATTGACATTATTATAACCAACATCATCACCACCAACACCACCATCACTATCAACAACAACAACACTACTACCAACATCATTATTGACATTATTATCACCAACATCATCACCACCATCATCATCACTATCAACAACAACACTACAACCAACATTATTATTGACATTATTATCACCAACATCATCACCACCATCAACATCATTACCACCATCAACACTACGACCAACATTATTATTAACATTATTATCACCAACATCATCACCACCATCAACATCATTACCACCATCAACACTACGACCAACATTATTATTAACATTATTATCACCAACATCATCACCACCATCATCATCACTATCAACAACAACACTACTACCAACATTATTATTAACATTATTATTGTTATATAGCTACATTGTAGAGTGAAGACATTAAACCCGTGAAACAATATTAAATAGTCAATGTTTAATAGTTAAATAGACACAAAAGAAAACAATGGAATTAAAGACTGCTAAGGTGTATTAGTCTAATATCTATTTCACGGGTTAAATGACTTCACTCTATCGCCATCATATATAAAAAGTACTAAAAGTAGACTACAAAACCATTTACATATTAACAATGACAATATCACACAAACAATAGCTAGGTCAATAGGACAAAAGCCCCTATAATACGTCAGTGATTGAATCGACGGTCATCCAACCTATTTATTTGAATTGTTGTCCTGCATCACTGACCTGCATGCATACCAAGTTATGGCCGCATCAATATAATTATTTGATGTTTGTCTACCACTGCATATCACCCCAACATAAGTAGCTGTTTATTTTGGCCCATGAAATAGCAACATTCTTCTTGCCGAGTATTCATCGATAAAAGGTAAGATAAACCCCTCGTTTGTATTTTGAAAGAATATAAGATAGATAAATATGTAAATATAATACTAAGTATAAAGATTTATGTTAGTATTCTTTAGTATTGCTTTTGTTTAAGTAAAAGCACTCATAAATACCTATATCATGCAGGAACACAGGACAGGAACAGAAAGAGCACGACATTTGTTCAGTTCCTGATTGTAGAACTTGAATTAGAAAACGTTTTTATGAGAATATCCACTTGGCGAACGTTTACCAAACTCAGCTCATGAGAGATCAAAATATTATGACGAATTCTTTGCATTATAGTTTATATAAGCCGTTTTTACACTAGAAGCCAGACAAATCGTCTGGATGGACAAATCATCTTTTGACACCGGGACGAGTAAAATCGTGTATAAACGTCTAAACACGGTGCGAAATAATTTGAGACGAACAATTCGTCTGAGTTTGTTAAATTTTCAAACAAATCCACCAAGGATTTGTCTCTAGGTTTGACAGGGGTCAAATACCTTCGAATTCTTTAGTGAGAGCCGAAATCTTTCAATCTTATATGTATATAGATTAATTTTAGGGTTCTTAATTACTTTTATAGACTATGCGCATTTGCAATAAAGTTGCCGTGTTCATTTGTTTCTGTTTATTTTGAAGTACTTGTTATAGATAATACAAAGTCATGCGATGATATTCGCATGTAATTTTCTTTGAAAACTTTTAAACATTAGTTTTTGAGAAGTTAAGAGTTTTTACATCTGTTGAGGCGAAAAGTCAACGAGACGAAATGCCAATTGCATGCCTTTCAAACAACTTATATTCTTATAAAAATAAGTACCACAGTCAGAAAGAGCAAGCAAAAATATGTAATTTTGGAACACTTTATTGCTAGAAACAGAATTCAAGTGAAGCTATTTGGAATCCAAATTTCAGAAATTTGTATGTGTTCAGTGAACTGTTTCCTTGCTAGCTTTGTTGTGGTGTTTCCACATTCTCATAACTTCGCAAGAATTTAATATTTTTGTCTCATGCAAACTTTTTAGCTTTGTTTATATCATTCTAATCTAATTTTGATTTAGTGGCCAATTTAAATATGAATTTAGAAAAATATGGTAATGAGGTGGCGGCCATATCAATGTTTTTCCAAATTATGACGCAATTTCAATGTTAAAATTTCTTAAAATTTAAAATTTATTCAGAGCAGTGGAAATACTTCTTCAAATAATACCATAAAATCGACATATAATATAATATATATATATATATATATATATATATATATATATATATATATATATCATATATATCATTAGCAAATATGATATTAATAATTTTAAACCTTTTCAATAGTGTATTTTTACAGTAGTTCTTGTTAAGCCTAGTATTCAGTTTGTTACATTCGTTAGTATTTTTTGCAATTTATATTTCATATTTATATTTCTATTATATATATTTTAACGTAGGAGTAGGATATTCAATTGGGGCGTAAGCTCTGTTTCCTACTCCCGCCACATCTATATATCCTTTTTTTTTTGTATTAATAGTATTCTTATTGTAATTGTAGTAGTGTGACAAATAAACTAAACTAAACATGTTATTTTCTTTGTAAATATAAGACTTGAGATTTTCGCGTGACTAAGGAATTCCGCCAGTCAAAACTTAATATAAAGACTGCCCAAATTTCAGTGGAAACTTCATATTTATAAAATTTTACGCATAAAAACGGTACAATTTAGCCAGACATAAGTGTCCTCCTGATATTGTGCGACTCAGACAAACTCTCTATCTTTCCGCCGATTTCATTGCTACGCTACCGATGAAGTTGGTCACGTAAGTTAGCAATATCGCAATGTATAAATTTATAATTATTGTGTATTTTCTTCAGATGCTATTTCACTTCGCTAATTTTACTGTGCAACCTCTAACGCTTTTAACAATTACATAACATGCACAATACATTTCTGTCTTGGAATGCTCTATTCAATATTCAGCATTAAACCTTTTTGAAACGGCTGTTATATACCTAACGAGGGAGTGTGGTACAAAGCTATATTTCAAATAAACATATGAATGCAATTGCAGAAACATTTGCGTATTTGGCCAAGGTTTTTGTATTGATTGCAAATAATTTTATTGTTCGTGACTTGGGAATAAAAAATGGTTCACCTCTGCTGATTTACGTATTAGGGCCCGGGCAAACGGTTTCAACATTTGCTTTAACATCCGTTCGATTTTGTTGAATGACGATGTTTAAATGCTTTTAGTTGAACTATTAAACAAAATTGAGTAACCACTACTCACTCATTTTTTGCGCAACTAATATCTGTGGATGCATCGATTTACTCAGTTATTTCAGTAACCACTGCTCAATCGTTTTTGCAGTGAGTAACTGTGGATGTATCGATTTACTCAGTTATTTCAGTAACCACTGCTCAATCGTTTTTGCAGTGAGTAACTGTGGATGCATCGATTTACTCAGTTATTTCAGTAACCACTGCTCAATCGTTTTTGCAGTGAGTAACTGTGGATGCAACGATTGACCCGGTCATTCCGGTGACCACTATTCAGTTGTTTCTACACTGAGTAACTGTGGGTGCATCGATATATTTGAGTAACCACTACTTTTATAACTTTTCACTTAATTTATCATTATGTTTTTCTGTTTTTCTGTTTTTGTTGAACTTTTTGCGATATTGCGGTTTTGGTCGAATTTTTTTTTGCCGTACTGCAGTTTTCACCACTTCCAACTGATGCCCCCTCAACGTAATTGTTTTACACCTATTTCAAAAAACGTTGTCAGAAGGAGATCTGGATCCGCAATCTGAGACTGAAATGAATTCAGGAAAATTGAGTACTACAAAAACCTGACCTGGACCTGTTTTCGTTTTTTGCGCTTAGCACGTTCAGATTTATATTTACCGTCGCCATATCCGAAAACAGAAAGTGCACGCAATGAGAAAAAACTGCCGTAACCCAGAACTCATTTCGGTCTCAGATTGCAGATTCAGATCTCCTTCTGACAACGTTTTTTGAAATAGGTGTATACGTAATATGTAAGTTCGTCAGAGCCTTAATATCACGTACATGCAAGATTTGTTTGTTCTTAGCACAGCCCGTGACAGGGCAAGGAATGTGCGTAACTTTCGTAAACAATAATATTTTGTAATAAAGATAATAGTTTTCAGCCTGAAAGGTTTATTTCGTCCAGACATGTTTCGGCGCACTTACGCAACCATCAGTGTTTTAATAAACTACGATTTAATTACAGAATATCTTAAATAGTACAAAGTGTATGTATAAATGTGTTAAATAAGCAAGGTCGCTTAAAATGGACGAGATTTCCGGTGTTTTCCGTGGTTTTTAGAACAGTTTTGCTAGTGAAAACACTGTTGATTTAAAGCTAGCTTTATTTCCGAAGGTTGTTTTCACTGTATTTCCGGAATTTCCAAGTTACACTAGCTTAAAGTTTCCTAGTGGAAACTCAGCCAAAGATAATGAAAGTTTGTCATGTGTTACTTGTCTGTGCAAAGGGTTTTTCCATTTGATGTCCATAGCTTCTTTGAGAAGAATTTGGTATTCAGTGCTCCCCGAGTCAAGAATAGAATTATATTAGCAGACCATAAGAACAGACCAATTTATTTTTGGTCCATACTAAAACAGTTAGTCTTATTATCAACCTAGGTGACTCAAGAAAACTAAAAAAACTATCTCATAAATTTTTTTATTATTATTTTTTACATCTAATATCGATCTTTTTATGAGGCATATTCTTTCGTAAATAATTATATTTTGACTCCACCGAATCTCAAACCAAAAACAGACCAAATTCATTTTGTTATTTTAATAATTATTCTAGGAGGAAAAAAAAAAAACTAAAATGATATCTCTCATGAATTGATTATTTTTATTATTATTTTTTATCTAATATCTTTTTATGACGTTTTATTTCGTATTTATAAAACAATTTTATTTTGACTGTACCGCGCGAACCCCAACCGACCGGTACTTATCAATAAAATATAAAAAAATACCCTAATTAAAAGCTACCAGACCGAAACACAACATCTGCCAAGATTGCATGAGTTCTAACTTACAAAGAATGTCTCGGTTAAGGTATTTTCATTAATTAAAATCTTTTATTTTCTAAAATACGTTCCGAGATCGTCAAGACCGCGCAATCTTCGCAGTTGTGTTTTAATTCGCTGTACAATCAAAAAACAATTAATGCAATATCACATTGACTCAATCAGATATAATAAAAGAGATACCACAGGTTTTGTCTCTATTCTTTGACTAATTAATCTACACCTATTTCAATAATCGTTGTCGCAAACAAAGTCACAGTCCACACTCTGAAGCCTGCAAAGGATGTCAGTATTTCTTCTCTTGTTATCGATTTATTCATAGCATATTTAGATTGTACGTTTTGTGCTATATGACCATAACAAGTTGTTATTGTGGTAGATATTAATATAAATACTTCTTTTAAAAACGTGCAATAAACCACAAATTAAGTCCATATAACCGACATCCTTTGCTGGCTTCAGAGTGTGGACCCTGGCTTCGGCTGCGACAACGATTTTTGAAATAGATGTATATTCAAAACGACATGTCTAGTCCCGCCAAGAGCATATTGATATTTTACTCATGTGTCTGTATTTCACACATTTCAATTTATTAGATAATATAAAAGAAAACTATAAAAATACCACAGTTTTGTCTCCACTCTTTGACTGATTTATCTACATTCAAAACTGCACCTCATGAAGCCCCGCCAAGGGCAATTGATAATTTCTCATATACACCTAATCCAAAAAACGTTGTCGGGTCCGCCGCACAGTCCTCGCGCCAAGACCGTGAAGGAAAACACAGTGAATATTTTGATGAGAGTGATAAAACAAGAAAAAAGTAGGCACAACACTATTTCGTTGAAAAAAGTACCACACTAGAGTGTGAACGTGCAAATAAATTAATTACTGATTAGATATATCCAATATCTTTCACAGTCTTGGCGCGAGGACTGTGCGGAGGACCAGACAACGTATTTTTGATAAGGTATATCTGTATTTCACTCATACTCCAAACGCATTTCAATATATTAGATGAAATAAAAGTGAAAACAATAAAAAAACACAGTTTTGTCTCTTCTCTCCGGATGATTTAGCGCCAGTTTAAGCCCTTAGTAAATCAAATATTCAAACATTTCTAAAACAATCATTCAAATAACTTTTATATGTTCTAATAGTTTTGAAACCAGATTTCAAACCAAATATTCTAGTATTTAGTTATCATAAAAGAAAATAGTTTTTCGCACGTGTGTTTATATATACAGTATAAACATTAATATTGGCCATTTTCTATTTATAAGAAGACGTAGTTTTGACGGATACCGATGTGTTTTTTTTTTTTTTGTACTCTTTGACTGTTTTACCGCTAATTGAGCCCTTTGGTAAATAAAATTCACTCAGCGTGACGTCATCACGAGTCTTCGTGCTCTAGATAGTTTTTAGCTGTTATTTAGCCGTTTTTATTTTCTCCCCCACTAGTAATATCTTAAATATATTATATATAAGTAGAGCATATGTATATCATAGCCTTTTTTTTTCACTAGGAGACGAAAACATTTTCTTAAAAAAAATCGCGTTATCACAGAAAACCGAGTTGTCTAGAAAACGTGACCATTTTTTTGAGTTCGCATTAGACAAATATGTTTATAACGGACTACTTGTGCGTTCATTCACCGATTTTTCTGTCCTCTTAAAAGGCCAAATATACAGATTTGTTATAAAAATACAAAATACGTGACTACACAACAGAGCAATATTGCAGTCACCGCGGGCTGCCAATATTTGCTACTAGAATTGCACAAGTAATTTTCATCTAGGCTCTAAATAATAATAGAATAGCATACATACATACACAAAAATTAGATAAGAAATCTATACAAGTAAATCATTTTAACTGTTTTTACTTCAATATAGAGTTGCTGACAAACAATGGACTGGAATATTGTTTTCTTTTTACACTTGGTGGTTTTGCTATGGCTGACGTACCAGTCGAGAGGTAAGGATATCAAAACAAAGCTTAATGAACAATAATGACAAAGTCTCCCTCGTAGCCGCTTGCAGTGTCATGACGCATGCATTCTCCCCTGTTAGTGTTTGCGAGAAAAGACTGATATTAATAAAAATGGAATGTCTGGAATCCACAGGGAGCCCAAGCTCGTCACTTGTGATGTTAGTAATTTGAGTAATTTGCATATTTACAGTAAATGCAGTAAATGTATGGAGTCGTGAAATATCCTTTCGCTGTGCCTCAAATATACAATAATAAAGACTTTTTTGACGTAGATAGTTGTGTATAACTGTTTTCTAGTCTGTGACAGAGATTTAGCTGAATTAGAGCAATTTTGACAAAAATACTAAATTACTAACATCACAAGTGACGAGCTTGGGCTTCCTGTGTGGAATCTAGCGAGTTCAAGCGCATATGAAACCTGCATTGTTAAATTTGCGCTATAGAAATGAATATTATTATTAATAATATTAGCGATTAAACTAGTATAGGCTGCGTGGGTATACAGCTCTTTCAAAAAAATTTGACTGCTGAATACTGCATACTGAATAGTGCATTCCAAGACCAAAATGCATTTCGCGTCATGTAACATTGTATAAAATGAAATAAATAATATTTTTTTATTTTGATTTAATTGCATTCTATCAGAAACACCATGTATACATAAAACAGCCATATACTAAAAACGAGTAAAGGACTTCTTCAAAGTACTTATCCCCGATGATGAATTCATGGAAACGTCGTAAATTTATTTCGATTATATTTATTCTGAATATAAACGATACGCAATATAATGAAATTACTGATGTAACACCCAATTACTGATGCTACGAGTTTTAGCCCTTCCCCGGAGCTATAGTCCTTTCACTCCAGCGAAGGGCTATATAATAAGCTTGAAACGTCAGTAAGGTTAAGTTTTATTTTGACAGTGTTATTTAATAGCGTCATATACTACCAGTACCAGAATGCTTTGCCTACTTTCTTTTGTTAAATAATTAATAGTGTCAACTGTTCTATTGTATACTACCAGCACCAGAATGCTTTGCCTACTTTCTTTTGTTAAATAATTAATAGTGTCAACTGTTCTATTGTATACTACCAGTACCAGAATGCTTTGCCTACTTTCTTTTGTTAAATAATTAATAGTGTCAACTGTTCTATTGTATACTACCAGCACCAGAATGCTTTGCCTACTTTCTTGTGATAAATAATTAATAGTGTCAACTGTTCTATTGTATACTACCAGTACCAGAATGCTTTGCCTACTTTCTTTTGTTAAATAATTAATAGTGTCAACTGTTCTATTGTATACTACCAGTACCAGAATGCTTTGCCTACTTTCTTTTGTTAAATAATTAATAGTGTCAACTGTTCTATTGTATACTACCAGCACCAGAATGCTTTGCCTACTTTCTTGTGATAAATAATTAATAGTGTCAACTGTTCTATTGTATACTACCAGCACCAGAATGCTTTGCCTACTTTCTTGTGATAAATAATTAATAGTGTCAACTGTTCTATTGTATACTACCAGTACCAGAATGCTTTGCCTACTTTCTTTTGTTAAATAATTAATAGTGTCAACTGTTCTATTGTATACTACCAGTACCAGAATGCTTTGCCTACTTTCTTTTGTTAAATAATTAATAGTGTCAACTGTTCTATTGTTATACTACCAGCACCAGAATGCTTTGCCTACTTTCTTTTGTTAAATAATTAATAGTGTCAACTGGTCTATTGTATACTACCAGTACCAGAATGCTTTGCCTACTTTCTTTTGTTAAATAATTAATAGTGTCAACTGTTCTATTGTATACTACCAGCACCAGAATGCTTTGCCTACTTTCTTGTGTTAAATAATTAATAGTGTCAACTGGTCTATTGTATACTACCAGTACCAGAATGCTTTACCTACTTTCTTTTGTTAAATAATTAATAGTGTCAACTGGTCTATTGTATACTACCAGTACCAGAATGCTTTGCCTACTTTCTTTTGTTAAATAATTAATAGTGTCAACTGTTCTATTGTATACTACTAGTACCAGAATGCTTTGCCTACTTTCTTGTGTTAAATAATTAATAGTGTCAACTGGTCTATTGTATACTACCAGTACCAGAATGCTTTGCCTATCATATACAGATCACACCTTCATATTGTGTACAGCTATTTCAAGAAACGTAGAATACTGCATACTGAACAGTGCATTACAAGACCTTTTTTATTCTTGGTGCATTCCATGCAAAACAATATACAAGTTAGTTGTATGGAGTAAATATCGCTGTGTATTTTTTTTTTATTTCAAATGAATGAGACCCACAATGCCCTTTGGTCTTGGAATGCACCATTCAGTATTCAACGTTTATTGAAATAGCTGTATATTGTGATTAATAAGACCCACAATGCCCTTTGGTCTTGGAATGCACCATTCAGTATTCAACGTTTATTGAAATAGCTGTATATTGTGATTAATAAGATTTACAATACCCTTTGGTCTTGGAATGCACCATTCAGTATTCAACGTTTATTGTAATAGCTGTATATTGTGATTAATAAGACCCACAATTCCCTTTGGTCTTGGAATGCACCATTCAGTATTCAACGTTTATTGAAATAGCTGTATATTGTGATTAATAAGACCCACAATTCCCTTTGGTCTTGGAATGCACTATTCAGTATTCAACGTTTATTGAAATAGCTGTATATTGTGATTAATAAGACCCACAATTCCCTTTGGTCTTGGAATGCACTATTCAGTATTCAACGTTTATTGAAATAGCTGTATATTGTGATTAATAAGACCCACAATTCCCTTTGGTCTTGGAATGCACCATTCAGTATTCAACGTTTATTGTAATAGCTGTATATTGTGATTAATAAGACCCACAATTCCCTTTGGTCTTGGAATGCACCATTCAGTATTCAACGTTTTTGAAATAGCTGTATATTGTGATTAATAAGACCCACAATTCCCTTTGGTCTTGGAATGCACCATTCAGTATTCAACGTTTATTGTAATAGCTGTATATTGTGATTAATAAGACCCACAATTCCCTTTGGTCTTGGAATGCACCATTCAGTATTCAACGTTTATTGAAATAGCTGTATATTGTGATTAATAAGACCCACAATTCCCTTTGGTCTTGGAATGCACTATTCAGTATTCAACGTTTATTGAAATAGCTGTATATTGTGATTAATAAGACCCACAATTCCCTTTGGTCTTGGAATGCACTATTCAGTATTCAACGTTTATTGAAATAGCTGTATATTGTGATTAATAAGACCCACAATTCCCTTTGGTCTTGGAATGCACTATTCAGTATTCAACGTTTATTGAAATAGCTGTATATTGTGATTAATAAAACCCACAATTCCCTTTGGTCTGGGAATGCACTATTCAGTATTCAACGTTTATTGAAATAGCTGTATATTACTTGTTATTTTATCAATTCCTGTCTATCGCTAGGTGATCTTGGATGCCCAAATGATGATCAGTGCCTTTACTACACCGATGGCAAGTCGATCAAAGGTGCTGATGTCAAGGACGTCCAACCTGGGCAGAAGATATCGACCTATCCAGTAACGAACAGTGTTACAGGCTCATATGCCATGGCTATTGATATGGTTACAAAAACGCTGTTTTGGAGCGAACAGAGTCCTTCATGGAAGATAAGGTCGATTGATTTGAAGACGGGAGTAATCAAGGACATCATAACTGAAGGTAGATGATCGTCATTGAATCGTTCATACATAACCATCATCACAAGGCCTAGTCTGGGACCTAAACTCGCCTTAACTCGCGCAAATTCGCGTTAACTCGCATTGACTCACATTAACTCGCGTTTACTCGCGTTAACTCGCGTTAACTCGCGCAAACTCACATCAACTCGCACAAGCTCACAGTAAATTACTCAATGTCATAATGCACAGGGAATTGCCTTAACCTCATCTCACAAAGCTGAAATATGAAATTATGGGATTTTTCCTTAACTCGCGCAGTCTCGCCCAAACTCGCTGCGAGTTAAGGCGAGTTTAGGTCCCAGACTAGGCCTATCATAATATCACTATTTTCATATATTTTCTGCTACAAGTCTTTATACACCGAATGCCACTTCATTATTATTTTTAAATTCATATTTAAATTGGTCACTATATCAAAATTATAGATTAGAATGATATCAACAAAATCAATAAGTTTGGGTCTCTAATATTAAATTCTTGAGAAGCTATAAGAATTTTAAAAGTTTGAAAAACACCACAACGAGGCTAAAACGAAACAGTTCACTGAACACATACAAATCTCTATACAGTTTTGATTCCAAATAGCTTCATTTTTAAGTAATATATCAAACACGAGAAAGAGTGTTATTATCATCTTATTACCAACACGGACCCCTGTGGTACACCGGTAAGTTTATTCATCATTAAATATCCTTACTTTCTTATTATCATCCCATAACCAACACGGACCCCTGTGGTACGTATATTCATCATTAAATATCTTCACTGCTATCATATAATTCTTGATGTTTCAGGTATTGGTGAAATTGAGGGTATCGCTGTAGATCCCATACAACGTTACATTTATTGGACGGACTTCACCTATGAGAAAATTGAAGTAGCGACGTACGATGGTCTTAATCGAAAGACGTTGTTTAATAAAAGCAGCAATGACTCAGGCAATATGAGGGTTATGCACAATCCTAAAGCTATAGTCGTTCACCCAACGAAAGGGTAAGATATATTGTAACAAAATTAGTAACTTCAGCGATTATCATATTTTATGATTATCATCAACATCGTCATCCCTGATCATCATCATTTACATCGCTAATCATCATCATCATTTCTGATAATCATCATGATCATCATTTTGAACATAATTGATCATCATCACTACGCTGCGTCGGTGTTTGATATGAATGATAGGTAATATAATGAAATTTGTAACACCGTAAAAAATAGAAATAGAAACTAGCGAGTAAATTAGTAAAGGCTGCGTCGGTGTTTGATATGAATGATAGGTAATATAATAAAATTTGTAACACCGTAAAAAATAGAAATATAAACTAGCGAGTAAACTAGTAAAGGCTGCGTCGGTGTTTGATATGAACGATAGGTAGTATAATGAAATTTGTAACACCGTAAAAAATGTTGACTAAACTTTTCAAGTTTCGAGCTTTAGCCTTTAGTAAGTGACTTTTTTTTTTTTTGCTTATCCAGGTACATGTACTGGGTTGACTTCTCGTTCTACTTACGGTGGGGATTCTGGTATACTCCTTACCAAGAAATCAGTCGCTCTACTTTAGCAGGAACGGATTTCAAGCGGTTAAGGTGGTTTATAGGTCTTAAGGATCATAAATATTTCCCTATGAGTCTGACACTGGATTTTACCGAAGATCGTCTTTATTTTTTTGATTCTGTCAATGGAAATCTGAAATCAATGGACTTGGATGGCGGTACCGTAAAAACGCATCATTCGACCGGTCATGCTCCACTTCCATCGGAAATGACGAAAATAGGTGATACACTGTATTGGACTGACCGGAAGAGTCATTCCATCGAACGCTTCAAAGTTGTACAGGCTGGGGACTGGAGACGAATGTCGACCTTTGGTCGTCTTAGTGACGACAAACTTTTGGGGATTGCTGGTTATAATAAAACAACCAAAACAGGTAAAATATGTTTATGGAAATACTGAACATGTGGTTGTATTGAAATGCTGACACTTCACAACTCAATCGCTCAATCTCGTTATGACGTCACGGTTTGTTTACATGAAATCGTAATGATTTAGGCTGAGATCCGTTCCTGGGGGGGGGGGGGGGGGGGGGGTTTGAAAATGACTCTTAAAGGTACGGATTCATGTTAAATAACTGCTTTTAAGCCAGAACCCTAAAAGGACCCTAAAAGGTACGTCGTCATTACCCCTACCACTTGGACAAAGAGAGAACCAATTGTACAGTCGATTTAATAGTATTTTCAAAGACTAACTTTAAAAATAATGTATATAATTGTACCAACATTGTGAATACCACCATCAATATTACCAGTAACACCACCATATCATCATCATGACCAAACATTGTGAATACCACCATCAATATTACCAGTAACACCACCATATCATCATCATGACCAAACATTGTGAATACCACCATCAATATTACCAGTAACACCACCATATCATCATCATGACCAACATTGTGAATACCACCATCAATATTACCAGTAACACCACCATATCATCATCATGACCAAACATTGTGAATATTTAATACCACCACCACCACCACCACCACCATCAGCAGGAGTAGGAGCATGATTTTCATCGTATCACAGCAATCCAGTTTTTCATGAAATTATTCATTGTATTTTGCTTTAAAGAAACCACAAAATGTTCTGTAAACAATGGGAACTGCAGCCATCTTTGTCTGCTTACCCCAACCAAGAGGGTCTGCGCATGTCCAAATGGTGCTAATCTGCTGTCCAGAAATCAAACAACGTGCGGCAATGGTAAGAGTTGATGACAGATGCACTATGAGTACATATGATATTAAACCATACACATCATAATTTTATTGTTTAAAGTTTCAATCAAAAGTCAATTAATTTTACAGTAAGTTTCAAAGTGGTTGTTAGCAACTAATGGTTATCAAAAAATAGGCCTTTCTTGGTGTTGCAAGATGTATTGTATTATGGTGTAGAGTTCTTTGTTTTACACGGTGTTTATGCTTTAAGGCGCTGTTACACTGTGCAGTTTCCTCAGCAACTTGTCTCGCAATGCCGTTGCAACACAAGTTGCTGAAGAATACTCCAGTTTCGAGATCTCTTTTACTCAGTGTTAGCCTCAAAACCATGTAATATATTCTTTTGTTCAGTAACAGTCCGTGCAAATGAAAGAGATTTGTGAGCATAGAAGACAATAAAAATATATTGAAATCTCACGAGTTTTATCTCAATTTCTGCATATTTTACACACAATTGAGGCTAACACTGAGTAAAAGAGATCTCGAAACTGGAGTATTGCACAGTGTAACAATGGCCGTCTCGCAATTGTTTTTGTTGCAAACAGCGTTGCACAAAGTAGAGTTCAGTTCTACTTTTCGCAACGGAACTCAGCAACTTGCAACGCCATTGCACGGTGAATCAACCGTTCAGCAACTTGTTTCGCAATATTAAAGCATTTATCTTCAAGGACGCATGCGCATATTTTCATTTCTCTTCCCTAGTCCTCCAGAGCACCGTGAATCGTCAAAAATCATTGCAAGTTGCCAAGATCGCTTTGCAGTGTATCACTTCACCTCGACAACTTGCAATGCAACATTTCCAAGCATTGCGAGACAAGTTGCTGAGTAAATTGCACAGTGTAACAGCACCTTTAATTTAGTTGCCCTGCAACCCCAAGAAAGAACCCACAAAATAGAATAAGGCAATCGTAAATCAAAGTTTCAAAGTTCTATATTATAGTAAAAGGAAAGAATAGATAAATTTATCTTAGTCTTAGAAGAGATTCGTAGGGTTTGGGAAGAGGGAGCAGGCTTGACTTTTGTGGGAGGAAACCAGCGTAGTTTGTTTCGTTTAAATTATAAAATTGTTATACAAGTTGAACTTTTAGTACAACCTGCTGTGTTTTTCTTGTTACAATACAATTTACAATATCTTGTTTTCTTCATTTTAGTGACGGGACTAATAAATCCTCCAACGCCACCAGGTAAAGAAATATCGAGTAGTCATTGCTATCTTCAACATCATCATCATCACCACCATCGTCGACGTCATCATAATCATCACCACCATCGTCTTCATCATCATCATCACCACCATCGTCTTCATCATCATCATCACCACCATCGTCTTCATCATCATCACCACCATCGTCTTCATCATCATCATCACCACCATCGTCTTCATCATCATCATCACCACCATCGTCTTCATCATCATCATCACCACCATCGTCTTCATCATCATCATCACCACCATCGTCTTCATCATCATCATCATCACCACCATCGTCTTCATCATCATCATCACCACCATCGTCTTCCTCATCATAATCATCACCACCATCGTCTTCATCATCATCATCACCACCATCGTCTTCATCATCATCATCACCACCATCGTCTTCATCATCATCATCATCACCACCATCGTCTTCATCATCATCATCACCACCATCGTCTTCATCATCATCATCATCACCACCATCGTCTTCATCATCATCATCACCACCATCGTCTTCATCATCATAATCATCACCACCATCGTCTTCATCATCATCATCACCACCATCGTCTTCATCATCATCATCACCACCATCGTCTTCATCATCATCATCATCACCACCATCGTCTTCATCATCATCATCACCACCATCGTCGTCATCATTATCATCATCACCACCATCGTCTTCATCATCATCATTATCACCACCATCGTCTTCCTCATCATCATCATCACCACCATCGTCTTCCTCATCATCATCATCACCACCATCGTCTTCATCATCATCATCACCACCATCGTCTTCATCATCATCATCATCACCACCATCGTCTTCATCACCATCATCACCACCATCGTCGACGTCATCATCACCATCACCACCATCGTCTTCATCATCATCATCACCACCATCGTCTTCATCATCATCATCACCACCATCGTCTTCATCATCATCATCACCACCATCGTCTTCATCATCATCATCACCACCATCGT